>OX632367.1:446399-931781 GCA_951751655.1 Ophion costatus | reverse complement strand
ACCTTGCACAATAATCCTCGATTCTCGTTGTTGATCTCGCGTGATCGCGACGAGGGCCGGTCCGTACGAGGCTTTTGCTGCCGCTGGTGCTGCTGCTGTCGCAACTGACACCGCAACCACCGGCTCTCTCGATGCCAAAGGACCCTTGGCACAACATAACACTGAATTTCGACGATAAACGCACTCTCTCCTCGGCCCTTCGTCACTATCACCGATTGACATTATTTTAGCCCATAACCATTCGCGTGCTTCCCTTCTTTCGGTTCTCGCGTTCGTTTACACGTGAAAATAGAGATAAAAAGAACGAGTGAAAAAAAGAAACGAAAACGAGTACGCGCGCGCGATGAAAATAAAAACTCGCGTTTCTCGATCGATCACGATCACGGCGAACTGTGGTACTTTTTTTTATTCTCGAGTTTGCGCGACTGAGTACGACGCTCGAGGGTTCTTATATATTTTTTGCCCACACGCGGGAGGGGGAAGCGCGAGGAGGCGGCGAAATTAGCGCTCCTACCTCGACGAGGCTTCGGGACACTCTGCGGCCGAGAGCCGCTCCGCCAGCTATCGTTCGCCTAGCCGCTCTACCCCCCACCGCTACTACCGTCAGCGCCACCGCTTCCACTTCCACCACTGTCGGCCGCGGCTACTCTAGCGCCACCAACCCACCACCGCCACTCTAGTCTCGCCGCTTTGCCTGACCTCGTCGGGTTCGTCGCGGACGCGGATTTTGCCCGAACGACCGTGAGGGGAGCGCACTGTCACATTCTTGAAATCGCCGCGCCGCCTTTATGCCTCCCCCCGCCCCCACACCTCTTGTCCACCGCGTATGTTTCTTACGTCTCCTTCGCCGCGTGCCTCGACGGATTTTACATACGAGGAAAATTTTCTTTGCTTTTTTCTTCGGCGAATTGCTTTTTGTCGCTTCTGGTTTACTCTTTTTGGTAGCGAACGCGAGGTTTTTGCTTTAATTCGTGACTTGATTGACGCGGCCACATTTTACGCGACTTTTTATGACGTATCGAATAAACTGATGTAAGGAGTCTAAGATTGTCCAAACACGATATTACGTTTTTCTTTTCGCCTCGTTTCTGTTGAAGAAACTTTTGCGACACTGTTGATGAATTTGATCATAGGATACAATTTATCGTTCGACCAACGCTTTTTTTGCGACGTACACACGTGTTTCGCGGATCGATGACGGTTCGGAGTTTTCTTTTTCTTCTCGGCATTTGGACTCGCGTCTTTTGGCGTCAGCGCCTCTCGTAGCGCCGCGATTAGATGATTACGTATTAATGGTGTTTCTAGTCGCGTAGCAGCCAGTTGTTTCCAAGTATTTTTCGATGTACAGCGAGTGATGAAAAAAGAAACGAAAAAAGTTGAATTTCGACTAGGTTTTTTGTTCCGAAATGAAACAATGCGAAGGTCGTAAAGATCATGTCGATGCGGCTTTTGAGGTTATAATCGTCCTGACGATGATGATATTCGTGTTAATTGAACCACAAACACGATGATAAATCATCCTCGATCGACCGTGTACAAAGTTTTTTCTATCTCTTCGGTATCTGTTTCTTCATATCGGGCTCGGGGGTTACCGTGTGTTCCTCGTTCTCGTGTCGTTGTCGTGCCCGTGGTCATAGGTGATCGCGGCTCAAGCCGATACACCGACCGCTAGCATACTAAACGCACAGGGGAGCAGCCTTGAGGCTCGTTAAACATGGCCGCGCGCGCTCTCTCGTCATCCGCGTACGTCCGCGCGCACCGTACAACGACCGAGACAATCGCTCGCGGACTGCGCCAGCTTTGTTGGATCGACGCGAGAGGCGCTACGCCGTCGCCACGAATCGCCGAAAAAAGATAAATAATCATAATAAAGGGACAGCGACGCGCGCCGAGTGTGAATACGGGTGAGCCCCGATAGCAGCGCCGCGTTCGGTGATCTACGGCGTTACGAGCGTGCGCGCGGCATTCTTCAAATCACTGCTTTACGCGTACGAGTTTTCGAGAGCGCGACACGTTCCACTGTGGCGTGCTTCGATAATAGTTTTTTTTGATGAATATGAAGATATGAAAATGGGCTCTTTATATTTACCGAGTTCAAATTTCTACTTTTTCGGGTTGCTACGTGTTACCCGTTCCCTATTGAACCCTTTCCTATCACTCCCTACCATTGGCGTAGACAGGAAGGGGCACGGACGGACACGCCCCTCGCAAAAAAATTGGTCCCAAATAATTGAGGAAGTTGGAGCAGTCCAGCAGCGTCGAATGGAAGTTAAAGGATAACACCAATCTAGGATTTTTATAAATCGTTTTTTTTTGTGAAAAAGTACTTTGGGGTCATGAAAAGTATATGCAATTGGTTCTGTAGCGAACTTTTTTTTTAAAGGTTTAATTATCGATTTTCTTTTTGCCGCAGCGCCTCGGAGCGCTGCGGCAAACTTGGAGGACGGATTGCTCGGTCACCTTTGCATGGATCGATTTGAAATTTTTATAGTAGCTGTACACTTACATTTTCTATGGAAGTACGTAGCCGTTTTTTGATTAAATGTAAACTTTTGTTTTTATGATCGATTTACTGCTTATTTTTGGGCAAAAAATTGATTTATTTCTTTCAAACTGCGCCATTTTTCAAAATTTCATTTAAAAAATCCCCACGTAGTCCCATAGCTAATAATATATAGATTATAATTTTTTTTTGGTTTTTGTTCTAAATCTTATACTTTACGAGAAAACCGTTCTCCCGTGAAGCTATTTGTAAAAAAACACGTATTTCAAGATGGGCTATGTCGCCGCCATTTTGTATGAAAATTATTATAATTTTTGTTTATACTTTGAATACGTGTTAAAGAAACCCTCTCAAATAAAATCCTTTTCCTTCCTTCATACTCCCAAAATAAATTGCCAAAGTTAGGCCTCATTTTCTGCCGCTAGAGTGGTGTTATCCCTTAATGAATTTTTTCCCTCGATTATGGCGGAAAACGAGTTAAGATGACTCAAAAAATTGATTTTTTAAAATTTCATAATTTTTTAGTAAACTCATCGCTGATTAACCGACAAGCAGTATAAATAATTCATGGCTGCCTTGAATTTCTTGTTTCCGGTATTTTTTTCAAACGCATTTTCCGCGAAACAACTTTTTTCAATGTGTGCTCAAAAAGTTTTTAACATATCGCTTTATAAAGTGATAGTTTCTTTATATAACTACGCTATAAAAACCTAAATTTTGGGTAATTTCATTGTTTAAAGTATACTTTTTATATCACAAAAGGTTAAAAAAATAATGGCATGAATTATACCCTTTTGTTAAAACACCTTTAAAGAATGCAATCTTCAATTTTTTGTCAGAGTTAGGTTCATGTAGAAGGAAAACATGTTTTTAAAGTAATCTTCAAATCGTAATGATTTCCGATGAAAACTGCGGCCTCGAGAGTGTACACAAACAGCAAAGTCTGATGACGACCCTTGATGGGCGGTAGGTTATATGTTCCATATTTTACGAGGAAATGCTTCGAAAAAGTTAAATCATTTGTTTGACAATATGTATAAAATATTCCCAAAGTTTGAATAAATTCTATTCATTCATTCCTTGTAAACAAATTATGAAAATCACTAAAAAAAAACGGACTCCTGAACTGGTTCCCTGCCTTAAGGCCTTAGGCCACTCTAGAGGCCGAAAAAATAGGCTCTTTGGGGATTTTTTTTCAGAAAAACTACGAAATAAATCGAGATTACAAAGAAGATTGTTCGTCATACATATCAGTGACTGTATACAATAACTTTTTCGAAGCGATTAATTTCAAAATGGTGATTGACATTGGCCGGAAACATAACTCGGACAATTTTCAACCGATTCACTTGAAATGTTGAATATATCTTGAAAAATACATTGTCCATGGAAGTACGGAGGATTTTTTTTTATATTGCATAGTTCCCTGTTATTAACAATTATCTGACGATTTTTTAGGCAAATCTTTCACTTTCCACTTTAGAAGTGCGCCATTTGGCCGAAAATCAATATATCGAGAAATAAATCCTACGTACTTCTATAGCAGTTTTTATATATAATCGAAAAAAAATCATTGGCTCATTATAATTCGAAAAATTACAGGAGCTGTTCGTCCGGCCGTGGACCCTGGAAAAACAGAGACATCGCAAAAACGCTGCACAGCCGCCATTTTGAAATTAATCGCTTCAAAAAAATTATTGTATACAGTCACTGATATGTATGATAAACACCGTTTTTTGTAATCTCGATTTATTTCGTAGTTTTCCTGAAGTAAAAAATCCCCAAAAAGCCTATTTTTTCGACCTCTAGAGTGGCCTAAGGCCTTGAAGATTAATATTTCAAAAACCATGCAATAGCTAAAAGTAGTAATAAAACACACCCAAAGACTAAAAAACGGCAGAGAAATCTTGCCTTAAAAAAATCATGAAAATCAGCTTTTTTTAGTAGCCTAAAGGAATCTCTCCCCTTAACAAAGAGAGAGAGAGAGAGAGAGAGAGAGAGAGACGAAGACGAAGTATACGTTGCTTTGTTTTACACGACTGCCTTGTCGCGAGCACAAGGTAGCCGCGCGTCTCTGCGTTGCGCGGTAGACGAGGACTCAGCGCGGGCAGTCGCGGTGCGCCGATTATTTGACTTACGTAAATCAGCGAAAAAAAAGGTTCACCGTAGAAGCGCCAGTGGGCAGTCGAGCTGACGCGGCATGGCGCTCGCGGCAGTGCTGCTCTCGGGGTCAACGTTCCATGACACACGTACGTGAGATCGAACGCGGCTACGACGTGACGACGTGTTACGACGCAAATTTTGGCCGAGATATCGCGCAAGCCATGAAAACGCCGATTGAAACGAAGTGAGAGAAACAAAAAAAAGCCAAAAGCACTCACCGACATACGTAGATGCTTACATGCACATGGTTGAAAAAAAAGCCCTCGTACAGATTCAAGCGGTGGGCCGTTGCGAAGACGATGCTGTGCGTACCAAAGCGTAGGGAAAAACACGTCCCTGCAATATCATTGAAGAGCGCAGAATTATGTGGCTCGCGCAACCGACGAACAAAGCCTTCGTACATGATACGGGGAGTACGATCGCGGGGGAATTTAGACTTTTAGGGTCATGCTCGTACAAGTGGATGGGCGAACTACATAAAGGGTGTCTCAAAGTAACCTGATATTTCGAATTGCGCGCCATTTTTATTGTGGCGAACATAGAGTACTAATCTTTGACAATTGGCATCAGAAAGTATTGAGGTTAAGTCATGGAGAATTACACGATCGAGCAACGCATACAAGTTGTTATTTGCCGCATTGTTGCTGCATAGCTATTGCAAACGAAGTTTCATGGTCGTGTTTTCGTCGGTCGGAATTTCGTTTTTCAAACACAAATTTTTTTTATTTCTTCCGAATTATAGACAGCTTCGGTACACACTTTTCCTTTCCAGTGAAAGAATTTTTTACGCGGACCGATATCAGTTGTTTACAGCACGTCGCGGCGATTTTGAGGTTATGCCTGTAACTTCGAGACACTTCTGCCAATGTGAGCATTATCGTATTCTACGATTTACGATGTTGCCAACTCGTCTCGCGGTAACTAGATGAGAAAATAAATAGAAAACAATCAATTGGTGCGATGGTCTAGTGGTTAGCGTGCTCGACACTAAACGTGCGGACTGGGAGGTCCCGGGTTCGAAACCCAGCGCGTACATTTCAACGTGAAATGTTTTTTTCGGCATTTCGCGGCGAAATAAGACCAGTTCCACGACTGGGGGAGGGGGAGGGACGAATTTGATGACCGGCTGTATTGGCACAGGTTTTCCGCAGTTTCCCTATACCCCGGACGGATAGGCCATGGTGTATACGATACAGAGGGGGAAGTCGGTTGCGGCCACAGGAGGGGGGGGGGGGGGGGAGCGGCGGCAGAGGGGGAGTAGTAGTTGGAGAACGGACGATATATAAAGGAGGGGGGGGGGGGTAGTCGAATGGGAGGTGGAAAGATGTACGGCTAAGCGGTCACCGCTCCGAGTACCGGCCATGCGTAACGCTGCTTGACTCGAAGGACTGTCGCAGTGTCGGGGTTCCCCCGTCCATACATATTGCAGTATGCATGTATTTATATCCGTATCGGAAGATGCTGAGCGAGCCTCGCGAGCTTAGTTTCTCGCAATCCGACCGGTCAATGTCGTATATTTAGACGAGACTAATTAATGCACGGTCTTTCGCGTACCAACGTGAGCGCTACATACACGTTTATATGTATACGCGCTATAGCTACCGGTTATGTATGTGAAGTATGCGGAGTGCCGAAACAAGACTCTAATGGCGCCTACATTTGCAATCCATACGTTGGCGGCGGTCTTATGTACGACGCGGGCACTGTACTCGCGTTGCTGCTGCACCCAGTACAGTGCGATCGGCCATAGCTTGGACTTTCTCGAACTATAAATAACACTGGTTGTGAGGCTACTTGTTGAAAACTGCCAAAAAAATGTGAAACATGGCGATCGGCATGCTGGAAATTGTGTACGATCGCTACGTAAAAATAACTCGGAAGAAGATATGACGAGGACATCTGTTTATATGAGAATAGTTTCTTTATATTTTGTTCGAAACGAATCGGTGATTTCAGGAGCAGGATGGTCCTTGAATATGTGCATATATATTTTGTTTCCCGTTTTTCAACGTTCCCTTGCCGATTTTTACATATTATCCTTCCCAAACGAACCCTTTCGAACTCTCTACGCGCACTTCGCCAACCTAACCCAACTTCCGTTGCGTCACAGACGTCTTGAGCTAGCCTATACCGCAGAGGGTACGGGGAAACTGTGGAAAACCCCTACCGCTACAGAAGGCCCTATTTTCTTCTGATTCTCTGGTACACAGACTTTTTAACTCAAGTATCTACACCAAGGTTTCAGAAGTATCGGCCCTCCGCTGATTGGTTGATGCGCCAGCCTGAGTGGTCACCGCTTTGAGTATCAGCTATGCACGACTCTGCTTGACGGGTTATCCCTAGTTGTAACCGTCGGAGAGAGCTTATTTTTGGGATCTTTTTTTAACCAACCATAATGATAAATTACTACGTAAATTAGGTATTTGAAAAATTGTTAGGGGTACAAGTAAGTTTGAAGGATTTGCAAGAGAGGGCGTTACTAGTATGAGATCGCGACGGACCCTAACCTAACCACGTGCATGTTAAAGCGTCATGATTAGGCTTCTGTTTTCGGTACGTGTCACTTTTGCGAAGCGTAAACATAGTTTTTTTTAAACTCCATATATGTCGCCTTTTCTGCCAACGAAACGAAATCTGCGGCAAGCTTTACTTTTCTGTTTCCATTCGAAAGAAAAGCAACTGAAGGTCGTTGATTGCTGTGTGTGGCTTATAGGGACCATGCTCTATCGATATCAACTTGCGCCATCTGCCGGCCACGCAGGCCATGTCAAGGGACGCCGGATCCGTACCGGATCCCGCCCGGATCGGGCGTGTCCTACTACGGCATTCCGGATTGCAGCCTGATAGGGGTCTGGTCAGTCTTCAAGCAGCCGGATCAAAATTTCTAGTCGGGAATATATTGATTTTGAAAGAAGTCATTTTTCGGGTTTTCCAACTAGCCATAACTCCTTAACTCGTAGTACCGTCGGCGCCAAGCTCAGACAGTCCATCCAGTCAGTTATTCCTGGATGCAATATTTCGATAAGCTCGCATTTATTCAAAGGTGATTTTGAAGAGCCTTGAGGTTGAATTAGTGTTGACTATGGAGCCAGTGAGCCAGTATTCTCCTCCAAGTCAACTGACTTCGAAATCACTTTCCCTCACATATACGCATATATATACAGGGTGTCGCAAAATGACCTGACATTTTAAATTGCGCGGCATTTTTTTGTGGCGAGTACTAATCTTTGACAACTGACATTAGGAAGTATTGAGGTTAAGGCCTTAGGCCACAGTAACGGGTATAAAATCATGTGCGAATTTAACAAGTTTCTATCGCATGAAAAAGTGATTCACTCATTAAATTAATTACACATCTATTTAGTATGAATATCAAGCTGTTAGATTTTTTTTTTCGATGTAGAAAATGGCCGACTACTCGACACTTCTAGAAACCCCTTTTTTCCAATTGGCGTGACAAATAACATCAACAATTATCACTCGATTTACTTCAAGTTTAAAAGTTATGTTCCTAATTGCATTTCGCAGAGAAGTACGTACGGACTTACTGATTAATCGAAAACTTTTCATTTTATAAGCAGTTATAACGAAATTTTTCACTGAAAATTCATTTCAACTTTTGCGCCTGAAAAAAAAAGATAAAAGAAAATAGTAGTAGTCGGCCATTTCGTACATCGAAAAAAAATATGTATTTTCTAACAGCTTGAAATTCATACTAAATAGATGTGTAATTAACTTTACGAGTGAAACACTTTTTCATGCGAAAACAAAAAATTCTTAAATTCGCACATGATTTTATACCCGTTACTGTGACCTAAGGCCTTAATGAAATTAGTCCGCAATTATGCCAAGATGTTATTGAAAATTTCGTCAAAAGAGTGAACGTTTGCAAACGGGGACGAGACGGCCATTTATCGGATATTGTGTTCCACACATAACCTCCATGTTTGTACCTTATATTAAAATAAAAATATTCGTACTTTCCAAATAAATAATACGTTTTATTTATGAATTAACGGGATATATACACCTAGGAGCCGGAAAGAGGTCACTTTTGTGAATTTTTTCACGGAAAATTATTTGAAATTTCGGATTGGGGTTTTAATTATCTAAAAGTATATACATTCAAAAGTATGTTTAATTTTCTTTATCTAAAAATATCAAGAATATACAAGGATATTGTATGATCCTTGGAGCGTCGTAAAAAAATCGGTACCCAAAATTTCTCGAAAACCAACGAACCGATTGCCTTGAGGTTTTTTGTGGTTATTCTATACACCATTATCTAGCACTTGTCATAGGATTTTTTTCCGTTACTTTCTTTTTGTTTTATAGGCAAAATAGTAACTAATTTTTGGCCAAAAAATCACTATTTATGTTCGAACGTCCGCCATTTTGTCGTAAGTCGATATTTTCCAAATCGGCTATGACAAGCACTAGATAATGGTGTATAGATTAACCACAAAAAACCTCAAGGCAATCGGTTCATTGGTTTTCGAGAAATTTTGGGTACCGATTTTTTTACGACGCTCCAAGGATCATACAATATCCTTGTATATTTTCGATATTTTTTAAATAAAGAAAATTAAACATATATTCGAATGTACATACTTTTAGATAATTAAAACCCCAATCCGATAATTCAAATAGTTTTCCTTGAAAAAATTCGCAAAAATGGCCTTTTTTCCGGCTCCTAGGTGTACATCTGCCCTTAAAATGACCAGACATTTTGAGTCTCCATATATATATGCTCAACTGGTGTTTCTGGTATGAACAGCGCGGATGGCGCCTCGAGAAACCGGAATGTGCGCATGGCATTGCAATAGTTGATAGAAGGAGACGAAGAACGATCGGCGCGTCAAGAAAGAGGGGGGGGGGGGGGCGGTGGGCGCTACTGTTAAAGATGGCAAAACATAGGGGCCGACGAGAGGAGCGAGAGAAATGGATGGATGGTGTAGAATATGCGCGAGTTGCGCACGCAAGCCAGAGAGAAAGAGAGAAATTTAGAGGGAGTTAAAAGAGAGTCATTCGTAAGCAGTCGTGGAAAGAGCGACGCTCATAAATTGGTTAATTTTAGAAAACCCGTCTCGCGCACGTCCCGCGTTTATGTATGTGGCGCGTTCGATGCCATTTTGCAACGACCGCTTCCTACGAGGCTCAATATTACAATCCGCATATACATATGCCGAATGGACAAACAGGGGAGCCTACAAGACACGCGGCTAGTTTTCATCGCATGCTCATTCCTTTTCCCACTGTCCCTCTTTCTCCGTCTCTATCTCACACTGTCGATCGCCACGCTCGTTTAACGATAATCGAATGTAAGCTCGAGAGCCCCCACGGAGTCTTCCCACCCGGAAAGTGTGTGGGGGGGGGGGGGGGGGGTATGCATGTATCAAGTCGTCAAAGCGTTCTCACTATTCAAGAAACGGAATCTTGCAAACTTTGTTGGTGTCCTCGCCAGTTGGCGCCTTTCGCGAAAATACCACGAATCTCATCGACGGAATTATATGTCACACGCATACGGATATTCATATTGAAGACTGCATGCAACGCAGCTGGTATCTTTAAGGGATAATGTATGTTTGATATTTATTAATTATTTTTATTAAACGTTTATTTTTCATTCATTTTTTTTTATTGTCCTAAATGACGTAAAAATACCTCAAGCGTAACGTTTATTAATATTTATTGATGAAAGTTTTTTTTCAACACTTGTAAAAGCCGAATTTTGAAACACCTGAGTTACGAAATGACAAATTCGGCTTCTTATTGCGAGCACGTGCCACTGTTTGTGCATTCGCTATATACGTTTATTTTTTGTGTTATAAGGCCTTAGGCCACAGTAACGGGTATAAAATCATGTGCGAATTTAATAATTTTTTTTTCGTATGAAAAAGTGATTCAATCGTAAAATTAATTACACATCTATTTAGTATGATATGTATAATGTTTTCTTTTGTTATCTTTTTTTTTGTATAATGTTTTCTTTTGTTATCTTTTTTTTTAGGCGCTCCGCGGCGTGACATTTAGCATCCACAATTTTTTACCTAGGACAAAAAACAAAAATTCTCGTCAATCTACATTACAATACCTACGCGGAGAAAACAGGGGCCTCGAAGTTTAGAATTAATACTATGCTTCTAAAAAAATGTCATTAAATATCAAAAAGTATTGAATGGAAGATAAACATTGTATTTGTGGTATAGTAATGATGAAGAAATTTTAATTTTAACCTACGATATGACACGTAAACTGATACTAGTAATACATTTTATTCGGCATATTGTGATTTTTCGTAGTATTCAAAAAATATTTTGTCCACGTGATTGGAATAATTAGTTTCCAGTATTCTACAAAAAGTACGGTATAAAGAATCACATTTAACTAATAACCGTAATATTTTTGGCTATACGCCGAAGATTCATGCTATGCGATAGTGAAATCTATACATGTACGAAGATTCATGCTATACGTATAGTAAAATCCATATGAAAATATAGTGTGTAATAAAGGTTGGTATTTTACAAAGCACGCATTACTTTTACTATACGGTGTGAGAATCATTTTTACACTTCTATAACAACAAGTCTTAGAATTCCGAACTGGCAGTAAACTGTTATACTTTTCTAGCACTGAATATTAGAATTCTGGCAACCAGTGTTAGAATTTGAGGCCGTATTTTTCTCCGTGTAGAGAAGTACGTACGGAATAAAAAAAAAATGTTTTATTCAAAAGTTGTAGGTATTTGAACTTAAGAAATGAATTTTCAGTGAAAAATTTCGTTATAACTGGTCATAAAATGAAAAGTTTTCGATTAATCAGAAAGTCATTAATCAGAGTACGTACTTCTCTGCGAAATGCAATTGGGAACATAACTTTTAAATTTGAAGTCGAGTGAAAATTGTTGAAGTTATTCGTCACGTCAATTGGAAAAAAGCTGTTTCGAGAAGTTTCGAGTAGTCGGCAATTTTGTACGTCGAAAAAAAAAATATATTTTCTAACAGCTTAATATTGGGACTGAAGAGGAGTACTGCCCTAACTTATATAAACTTTTCCAAGCAGCAATAGTAGTCCCAGTGAGCGCCGGCGGCTGTAAGAGGAGTTTTTCCGTCATGAGGCAGATAAAAACGCCGCTTAGAAGCACAATGCTTCAGGAACGATTCTCTCACTGCTAAACATAGATAATGACGTTGTTTAAAAAATCCAACTATAAAAGCGTTGGTCTGATTTTGCAGAAACAATACATAGCAAAGGCGTATTCACTCGAAAATCTACTCAAAGTAAAGTTTAGAGACTAGCTACTGGATTAAAGATTGATGAAAAATTAGTTGATATTTTTTTTAATATTGCAAGAGTTTGATATCAATGCTGAAATGGACGTGTGATTGAAGCTCAAAGCTTTATGTGTGTAACGTGATTATCGTCCATCATCTAAATTTTGTTTTATACAAAGGTTATTTGTCACCCAAACCACTTTTTTGTCAGGTCGGCACCCCCCCCCCCCCCCCCCCCCCCGCCCCCGAAAAAATCCTGTTTATGCTAATCGGTAGGGGGTGTCGTCCATTAATCACGTGGTTTTTTAGGCCACTTTTTGAACCCCCCTCCCGCCTGCAACATCGCGTGTATTTTTTTTGTTAAGAAATGTCAGCCACAAGCTATAGAGAGTACGGTATTTTATTGCGATAAACGAAGTAGTATATGTTTTCAGTATATTGAAATAGCATTGGCCGAGCAGTTACCAAAAAAAATATACGTGTTATGTCACAACACCCCCCCCCCCTCCCCAGTGTGATCAATCGTGATGTTATCCAAACCCCCCCCCACAATTTTAGCCTCACGTGTTTAAGGGGCTACCCGCACTTGCGATTTTGAAAAATTCGATTTTTTTATTGCATTTTTTTGAAGTATAAGTATCTGAGAATATGTCCTGAAAATTTCAAGGCGATCCGAACAAAATTGACTGAGATATGAGCGTTGAAAGAGAAGAATCCGTGAATTGAAGAACCGAAATTGAAACTTTAAACGCGTTTTTCTCAAAATGGCATTTCTGAAGTCGGTGACCAAGATTACTCGAACACTAATGAACCGATCTTCTTGAAATTTTGCAGGCTTATTTAATACATCAAAATGTAGTCTTTAATCGTTCGATTTTTTTTTTCGAAAATAAAATGGCCGTTTTATAGCCAAAAAACGGCCGTTTTTTTTCGTTAAAATCGAACCATTAACTTTGACTGTCCGCCATTTTGTGAAAAATGAATATTTTTTAAAATCCTTCGATTAAAGACTAGTTTATACTTATATTTGACTAAATCCATCCGCATTTTTTTTTCAGATGATCCACTTCGCCGCAATGTTGGTCACCGCAAACCGTGTATATAAAAACATTATTTCATTGACGGCCATTTGCCACTAAACAATGTAATATTTTTCAATAAAAAAATTACTGAAAGTTCTTCAAGATGTGTTCTTTAAGATGGTATATTGATAGATTAAAAAAGTTTTGTAGTTTTCTTTAAAAAAATTTATGAAAAAGGCCTTTTTTTTGCGCTACAAGTGGGGGTAACGCCTTAATGGATGATCCCTAGGGAGTGATAGGAAAGGGTTCAACCGAAAACGGGTGATACTTAAAAACCCGCAATGATAAACGTTGGACCTGAGAAAATTAAAAACAAATTTTTGTTTTTTTTTTTATTATTTCACTTTTCTTATTATCTCAATTATTTAAATATTTTGATTATTTCAAATATTTTCATTATTTTAAATATTTTTATTATTTCAAATATTTTCATTATTTTAAATATTTTTATTTCCCACATTTTCATTATTTAATGAAACAATTTTGATATAATTATTGGTATTTCGTATTTTCTAATTATCTATCCCATGCACTTTTACCGCATACATTCCCCCTTTACTATTTCCAGTAGCTTCACAACCCCCAGTGTCGCTCACAGCCACTCATTTCCCAACACTACTGTCAAGAATTTCCACAAAGGCGCAGAGACACCGTGAAAAACCTGTACCGAATCCAAATGACGATATTTTCATCTGCGTTTCACCCACCCTACTATTGCAAGCTGAATAAAAGTGCTACGTTATTATCAACGATGAAAAAACTAGCATACTCATAGAGGGCCGAGCTTACAATTTCTCTTCTCACCTCTCGAAAATAATTTCGCACATCGCATCGTGTTTTTCTCTCCTTTCTTTCCAAATAAAACCTTGAGTTTCGAAATAGTCGGGAAAATCACGCGTTTCTCACCGTTTTCGTATTGTGTGTCAGTGCCAATGAGTTTCCAATTGCTGGAGGACGATTATAGGTATGGTTCGTCACGTGACTGCACCAAATTGGTACAGTTACGGGAGTTCCTTAACGCGAGCGCGTTTGAAGAAAAAAAAACGGATACGATTACCGTTTTGGGTAGTGTCGCGACAAACGCGTAAATGGGCAGAAAGGCACTTTGAAAAAGGGGAAAAAAAGGCGAAAAAATCCGAGGGAATGAAAAAAAGAGAAAGAAAAGCGGTATGTATGCTGCTTGGACAATTGTTTTTCAACGACGAATCTGATTCATCGTCGACGGCGTCTCGTCGTCCGGCGTCCTCGGCGTGATGAGGGGGGGGGGGGGGGGGGGGGGGTTTGCTTCCAGTTTGACCTCACACTTGCACATATTCGTCGCCCCGCATTGTTAACGTCGAGAAACGCGGCTGACAGAAATCTGCGCGTCTGGCCTCCCCCCAACTCCTGCTGCCCCCCTTCGCTGTTCTTCCCTTCCGCGCTGTCTTGGTCGGGGGGGGGGGGGGGGGGGCGCTGCCACGATCCTCCGGGGCACGTTTTCTGCTCGCACGTACACGCGGGACGGCATCGCTTCGTTCGTAAAACGATAGGTATTAATATGGAAAGAAATGAGTTCCGAGCGGACCCAAAACGGGGCCAGCCGTCTGTAGTCTAGACATCCCAGACGTTACAAAATAACGTGCCCTGCCACTGTCGCGTGTGCTCGATGGTCAAAAAAAATCGACGATGCGTCGAATTTAATTTGTCTTCGCAGACATTTATTTTTTGCTCGTATTGACGATTGTTTCGGTAATTAAGGGGTTACCCCCACTTGCGATTTTGAAAAAAATCGATTTTTTTTATTGTATTTTTTTGAAGTATAAGTATCTGAGAATACGTCCTGAAAATTTCAAGTCGATCCGAACAAAATTGACTGAGATATGAGCGTTGAAAGAGAAGAATCCGTGAATTGAAGAACTGAAATTGAAACTGAGCTACTTGTCAAACTTTGAACGCGTTTGTCTCGAAACACTGTTATCAAAGTCGGTGGACATGATATCTCGAGAACCACGTGATAGATTGTTTCCAAACTTGCAGGAGATACGATGAGAAACATTCAAAGGTCATTGACGATCTCATTTTTTGATAATCGATTTTCATTTTTTAACAGTTACGTAAAAATGACGACTTCTCTTCCCAGATTTTGATTGCTCGAGTTTCAATTCGTCACCGCGTTGTTAAAAAAAATGATTTAAAAAATCGACGATCGTCAACGACCCGTATTTATCGTACCCTCGAATAACCCATTCGGTTTTGCGATTTCGGATGGACCGTTCAAGCTGGAGAGTGTCCACGGCCGAACGTCGCGAAAAAAATTTTCATCGTCTGCCGGCAGCCATGTCTTTCTTCATTTTTTTTGTTTTTTTACAGGCTCGCAATACACGTACCTTTGCGTTTAAAAAAATGTCCTTTTCCACCAACCGTTTCCCAGAAAAAAAAACATTCGAAATTTGGCCGTTTTTTTCGGGCCTCTAGATGGATGTAGCCCCTTAAGAGAGCTTTCCAGTGTGAAATTTTCAAAAAATCGATTTTTTTTTTTTTTGCTTTATCGAATAGTATACACTCTTCCGAATATTCCCTGAAATTTTCATGCCGAAATTCAGATTATTTCGGTTACTGTACAGCATTTCTTGGAAGAAGGCAACGGAGCGCTACAGCTACAGCGAAACTTTGAACGCGTTTTTCTCGAAACAGCATTTTTCAAAACGGTGTCTAACTTGGAGGGCAGAGTTTTAAAGCTATCGAGTTGAATTTTTTACACAATATTCTTAACGTCATTGTTTATCGTGCTATGGAAGCTTTTTTTTTTTTTGACATCTTCCTATTTTTTTGTAAAAAAAACTGCCAAAAAAAATGCTAAAATCGATACTTTTTGTTCAAACCGGCGCCATTTTTGCAAAAAAAAAAAAAAAAAAAAGCCTCCATAGCACGAAAGCCAATTATATACCGATCAATAATCTTTTTGTGTTTTTTGTTTCAGATCAAAATTGTGACCCCCAACGTGGACACCACATCCAAGTGCATTTTCTGCAACAATTGTTTCATCATTTTTATAGATATTAATTAATAAATAAATCGATCTTTAAAAAATTGTTTTGTATTCTTCAATACCCAATTAATATACAAAAAAAAACCAGACCGATTAGATTATTTTTTCTTTAAAAAAAAAATCCCGAAAAACAGCGATTTTTCGGGCTGTCACACTGGAAAGCTTCCTTAATGAGTGATCGGATCGTCCAACTTATAACGAGAACGGTAACGATTATCCTCGCATAATACGAAAACAACGTATAACGAGCACACACCGGGTTCCAATGCAAAATGTCAATATCGAGCGACCGTGACATCCCGCGCCACGTTGGCGCCACTGTCACCGCTACCGTTTTACGACGCGGCATAGCATTGGTAGTTAAGGTCACGCTACACGCCTAACCTGATTAACACATGGATTCTCGGATTTTTTTATAGCCTGCTAATGACGGACGGGCGACGCGAGTGTACGCGTATGCACACGCGCCTGCGAAAACGCAATCAAGATAACCTGCGTGCTTGCAATGTTGGCGTATGAATAAATTTAAATAGCCTCCGCGGTGCGGCGCAGTAGTTCGCACCGTTCGCTCGAAAATTCGCGTTCGTTTTTTTTTTCATCTTCCTTCGTCTATTTTGCTTAGCTCGGGAGTTTGTTTGGGTTGTGTGAATGAAATTGCGTCGAAACGACGTTTTGAGGGGAATATATTTATTCGGTGGGGTCTTAAGATCAATTGGATTCGTTTGACGAGTGGGGAACCACTGGCGCGCTCGTAGGAGCGCCGATGGACGGGCGCCAGCGTGCTGTGGCGCCGTTCTCGTCCCGACGCAGGGACTTGAGCGATCTCGCAGCTGCTGGCGCTGCTGCTGCTGCTGCACTCTTCCATGTATGCCCCCCGACAGATAGGCTCGGCGCGTCCGATCTGAACGAACCGATGCCTCACCGGTCTCTCTCTCTCTCTCTCTCTCTCTCTCTCTCTCTCTCTCTCGCTCTCCTCTCTCTCGCCTTCTACACCACTTGGACGTATTTTATTTCCCGTTTGGCGGTCTTGCAAGTACCAACCAAAGACCTGCCAATTTGCCAAAAATTTTCCCCCCTCGTATCGTTTCGCCTGAACCTGCGGGCACGCTGCATCCTCTTGGAACGCTTCATTTACGAATATACGTATAAAAGTGGATAAAAGTAATTGATCAAAAATTCGAGGGAGTTCATTTTGAAGCTTGAAATTTCGAGGCTTGGGTATGGAAAAACCACCAACGCAGTTTTAGTTCCATTTTGAAATACGAGTCCAATGGCACCCTGAGCGGAGGGGTTGATTTCGTTCCCATTTTACATACGAACTAATTTATGAACTCCTGCAGTAACCAGAGTAGAGGGACGAGTTGAGGAAGAAACAGGTGTTGGGACAGCTGTCGTCTTAGGCAACCAAGAGAAAACGGTACTTGAGCTCTTTTAGAGATGACAATTGTAGGGTGTCACAAAAGGACCTGACATTAAAATTTATTTTTAAAACGTATTATTTATTTGAAAAGTACGAATATTTTTATTTGAATACATGGTCCAAACATGGAGGTTATGTGTGGAACACGACATCCGATAAATGGCCGCCTCGGCCCTGTTTTTAAACGTTCACTCTTTTGACGAAATTTCCAATAACATTTTGGCATAATTGCGGACCAATTTCATTAATGGTGCGTCCGATCGATTCCTTGAGCTCCGGAATGGTCTGTGGATCATTGGAATACACTTTTTCTTTCAGAAAAGCCCAAAGAAAGAAGTCCAATGACGTCAAATCGCTCGATCTTGGTGGCCGATTGACAGCGCCGCTTTTTTTTCTAATTTACTTATTTAGTTTATTTTATATATATATATATTAATTTATTTTTATAATTTACTTATTTAGAAAATACCTTAGAATTTGTTTTTCGAAATTTTGCTAACATTGACATCCCCATACGACGCATCCAGTCGCAAAATGTTACGCCCATAGGTCCAAGACTCTAGAAATTGTGAGTCCGTGACGGACAAACGGACCAACGGACACCCAAAAGTTCGAAGATTTTCTCGTTTGACTTCAGAAGTCTAAAATCGCGTTCACGCAAAAAGCAGAATCACACGTGAATTTTACGAGTATTCGCGGTAGTTAAAGCACGTGGTAAAAGTGAAAAGGCCAAAGTTGTACATTTTTGTGCAAAAGTTCATCGCCAATTGGATCCCTGAAAATGAATCTCTGCGGCGCAGATGAGAAATTTAGTTCCCATCGCAAAGAATCGTGAAACGTTGAAAATTATCGGATGCGACCGAACGTCCCGCCAAAAATGTTGCGTTTGAAAGGGACGAATAACAAAAGAATCGGTGCTCGACGTTAAGTCAGGTCGAAATAAATGGAGAGCGAGCCCAATCGCGTAGCTAGGGCTTGCAATCCGCCAATTTTTTTAATCCGGATAATGAAGGCAACTGAATGTGGATAATTCGGATAATACGGATAATATAATTCATCAAAAAATTACGATTTCAACTTGGAACTAACTGACTAAAACAATAATTTCAATATAATACAATATATATAAGTGAAATGTAATTATATTATATTATAAAATAATATATATATATCAACATAATACAATATATATAAAACAACAATTTCGGCATTGTGTGCAGTCAGTACACGTAGCTAACAAGTAATTTTAACTCAAAACATTTTTTTTCTTCGTTTTTAATATTTTCTGTGACGCATTCAATAGTAATTAATTCGGAAAATCCCGCGCGAGTCGCGCGGCTGACAAGTTGCTTACTGTTTATTAATTCGTCCGAATCGCAAGATACGTGCGCGAGATACGCGACACTTGCGTTGGTATGCCACCAAGCCCCTCCCCGCTACCTTCGCCGTGTCAACCATCTAAGAACGGCTATGAAAGACGATGTTGAAGTTTGCATCGTCGGAACGCAACATTTTTTTTTCTTTTATTTTTATTATTATCGAAAAACTTTCCTTTTCGCTAAATGTTATCGATTTTTAACACGGAACCTAATTTTCTTTATTTTTCTAACCAAAATCCGGCAAAAAGTTTCTTGTCAGTCTAAAAAAATGGATTTTCTTTGTGTTCCAACGACGCAAACTTCAGCACCATTGGGAAAGATGACCCGCTCGATTGCTTAAACTTTTGCGATCGCATTATCGAAGTAAAAAAAAGAACTGAATGCGTCGTTCGTTCAGTTTAGTTGTTGATTTGAAATGTGTGAGTCTATGTGTGTTAAGTATGGAATATCTATTTTAATTGTGCATTTAAGTTGATTTGAGATCTCACTCGCTACAGCGTTCAAGTATATGATTGTTTTTAGTTTTTTGTCTCAAAGGAGAGCATGGTGAATTTATAAATCTTAGGAGAAAGAAGTTTTATGTTTTTTTTTCTTCATTTTTTAATGATTTTTTTCCATTTTATGATCTCATTATTAATATGATAATTAGTTTAAGTTACAGAGGAAAGAGTTACCTGTTTTCAATGATACATGTTTGATTTTTATTTCTTCATGGTAAATATTACTATTATGCTCGATCATTTTGTGACATTAAAAATGTTATTTGTCGTCTACTAGCTATAGTAAATAAAGTAATTTTTTCGTTTTATTTCAGTAGATGTGAAAAAAACTACTTTTTAACGGATTCCCTTTGTTTTTGGTTTTCAAAATTATTCAAATTATCCGAAAAATCTGTATATTCGGATAGTAAGGTTTCCCACTGTCCATGTTATCCGGATACGTAAAATCAACGGACAATGCAAGCCCTGCGGGTAGCATACTTACTTTCAGAAATTTTCCGGAGCACTCTCTACCCCTTCACGCGGCCCAGTGACACAATTTTTCAACGCGTGTCACAAAAGCAGAGCGTGAAGGCAGTCGAGTTGCAAACGAATCCTGAACTTTCCCAACCGATCCTCGATCACGTCGTCGCATCGTCGACGAGATCTCGATTGTTCTCGATGATCACACACTTAGCCAACGGGGGGTGCAACTTGAGACGAGACGAAGAAAAATAACGTCAAATACGTTCGAGGCCTCGGCGCGATTGCAGTTGGTTGTATTCAGGGATAACAAGTTGCAAGAACGAGTGTATGAGGAATCACGTGCAGAAGTGCAGTGGCCGCGTATGCCGCGCTTTGACTGGTCGCGTGGCGGATGAGCAACCCCTATTTGTAAGGGTTGGTCCAAAAGGGGGCAGAGATATTCCGGCGACAACCGGCGCGCCAGTTCGTGGCGACGCAGATCTTGACGCCATTTATTGTATCTATGCTTTTGGACGCGCGCGGATGAAAAGGGATCCTATGCTCGATCTACACGAACAAGATGAGGAGAGCTACTGAGCTTTCCTCTTCGTATGTACGAGTATACGCTCCGCTTTCTCTCTCTCTCTCTCTCTCTCTTCGTTTTTTGTTTTTTTTTACGTAGGCAGAAAAGGAGGATGAGGTATCCATTTGTTATAGAGAATTCGCTGGATACCTCGTGAAACTTCAGGCTATACATATATGCACTATAATATATGTATATATAAATGGCAACAGATAACGAAAGCCAAAATTATATTGGGAGTACAAATAAGTCTCCGCCGTTTGACGAAAGATAACTCCACCAGGAGGTTATGGTTGAAACTGTCAGATGTAAAACGTCATGTCGTAAGGTTGGACATTCGACAAGACCATAACCTTGAAATATTAGCGATTTCGCATCAACATCGCATGATTTCTTTCATGTAAAAAAATATCGAGTTTTCAGTCGAATAATCGTAATTCGCGGGAACTTTTGATCGAGTTCTTTAATTTGAAGAAATCTGCTGCTGAGGCGCATCGATTGCTCGTGGAAGCATATGGTGAAGCTGCTTTAAGGGGTTACCCCCACTTGCGATTTTGAAAAAAATCGATTTTTTTTATTGCATTTTTTTGAAGTATAAGTATCTGAGAATATGTCCTGAAAATTTCAAGTCGATCCGAACAAAATTGACTGAGATATGAGCGTTGAAAAAGAAGAATCCGCGAATTGAAGAACTGAAACTTTAACTGAAAGAAAAACTTTATCTTTAACTGAAAGAAAAGAATCTTTAACTGAAGATTTAACTTTATCTTTAACTTTATCTTTAACTTTTTCTTTAACTTTATCTTTAACTTTATCTTTAACTTTATCTTTAACTTTAACTTTAACTTTATCTTAATCTTTAACTTTAACTTTAACTTTATCTTAATCTTTAACTTTATCTTTAACTGAAAGAAAAGAATCTTTAACTGAAAGAAAAACTTTATACGCGTTTTTCTCAAAATGGCATTTCTAAAGTCGGTGACCAAGATTACTCGAACACTAATGAACCGATCTTCTTGAAATTTTGCAGGCTTATTTAATACATAAAAATGTAGTCTTTAATCGTTCGATTTTTTTTTTCGAAAAAAAATGGCCGTTTTATAGCCAAAAAACGGCCGTTTGTTTCGTTAAAATCGAACCATTAACTTTGACTGTCCGCCATTTTGTGAAAAATGAATATTTTTTAAAATCCTTCGATTAAAGACTAGTTTATACTTATATTTGACTAAATCCATCCGCATTTTTTTTTCAGATGATCCACTTCGCCGCAATGTTGGTCACCGCAAACCGTGTATATAAAAACATTATTTCATTGACGGCCATTTGCCACTAAACTAATTTTGATACAAGACGAGAAAGTAAGACAAGTTTCCTTAAAGTCCGTATTTTCGTTCAATATTAATTTTTATACAAGACGAGAAAAAGGAAGCTTTATAATTATACTTTTATTAAAATTTCACCGACGTATATAGTTGCTGCACGACTTTATAATGTAATAAATACCATTTTGTTCTCAGACCGAAATGAGCATAATTTTGAAGACTAGCTTCGAGAGTATAACCCACGATATTAATTTCGTACCCGAAACTCAATTTAAGAGAAAACTGTTGGTATCTGCCGAACGTGTCAGGGACGTAGAAGAGTTAAGGACAAAGCATGACCCAAGTTTAATAATTCAAGCTCGTATCATAAGGCAAACCTCTATTTCTTCGACGCCTTACAAAACTTCTTTAAAGGTAAAACTGCAACTATCCATTTGTCGCGTTGTTTTAACTTCCAATTGGTCGTACGGAATCAATAAAATTTGCATTTACTATCCTTTCCAGTATTTTTGCAATTTATTACACAGCAACTGACGTGGCCCATTGTTGAGAAAACAATATATGAAATTTCGTTGTAAAAATCTCGTGCTACGCAGGGACAACTTTTCGACAGTTTTTGGCACTACTTAACAGAGCGCCAAAATACGGTTTAAATGTGTGCGTATTCAAATGTGTTTAAATTTGTTATTCAAGTTTATTATAATGTTGCCAAAGTTGATTGTAATGTTGCTCAAGTTAAGATGTTGATCTCAATGATGATTGTAAGACAGATTAAGTGCCTATAATAGTACTCTAGGTACTTGATATTTTTATGTAGAATGTTTCCTAAATAAAGATGACTTTTTGATTGTGAAAAATCGTTGTTTTCCATTTCATTCCATGTATAATGAATAAAATATTATTATCTTTTAATTAAAATGATGTCACAGTAAACCTTAATCTTTGACATAAGTTGCATTTCAATCCTTGTCAAAGAAACCCCACACTCGATGTTACCTTGACACTTTTTGATTGAAATATAAAATTTAAATAAAACAAAGGGGGCGGGGGCTTGACTTTCTAATACATTTGATAGCCGAAGGACACATTGTTCCATTGGAGCAAAAAATGGATGTTAAAAAAGTTTTAAAAAAGTTACCTAAGAAAAACTTCGAAAACCTGTTCAAAGTAACCTTATTTTACAGTATCCACTGCGGGCGCTGCGTTCGATTTCATTACCCCCACCCTATACTCTGCACGGCGCCGATACATTCACGGACAAAACAGGGGCCTCGAAGATTAGAATTAATACTATGCTTCGAAAAAAAATATCATTAAATATCAAAAAGTGTGGAATGGAAGATAAAAATTGTAATTATGGTATAGCAATAATGAAGAAATTTAAAATTTAACCTACGATATGGCACGTAAACTGATACAAATAATACATTTTATTCGGCATATTATGATTTTTTGTAGTATTCAAAAAATATTTTGCCCACGTGATTGGAACAATTAGTGTCCAGTATTCTACAAAAAGTACGGTATAAAGAGTAACATGACTTCGTAATATTTTTCGCTATACGCCGAAGATTTATGCTATGCGTATAGTGAAATCTATACATACACGAAGATTTTACGTATAGTAAATTCCATATGAAAATATAGCGTGTAATAAAGGTTGGTATTTCACAAAGCACGCATTATTTTTACTATACAGCATATAGGACTCACGCCTATGCGAGAATAGTTTCAAATGTAATATGCACGCAGCATTTTTACTGCACGATGTGAGAATCATTGTTACACTTCTATAACAACAAGTCTTAGAATTCCGAACTGGCAGTAAACTGCTATACTTTCCTAGCACTGAATATTAAAATTCTCGCAACCAGTAATAGAATTCGAGGCCGTATTTTTCTCCCTGTTGGAATCGCGGAAATATACAAAACATAAAAGAAATTTGTATTTAAAAAATATAAAAAGATATTTAAAAAAAATATATGAAAGAAACATAAAAACCGATACATTATATTATGTATATTAAAAAACGATGTAAACAAACTCATAAAAACTTCGAAATCGATTTAGCTGCGAGGCTTTTTTTCCTATACGCGATACATATAGCCATACGGATCTCCTGGCGTGCTGCTCGTCTAGAATAAAACTTACGTGGCGCGGATAGACATAGAACGAGAAGGGGGAAAGGGCGCCGGGTGTAGTTGGCTCCCGATGACCGCACCAGTGGTTGGAAGCGTCGAGTTTGCGAGGGAGACTCTCGCCAAAAATTGCAACCCTCTCTCTCGCCCACCGTTTGTGTCGATCCCGGGGGCCTCCTCTCGTCGGTTGTCAGCGTAGTCGCCGCATGATCTCGTCGACGAGGGGGACGCCGATTTGCGCTCTCGGGGGCGAGTGACTTCCATCGCGGGTGAGCGTCGGCGACGCTCTGCCCGTCGTTCCCGCCACGGCTCCAGCCTGGGGCGCCAAGTGTTTTGATCCTCCGCCACAATACTCTCTATCTCCCTCTCGCTTTCTAGCCTCCTATACTCACCCCCGTCCTTCTTTTCTTCTCCTCCTCTTCCCTTCTCCACAACCCCCCCCCCCCCCTCTCTAGGTACGTCCCCGACTTGGAACTCTCTTTGATAAACAACGCGCCAATGAATACTGCTCTGCGTGCATAGACACACACACGCTTGTCATTAGCACCAGGGTGTCCCATTTTAAGGAAGCTTTCCAGTGTGACAGCCCGAAAAATCGCTGTTTTTCGCGATTTTTTTTTTTAAAGAAAAAATAATCTAATCGGTCTGGTTTTTTTTTGTATATTAATTGGGTATTGAAGAATACAAAACAATTTTTTAAAGATCGATTTATTTATTAATTAATATCTATAAAAATGATGAAACAATTGTTGCAGAAAATGCACTTGGATGTGGTGTCCACGTTGGGGGTCACAATTTTGATCTGAAACAAAAAACACAAAAAGATTGTTGATCGGTATATAATTGGCTTTCGTGCTATGGAGGCTTTTTTTTTTTTTTTTTGCAAAAATGGCGCCGGTTTGAACAAAAAGTATCGATTTTAGCATTTTTTTTGGCAGTTTTTTTTACAAAAAAATAGGAAGATGTCAAAAAAAAAAAAAAAGCTTCCATAGCACGATAAACAATGACGTTAAGAATATTGTGTAAAAAATTCAACTCGATAGCTTTAAAAGTCTGCCCTCCAAGTTGGACACCGTTTTGAAAAATGCTGTTTCGAGAAAAACGCGTTCAAAGTTTCGCTGTAGCTGTAGCGCTCCGTTGCCTTCTTCCAAGAAATGCTGTACAGTAACCGAAATAATCTGAATTTCGGCATGAAAATTTCAGGGAATATTCGGAAGAGTGTATACTATTCGATGAAGCAAAAAAAAATCGATTTTTTGAAAATTTCACACTGGAAAGCTCCCTTAAGCGAAACAACAAGACACGCTAAAGATGGCTGGCTCGACCGAAAAAAATGTTTAATCAAAGTTATGTAATGCTGACCAGAGTTGGCTGAATCTGTTGGGATGTTGAATAAGTTCTCGCTGCTTCTTTGTGAAAATTATTAGGAGTACAAATAAGTCCTCGCCGTTTTTTTATTAAAAAAGGGGCATTTGTTGTGAAAGAACGGTTGTGTTTTATTCAAATTGAAATTGCTTGTTGAGTCACTGATAATGTAAGTGCAAGTTCTACTTACGTTTGGCCCGAATCTCCCTCCAATGATGCTTCAATAAATAGCTTCTTAAGGGTTACCCCCACTTGCGATTTTGAAAAAATCGATTTTTTATTGCTTTTTTTTGAAGTATAAAAATTTCATGACGATTAAGGCGTTACCCCCACTTGTAGCGCAAAAAAAGGCCTTTTTCATGAATTTTTTAAAAGAAAACTACAAAACTTTTTTAATCGATCATTATACCATCTTAAAGAACACATCTTGAAGAACTTTCAGTAATTTTTTTATTGAAAAATATTACATTGTTTAGTGGCAAATGGCCGTCAATGAAATAATGTTTTTATATACACGGTTTGCGGCGACCAGCATTGCGGCGAAGTGGATCATCCGAAAAAAAAATGCGGATGGATTTAGTCAAATATAAGTATAAGCTAGTCTTTAATCGAATGATTTTAAAAAATATTCATTTTTCACAAAATGGCGGACAATCAAAGTTAATGGTTCGATTTTAACGAAAAAAAACGGCTATTTTTTGGCTATAAAACGGCCATTTTTTTTCGAAAAAAAAAATCGAACGATTAAAGACTACATTTTTATGTATTAAATAAGCCTGCAAAATTTCAAGAAGATCGGTCCATTAGTGTTCGAGTAATCTTGGTCACCGACTTCAGAAATGCCATTTTGAGAAAAACGCGTTTAAAGTTTCAATTTCAGTTCTTCAATTCACGGATTCTTCTCTTTCAACGCTCGTATCTCAGTCAATTTTGTTCGGATCGACTTGAAATTTTCAGGACATATTCTCAGATACTTATACTTCGAAAAAATGCAATAAAAAAAAAACGATTTTTTCAAAATCGCAAGTGGGGGTAACCCCTTAATTTTATGAGTGATTCACCTTTCCACACGAAAAAATATTGCTAAATTCGCACATGATTGTATATCCGTTACTGTGGCCCGAGGCCTTAAAGTTTTACCAGCATTTCTATCGTTGCAATCGTACACCTTGGATCTGCGATTCCTGCACCATAAGTTGGACCTTCGTCTTCAATGTGACTCGCCTCAAGCGACGAACGAGTGTTTGTCATTTTCACAGTAGTCACCCCTTAATAAGAATTGGCGGGGCGGCGGGGAAGCGGAACTCATCATCTCGAATCGTGAAACCCTTAACCCGCGCGGACGGTTCCGGATACGACCATGTTTGTATACGTTATACGCGATCAAGCCCGAGGGGGAATTTTTCCGAGAGGGAATACGAGAGTCGTTCCTTGGCGCCCGAATCACTCCCTCTCTCTCTTTTGCTGGCGGTAGGAGGGTTGGGACGTTTGTTAAAAATATTTGCGCGACCGGTACGGTGTCTCGTCGCCATTCCATCGCGTACGTCGGGGATCCGAAGATGGGGCGACACACGGGCGATTGTATATACAAGAAAAAGACGGAGAGAGGGAGAGCTTCGATATCGCTTCGTACGAGGGTGCACCAATACTCGTCTTCAGTCCGACTTTCCTTCACTGGTTGGGTTGCAACCTCGTCTAGACGATGTTCCTTCCTCGTGATACATCCCCTTTCCTCGGTGTCCACATAAATGGACACCTACACGCGCACACTTGTATACTATCGGAAAAAAAAAAACTATTTTATGGCCCAGGGTAACTACCATACCCGAAGATCGTGGTGTTCTCTTTCTTGCACCACATTACCGTAATTATCATACTGTCCAATGACTCTCGACGGAACGACGAAGTGTGGAGGGTGTTGACGAATAAAAAACTACATTTTATTTCCTGGCTTCCAACGTTTGGCCGGGTTCTCACGTATTGCCCTTTCCAGTTGAACCCTTTCCTATCACGTCCTACCCGCACTTCGCTAATCTAACGTAACTTCCGTCACGTCTTTGTTTAAGCGGTTACACCCACTTGCGATTTTCAAAACATCGATTTTTTTTGTTGCATTTCTTTGAAGTATAAGTATCTGAGAATATGTCCTGAAAATTTCAAGTCGATCCGAACAAAATTGACTGAGATATGAGCGTTGAAAGAGAAGAATCCGTTCATCGTGTAAACTGAAATTGAAACTTTAAGAAGCTATTTATTGAACAATTAACATTAACGTGTTTCATAGGGACTCAACATCCTTAAATACACCAAAGTGGCTCAAACGGACCAAGCTTCGTGCATTCGTCCAAAGAATTGAGACACCACGTTTTACGAGAAAGGGACTGGTGGTACTTTCCAAAACATCGGCAGGTTAAACGAAACATTAGTAATGAAATTGTCAAGAACGTGCGATTACGCGACGAAGGGACGAGTGGGCAATTTTTTTTACCCTTCCGAACCTCCGCCGCTCTCGCCGTCCGTCTCCCTCTCCCTCTCATCCCTCCCCTCTAACATAAACGCCTGTGGAGCCATCGGGTCTGAAGAACCTCGTGGACGAGTTTCGTGTATACATAGTAAACACGGTCTGCAGTTTTGTACGATCGTCGCGGGGGTCGTAGGATGCTGGGATTTAGGAAGGTTTGAAGGGGGGGGGGGGGGGTCTGAGAGTGAGTACGAGAGAGAAAGGGGAACTCGGGAGGCGCGTTTCTCAACCCTTCGATTCTATAATAATACAGTTACGTATATATATAGTGGATATACATAAAGCAAGAGGGAATTCGATGGACCAGCAAAAATAAGAGGGTTACTTATATATATATATATATATATATGTGTGTGTGTGTGTGTTTGTGTGTGCACAAATAAATGTATATATATTTAAAGCGCGAGGCGCCGTCCAGCTTGGCGTCTCTCCCGTTCCCGCGTAGTTGTGAGATTTCTCTCTCTCTCTCGCTTTCTTTCTCTAGCGAGGCAAAAGAAGTATCAGTGGCGTTGCACGACGACGACGTGAACCTTTTTGACTTTAGTACTATCTTTTTATTCCTTTTCTCGCGCTCTCCCTTGTTCGTTTTTTACTTGTTTCCCATGCTATTTCTCTCCTTCGCTCTTTTTTACCGGTTTTCTATCGTTCTCTCTCTCTCTCTCTTCTTCTTTCCTTTACCCTTTCTTTCCTACTATCTTTCGGTTCCTCTTTTGCTGGCAGCATCAACGTGAGACAAGAAACAAACTTCCATTCTCTCCTTACCCGCGAACTATCCTTGTCTCGCCCCCCCCCCCATTCCACGTTTTCTACGTATATTGGTCGTCGACTTGTCCCCGTCGAACTGTCGGGCGTCGTTGTGACGGCGGCGGGCGATCCTCCTCTCTATCTTTGCCTGCCTTCCCCTTTCTCTCTCACGCGGCCGCTCTCTTTCCCCACCGCGCCGTCGCACGGCGACGACGATTCTGCCGCCCTTTGCGTCCTTGCGGATCCGACGAGAAACACGCTGCACGATGGACACGCAACCCCGTGTGTGTGCTACACTCGACCAGCAAAACGCTTCACGTTCCTACGTAACAGCCAAGCCCGTTCCCTATGCCCTTCACCCTCGTCTCAACACCGCTCGCTCGTCGTCGCTCTCTTTCGCGCCTCGCGCAACTGCCAAAGTGGCCGTATCACGTTGGCGGTCGAAGAAAATCCGGTAACGTTTTGAGGTTAGGCCACCGTAACGGGTATAAAATCATGCGCGAATTTAACCATTTTTTTTTTTCGTACGAAAAAGTGATTCGCTCGGAAAATTAATTACACGTCTATTCAGTAGTGTCAAAAATCGCAAAATTATCGGAGCTCAATAAATCGAACGGAATTTTAAAGAGCAAACGATATCGAACGTAATAAGCACAGGTTGAAGTTTCAAGTCGAAACGCAAAACGAATAATCGATGATTCAGTGAAGTAACTGATTTTTTGGGAAGGGAACGAAATTTCGATCTTTAATGTACTTTTATAAGTCCCCATCGACGTATCCTTACCCCCTGACTACGCATTCCCCAATTCACCCAAACAAACCCTCAACTTTCATCGAAATAATCTTCGAAACTTTGCAAAACACGTTTTTCGCGTTCAAGCGCCGTAATTTCGAACTGTCGGCGAAAACTCGATGATACTCGTAACCTACAGCAAATTTCTCATTGATAGACCCTTAAAATCGTTCAAAAGTCGAAAAAAAATGTTCTACTCATTCAGTCTCTTTTCCAAAATCGTCAAAATCCCAGATTTTGCGAAATTTGAGTAACAATTTGAGTAACAAACTTCTTCACGACTGTACATCTACCTTCAACGTAAATGTCGTGGCTACGTCGTTGCACGTATCCGTATTGCAGATCGACTTTTTTCTCGAACAAAATATTCGCCTGTTCGGTTTATTTTCCAAAGTTCACTAACGACCGATCCCAAGAAGTAATCCCTTACCTCGGTGTACATTTTCCGGTATTTATGTTGCAAATCGAACCCGGTACGATTGCCGATAAATTTAGGTGAAAGAAACTTTGTGGAAGTACTTTGCAACCGCCATAAACGGATCTCCACAAGAATGAGTGACGGTAGGTGCCGGTGCTCATAGCCGAAGTTTGCAATGACCGATAATTTGGGGCACTCACAAGCCGACGATGACAATGCCCGCGTGTCATTTACCTGGCATTATACCTGCCACAGTTTCCTTAAAGTACCCCCCCCCCCTTCCCTTCAGGGCCATACGGCTGGTTGAAATGATTGAAAACATCGATCTTTTGTTTTCGACGGATTCTCAAAATATAACGTTTCAAAAATATTCTCTGAAAATTCGAAGCCAATCCGTTCACAATTGCGGGAGTTTATAAGCAGGGTTTGCGAAAGTGCGAACTTTAAACGCGTTTTTCTCAAAATTGGGAAGCTTCTTTTACGTGTAAGGGCAGTGGCTCAACGAAGGAATTTTTTTTATCGATTCATAGTTTTTTTTTAATCAACGAATATGGAGCGTTTTTTTTACCGGAAATCGATGCTTTCACTTTGGACTGCGGTCATGAAAATCATGAAAATCAACATTTTTTCCCCACCTAAAGGTACCTCCCCCCTTAATTCCACGATGAGAAAACAATTTTCTCCTGCAAAAGGCTCAATTCGTTAGAAAAAGAAAAAATACACTTACTTCGAAGGGTGGGGGAATGATTGTGAAAGTATTACCCGCGGGGGATGATAAATGGAGAAAAGAACATACGCGACTAATTTCGTTATTCGCCGAAAACCATGTACAAACAAGTGTAACATTGCTGAAAATGTTTGTATCGTTCGACACTCGATGAAGAAGCAAGAAGAAAGAGAGGGGGTAGGTATAGTGAGAAGTCCACTCTGGGCTCGTCGTACCCTCCCCCCTGGCCGACCCTGCCTGTTTACAAGGGTTCAAGACCCAGAACGATTAAAAGAAACCTCTAGTCTCGGCGAATCGTTCACTCGTCGCACTTTACCTCGATTCATCGTTTGCAAGTAGCGTCGGACAACGTCGGGCTGTCTAGTCGACGCGTCGATCACAACAATCTCAATCAACGAGTCAACGTGAATATTTTCTCAATATCCTACGATAACATCAAAGTTACGCGTTTACTCTCTCCGTCTTCTTCTCGTTTGTCGTTTCGAGAGTGTGACCGAAGTTACTGTGATTGTTGCGCGACACTGGAGGATAAACAACGATCAATCGACTCGTAAGTGGAGTTACTCTGTTTTCCGCTTCGTACCTTTTCGTGAAACTTCCTCAATCGACCAATCCGAGCGGTTTGTTTCGCGATACCGATCAGTTTGTTCTATTTCGATTTTACGAACGAAACGCAACGAACGTAGAGACCACATCAATAATAATAATCACAGGAGAAATAATAAGAAAAAAAAAATAGCAGTGACGAATGTATTTGGTTGAAATTTCAGGACGGCAAGAAATCGTCGTGCGAGTGAAATATTTGGCTCGCGGGCACATAAATAAATATGGCGGAATCGGAGACTCACAATCGTGGCTCGACGATGTCGTCCTTCAAGAGTATATTTTCCTTCACGAGTCCGGCGGTAAAGAAATTGTTGGGTTGGAAGCAGGGCGACGAGGAGGAGAAATGGGCGGAAAGGGCGGTCGACTCGTTGGTGAAAAAATTGAAAAAACGTAAGGGCGCTCTCGAGGAATTGGAGAGAGCGCTCAGTTGTCCCGGCGTTGCGACCAAGTGCGTGACTATACCGCGCAGTTTGGACGGTCGACTGCAGGTGTCGCATCGCAAGGGTTTGCCCCACGTGATATATTGTCGGGTATGGCGCTGGCCCGATCTCCAATCGCATCACGAGCTCAAGCCCCTCGACGTATGTCAGCATCCGTTCAGCGCCAAGCACGAGGAGGTTTGCGTCAATCCTTATCACTACAATCGTGTCGAAACGTCGGTACCGCCTCCGGTATTGGTACCGCGGAACGTTGAATTCCATTCGAGCAGCGATGCCATGACGTACGCTCGTTTGCATCGCGATCGCGATACGGCGATGCCGCAGAACGTTTCGTACAGCGCGGACGGTTTTCGCGGCCCGGCGGAAGTTTGCGGTACTACGACGGCCACCTGCTCGATCGGTAGAACAGTTCCCGACTGGCCGATAACGAACAACGGTGCCTGCGATCCTCAAGTTTCTTACGCCGCGAATATTTTGCCGCTCACACCGCCACCCGAGGACTTCACGCAAGCGGGCGGAGGCGGTGCGGAAATCGCCGCGTCCAACTTCCAGCCGATAAACTACGAGGAGACACCGTGCTGGACCTCGATCGCCTATTACGAGCTCAATACCAGAGTCGGCGAGATCTTTCAGAGCAAATCCAACAGCGTCGTCGTCGATGGTTTCACCGACCCGAGCAACAACATCGAACGCTTCTGCCTCGGCAGATTGTCCAACGTCAATCGTAACTCTACCATTGAAAACACGAGGCGGCACATCGGGCACGGTGTTCAATTGTGCTACATCGGTGGCGAGGTTTACGTCGAGTGTCTCTCCGATTCGGCGGTTTTCGTACAGTCTCGATTGTGCAATCACGTGCACGGCTTTCATCCAAGCACCGTTTGCAAAATTCCACCAAAATGCAGCCTCATGATATTCAGCAACAAGGACTTCTCGGAATTGCTGTCGCGGCGGGTTTACGAGGGCTTCGAGGCCGTTTACGATCTCACGAAAATGTGTACCATCAGGTAAAAGCCTCGACGGCGTTTTCATTCCGTTCTTACCGTGGCCTCGTGATCCCGTTACGGACGGGGAACTGGGAATTCAATGGGTGGGCAATTAATCTGAGAATACATCGTCGCGGCAACCACTCGCTCGATCGGTAACAATGTTCCGAAAACGTTTTATCGATTTCTTTACCGACGCAAACGCGTGGGATTTCGCATTTTCTTGTTTTCTACCATTCGAGTTACCGACTGAGCGCGGTCACTTGAACTGCAATTAATCGAAATGTCGTGTCGCAGGATGTCGTTCGTGAAAGGCTGGGGCGGAGAATACAATCGGCAGGACGTGACGTCGACACCGTGCTGGATAGAAGCCCATTTGCACGGACCTCTACGCTGGCTCGATAACGTTCTCACCGGAATGGGATCGCCTCACAACAAAATAACCTCAACTTCGTAAAAATGAGGTAACGTCTCGCAGTCTCGCCCGATTGTTCGTCATAATTCCGAGTGAAACAAAAGAAAATCAGCGACGCGCGGAGACGTTGCAATCGTCGGAGGGTTTGAAAATGTGCCATGATGAATGAACAATAGTTCGTGCCAAAATGAATATCGGTGCGTCTACTGACGGATACTTTTATGTAAAAAATTATTCTCGACGCATTCGAACGTACTCGTGTTGCTCGATTCTTTGGAGCTCGACTACAGCGCCCTCGTTCAAGGAAAAATCAATTACGACAGACGAAAAAGTTAGCGCGTGAGCTCTTATGTATACTTTTTTTCCGGGCTCAGACCCGATGTCGAGCGGACGAACTTTTCCTAACGGAATTGTAGTCAGCCGAAACGTCGTAAGAGTTTTTCCCGTCCCGTAAAATTGTACCGATATAAAATCGTCGCTCTGGTCACCTAAATGATAAATTACACGACTCTCGAGATCGAATGCAGCTTAGGATTCGTACTGGATTTCCCGTGACATTTCCGTTACGAAAATCCATTTTCGATAATACGAGAAAATCACTGCCACCTTCCGTAACACGCGATTTTTTTCTCGCGGGTATGGTTTTTTTAAAATGCTAAAAGTCATGAATTGAAAGTGACAGATGGAGAGGAATGTTTTTCGCATCAGTCCGTTGTTTGAAGCTTGAGAATAAAAATAGAACTGCACGAAGGTCGAACGAGCGATGATATGTCTTCGGATTGCGCTGGCTTACGTTTTTTTTTCTTCTCGCGCACGGTTTATTTGTTTGTCGGCGGCAGAAGCAGGGCCAGTAGACCTCCCACTGAAAGAACAGATGACATACAGCTGCGTTATTCAGTTTTAGCAATTATTCTGAGACAATGTCGCCGCCGATGAATTCGGCACTGATGCAACGTGCCTCCAAGTATTCTCTCGAAGGAATTTTGGCGCTAAATTATTTAATACGTCCAAGTGCGATGTGAGAACGAAATTTTCTTTCGAAAACCGAGAAAAAAAGGTGCGACAGGCTCCGAAGGCATGCGAAGAAACGTATGCACGTACGGATAAAGAAAAAGCGACGCGAAAACTCACCCACGACGACTCCTCCGACGAGAAGAATTGGAACTTCGCAGCTGATGTCGAGGAGCATTCCAAAGGCGAGATTGCTCGCGACCGCGCCGATTCTCCCGAAGAGCGTCGTCATGCAAATGGCGACCCCGCCAACGTGCGTAGGGAAAATATCGACGACGACGCCACCGATTACGAAGTTCGCCACCGTTATCGAAACCGAATAGACGCACGCGACGACGAGATTTTGCGCCGACGATCTCACGAAGTATATCGCGAAACCAGCCGCGCCCGCGATCAACATTGTCGTAACTGGAAACAATGGCATTTTGTAATCATTCGAAAGATTTGCGAACAACCTTTTTCGTTGCGTTACTTCTTTAGCGGTGATTTTAGAATAATGGATGAATTATTATTCTAAACTTTTGAATTAGATGGCGATGGACCACATGATGGTGATTTTAGAATAGTCAGCATTCGATCGAACGCTGACTCGAATGTTTCTACGCTTTTTGCTGATGCATGAAAAAAGTCCAAAGAAAACACCGTGGGGAGAAGAGCCGAATATTTTTGTGGAAAAAGTTTACGAGGAAGCGAGCGACGACTGATATCGTGAAGCTCATTGGTATTTATATTATTTCGTGCTGAAGAGTACGGATAAGTTTGTAAAATTTATGAAATAAAAGTATTTATTTCCAATATTCATTCGTAGGCTCGTTTCCGCTGTAGCGATTTCATTTTTCTTCACCCCTTAGCCCAAACTTGTTGGTCGAAGATTTTTCTGGTCCGCCAGAGATGCCTCAGAGCCCATCAGTATATTTTTGCCGCGTCTCAGTTACGTTCACCACCGGAAGAGCGAAAAGTGCGTACCTGGTACTACGCGACGTCCTACCCGGCCGGCGAGATAACCGGAAGCGACGTTGCCCAATAGGCAAACTCCGTTGATCACCATAGCATTGATGAACACCTGTTGATCGATACTCGTACCGTCGCAGTCACGAATTTCCGGTATCGTCGACTTCTCCAGGATACCCCCAGTCTTGTTCAAGCTCGAGAAGAGCTCGCAAACGCTCACGGACACGTTCGGATGAATTTTGTAATAATTTTCGAAACGGTTGAACAATTCGGGCAACCACAAACTGAGACCGTAATATCTGGGTAAATAAAAATGACGATGTTGAACACTCGTTTCCGGTACAATGTAGAACGCGATCGATAGGATCGTGGGTAATAATGATTCGTACCCAAACATATTTGTGAAGTAGATGGTCCAACACAGGAGAGCCCATCTGAACAGTGGCGGGGAGCCAAGAGTTCGAATTTGTTCGTAAACACTGCCAATCAGTTCTAGCAAAAGATTCGGCTTCGTGGCGTTGTTCTCGAAGTTGAAATTATTTCTTCTAAGATTGCTGTCTTTACAGTTGTTCAGCTTCTTTTCGGTTTTTTCCTCCTCGTCCAGGGCACACAAAAATGTAACCTGTAAAGAAGGGACCATTCGATCCTATGAGTTTATCTGTTTGAAGACAATGTGGTTATCGGGCTTCATCTACCTAGGTGGGATAAAAAATTGCTTCTTCCCAAAATATTTTCACTCGATAGTGCCACCTTTTAGCTATATTTCCTGAAAATTTCATTGAAATATTCCTAAAATTGAATGAGCTACTCGTATTTATTATTCTCGAATATCCCGTTTGGTTTTCAGATTTTGGATGGACCGTTTGAGGAGTCTTCTTACTTTGGACGCTTAAGAAGGCTTTTTTCATGATTTATTTGAAAGTTTTATATTATAGATATCGATACAGAAGTTGTTACACTTAATAAATAGACTTTCGAAATACTTTTTTGAAAAATGTTATGTATTTAAGTAACCCAAACAAACATTAAACGCGTTTTTCTCGAAACAACGTTTTTCGACGGCTTGTTGATAGAATCTTCGAAACTACTGAAACGATCCTTATGAATTTTGGTAGATATTCGGAAGTGGGGCTCCTGCTAGAATCAGGCTAATTTTTGTTCGCGTTTGTTTTGGATTGTTTGTAGCCCCTGATTGGGTGTAGCCCCTTGAAACGAAAGTAATTATATTCGATTAGCAAAGATGAATGGAATGAAAAATGCTACCGGATATTCGCTCCGATCACGTCCAACGTTACTGGCATAAATGCCCCGTAAAATATCGAGGGCTTCCTTGGATCTGCCGCGAGAGAGCAGGAATCTCGGGCTCTCGGGAAACCTCGTCAGCACCAATGCGACCACGAGAGTCGGTAACCCCGTGATCGCGAGATACAAACGCCACGAGTCGTAGCGAAAATCGTCGTACTGCCATTTTATTCGCAATGGTATCACGACCCACGCGAGTGCTGAAAAACAAAAGGCCACGAACGTAATTCCCGGGAAAATTCGAAGTAGGGTCGAGCTCGTATCACAGAGAAGACGTCGTTTCTACCTGGCAGTATGAGCCACGCGAGGGTCCAGAAAAATCCAACGTAACATATGCTCTTGAGCCGTTGGTTCGCAGCGTGAAATTCTCCGAGGTAAGTCCAGACCAAGGACCCGGGCGCACCGATCCTGGTGGAAGACGCTTCGATAATTAACATGTACAGTCATAAGAACGTTAATAGAATTTCATTCAAAGAAATAAAATTGTTCAATAAGAACTATTTTCTCTTTCAAATCCATATCCGTGCCATCTAAGGAGTTAGGCTACTGTGAAAATTGAAAAAAATCGGTCGTAAAACTTTAAATGCGTGTTTTTTAAACGATGTACATGATTTGTCGACGTTCGATGATCGTATTGACTCGAGGGGGAAGATAAGTTTAGGCGAGGAACAAGTTTGCAGATATGCATTTTTTTTTTGTAAAACGCAAGATTTCTTCACCATTTTTGAGACTTATTACTTACTACTTTATTAGGGGTTCAAAGGTGCAAGGTGTGGAGTATGCGGGAAAGCGGAGGAAACTCTGTCACATTTTTGGGAGTGCGAGGAGGCCTAGAAAACGATGGAAGAGCGGGTCCATGGAAAATTTGAAGAGTGGCAAAAACAGCAAAGACTTTATTAGAGGGAAAGGATTTATTAGAAGAGATGTGTAAGGTTGGGAGGCAATTTGAGAATATAGTGAGGAATATAGTGAGGAAAGGCGAAAGAAGGAAAGAAAGCGGAGAAGGAATTGGTACAAACCCAAGAAGCGCTACGATAATAGAATTGATGTTTGACGAGTAATAATAAGAAGCCTTGTAAAGAAAGGCGGAAAGGAAGAAAGAAGCAAATGTAAAAAGCCTGCAAGGGTGTACATGAAATAAAAAGATAACTCCAATATATACTTACTACTTTACTTTTTTAATAAGTTTTATTACTACTTTTGGCTGTTAGCAAGTCTTAGCCAGCACTTATTCAATGTAACGCCAGTTCAGTGTTGACCAACTTTTTTCTTCTTAATATTGTTTTTTTTTTATTGTTATTAACAACAATGACGTAACTTTGCCTCGTGAAATAAGAAAAAACTTTGACGTTTCTTTCTTTCGATGATTGAAAGACGATAACAAAGAGAAAATCGGTCAAGTCCGAACCATTATGATCTAGTTTAAGAAAGGTCTTTTTTGTTACGGATCAACCGGGTGGCCACAATCGAGTACACCGTTGAGCCCCTCACGTTCAAAGGTCCTTCACGAGATTGATTATAACTTAATCATTAATATTAGGAGTACAAATAAGTCTCCGCCGTTTTTTAAATAAAAAATTGGCCATTTATTGTGAAAGAACGATACTTTGTTTTATTCAAATTAAAATTGCTCGTTGAGTCACTCCTAATGCAAATGCAAATTTTTCTTACGTTTGTCACGAATCTCCCTCCAATAATGCTTCCAATTCCCCGTCTTCGTGCGCTTTCGGCTTTCCGCTACGTTGTTTGTCTTCAACGTCAAACTCATCGTTCTTAAACTTTTGAAACCACTCACTTCACTCACTTAAAGCAGCCTCACTGTATACTTCTACAAGCAATCGATGCGTCTCAGCTTCAGATTTCTTCAAATTGAAGAAGTCAATCAAAAGTTCCCGCAAATGACACCTATTCGGCTCAAAACTCGAAATTTTTGCGCGACGAAAGTTACGCGACGCTGATACAAAATCGCTAATATTTCGAGGTTATGGCCTTGCCAGATGTCCAACCTTACGAAATAACGTTTTACATTCGACAGTTTCAACCATAACCTCCTGGTGGGCCATCTTTTGTCAAACGGCGGAGACTTATTTGTCCTCCCAATATTTTGTTATAAAATGTGCAGGCAACTTTGTTAATGTACATGCAAAAAAATGTCCAATTTTGCAACCATATGACTCATTCCTTCAAAACTGATTTTATTTGAATAACTCTGATTTTCGGGCGGTCACAGTAGCCTAACGCTTTGGGGTCGAACGGACCCCAGACGTTTTTTTAGATCGCTGTAATTCTGCGAATATGCATTGTTTTTATAGAGAAGTTTTTCGTACACAATGATCCTTGTTTTAGGGCCCAACATTTGTTTCTTAAGAAAAACAAAAACTAATTACCCGAATATTCGTTCAAAGTGGGAGATGCGTTGAAAAATAAGTGGCTGCACAAAACCGCGGGGTCAAAGCAGCCCAGTCGGCAGTTGAAGGGTTAAGGACGAATTGCGATTATTTCGGAATACTCACGTGAATCCACTGATCGTCCGAAAAACCAGAAGCATGTGGAAGCTTTGCGATAAGCTGGAGGCGAGCGTTAGCAAACCATCGACTAGGAGAGTACCCGCGAGAATTTTTTTTCGCCCGTACGTGTCAGCGAATACTCCCCAGAAAATCGAACTTATCACACCACCTGGAAATCGTAGCTGACGATTATCGAATTGATAACCGGATGGAAGAAGCGGATAGATCGAGGAAGAATATCGGGGAAGCTTTCGGCCAACGCTTACCCACGAGAAAACCCACGTTCAGCAGGCCTTTCTCTTTGGACGTGAGACGCAGATCGCACTCGGCCGAGGGCAAAATATACGCGTTTATGCCGTTCTGACAGCCAGCGCAAAAGAACATAATGCCGCAGAGCAAAACAAAACGGTAGTGAAACTTCCCGTACCCTGAAAATTAAATTTAAAGTTATTCGTAACACAAATTGTTTTTCAACTTTTTCTTTTCAACAATCAGCGATGTTTAAAATTTGTCGCAGTGTATATTCGGATACATTCGTGCGACGTTCGGGGTGGATTTTTTTTTTGAATGATTATCGTTGCTGCAATTGACATATAGACTAAAATTTCTCAGTTTTCGATGAAACAATGCTTTAAAGGGGTTACGTGTGGTTAAAATTTACGAAAAATCGATTTTTTCTTCGTTATGTACATATATTTAAGTACACAAACAGAAAATTTCTTGTCAATCCGGCGAATATTCACGAAGTCACGTGCACATTTGTAATGACGTGTCAGATACGTTGTACACCGTGGGGACGCCTTTTTTCGAAGACATTGTCAACCGTTAAAAAGAATGTAAAAAAAATATGAAATAATCCTTTAACTTGATATAAAAAAAAATCAGACTGATTAGTGTATTTCAACCGTCGAAAAAACAATCGTGACAATTAGCTATTTTTCGACCCTGACAGGTGATGATCACTTAACTTGGAAAAAAAATCAATTTAATATTCACTGAGGGTCCATTAAAATTTTATTGACTAAATTGTTTCTTTGAAATGTTTTTTCAAATTAATTTATAGCTTTTTACAAAAAAACACATGTTACGTTATACTCGTTATAACATTAATTGTTATTTAAATACAAATTTCAACAAAATATATATTATACTTTATAATCAAATAATTGAAAATAAAATTTTCAACATAAAGAATCTCATATACTTCTACACATTCCCAATATTGGTGCATAGTTCCTAAAAATTAATGTATCGTGTACAACTTCGATTTCTCCAGCCATCCGTGTCCAAAGTTGATTATTTTCGTACTCACCACAAAGTTTTATCGCTGTCTCAAAATCCGTCCGACTTTCCACATCCTTTGGTCTCTCGAGATCTACGCGAGGAAAAAACCACTTTACAGCGATTCATCGCATGATTCATGATTCATTCCATTCATTCACGAAGTTATCGACTCGCCAGCGAGTTTCCGAAAATTTATTCTTACTTTCCAGGACAAGGACATTGCATTGGAAAAATTAATTTTATTCCGTCAATTGTTCGCTCAATAACCAAACTGGGAGATCGACGGTCATCATTATTATTAACGTGATCATCGCATCGTTATATTTATAACAACAACAATAATAATAATAATAACAATAATGAAAATCATGATGGCTATTGTCATATTTATAATTGCTACTATTACAATATTAGTATCATTATTATGTGAATTTCGGACCTACTTCGTAAAATTTCATTTGTATGGAAGGAAGTATCGTGCACGAACGTAATTGTTTTTGTTTTGACCTGAAGGAACATAATCGTGTGCGTACGCGTGCGCTTGCATGTTTACAAGAGCACATTGGAACAAAGAGCGCGACGGGTACGTCAGTCGCGTAAGGGCACACACACGAGACGTGCGAGACGCGAGGATAAAATAATCGATATACGCATATGCATGTATGCTTACTGTGTATCTCGAGCGTAATTGTTCATCGAACATATTTGAGCGTCGCGTGGCAATTTCTTCGATTGAACGCGAACGCTAATTGTTACGACGGTAGGGCTAATTATCGCAATAAAACGTGACAAAGTGGATGAGACTCGCATCGCTATGAGCGTAAAGACTGTAATTAGACAGCCACGAAAATGCGACGTCGTCGTTTGTGTAGGATAATTTTACCCTCAGTTCCAACGTTCGCCCTTGCGAAATGAACCCTTTCCTGTCACTGCCTACCGGCACTTTGCTGGTCCAACGCAACTTCCGTTGCGTCCACCGCCGTCTTAAGGGGTCTTCTCACTTTAGACGCTAAAAAAATACTATTTTCATGCATTTTTTGATAGGTTTATATTATACAGTTTCGAAATACATAAAAAAAAGTTTTATTCATTTAAGTCGCTATTTATAGACGAAAATGGAAGTTAAAAAAAAGTCCCAAAAAAATTGTACGTCGGCGCTGTTGATGAAACTCTCGGAGATGGATCATCCGAAACAAAAAAATCAAACGGTTTTACATTCGGTATGTTAATGGCTATAGCGCATATCATACGATTTTTTATATATGCAAAAATAACGAAATGGCGAATATTTTTCGAAAAAACAAGAAAAAACGAAATGGCGAATATTTTTCGGAAAAAAAACAAAAAAACGTGCTTTTTTCACAGTTTTCGGCAAAAAATAGTAAATATCAAAGTTTGGAAAAAAATCTTGATAGGCGCTATAGCTATAGTTGTGAAGAATGTGTGGTTGAAATTTCATCAGGATCGGTTCAGTAGTTTCGAAGATTTTATCAACAAGCCGTCGAAAAACGTTGTTTCGAGAAAAACGCGATTAAAGTTTGTTCGGGTTACATAAATACATAGAACAATTTTTGAAATTTATTCCAAAAGTGTATTTATTAAGGGCAACAACTTTTATATCAATATCTATAATATAAACTTATCAAAAAAATTTATGAAAATAGCCTTTTTTTAGCGTCTAAAGTGAGAATACCCCTTAAGGTATTCCTTTCGCGAACCCGAATTTTTAAGAACTACCATATTTTCGTCTATAATGGAGAACAATTACGACCCTAAAAATCGTCTCATTTATATGGCACTTTATGGAGATACATCGAAAAAAGATATATATATTTTCTAACAGCTTGATATTCATACTAAATAGATGTATAATTAATTTCGCGAGTGAATCACTTTTTCATACGAAAAAAAAATTGTTAAATTCGCAATATGATTTTATACCCGTTACTGTGGCCTTAATTTCGTCAAAATTATTTTTTTTAATAACCTTACTTTTTGAGCCGTCGCAGTAGCCTAACCCCTTAAAATTTGTCGATTTTCTTCCTGCTTCACATCGCGAGTACTGTTTCCCAGTCGAACGATCGGCGACAACATACGATACGTACACATTGTATAAATACACCTTTAAAAAAAACACAAACTTCCGTGTTGAGAAACGCACGTTCGTCACGTTTCCCAATTGACACGCTGCGAAGTATTTCAAAGCGACACGTTTACGTGGCCACCTTGATATTTCCAGTTCGTGGTGCTGGAAAGCAATAAAATGAATAATGCGAAAAAAAAGGAAAATTGGGAAAGAGCGATCATTACTATCTGCTCTAATTTATATTATAAGTTACCGTACATGCAGCTCGATTTTTTATGACTATCAACGCAAGGTAACAGAAAAATGATGAATAGAAGACTATAAGATCTACATTTATAACTATAATTTATAACTATAACTACAATAACTATAAGGTTTATATTGAGTACAGGGACCATTGTCTACTACGAGGTCTGATGTCAGAAGTCTAATGTCCTCAAAGTCAACTTTCCGCGCGCGTGGGTGCGTGCGCGCGAGATGGAAAGGTACAACTGATCCATCTAAGCATTTTGCAATTAATCTCTTAATAAGCCTTTCTCAGCGTCATAACTTTTTTTTTTATCGCCAGTCCGAACGCCCGCGCAAGCTAAGTCTTACGTTTTTATACGCCTGACATATTCCTGAATCAATCTCCCACGTGAAATAGGCCGACATCGAGCTACGCCGTGTAACGCATTAAGGAGGTTGGAGCGCTCCAGTTGAGCCTAATGACGATTTATGAATTTTTATCAACGAACCTCAAAAAATGTATAGGAGCTGCAGTTTTTTTGCGTAGATGCAAATTTTTCATAAAATCTATCATTGGAGAGCAAAAGGATGCACTTTTATATTCCTATTACGTGAATAAGAAAAACATTTCTCTTACTACCGACTTGAAAAAAGTATAACATCATCGATGATGATTATTATGAAAAAAAACTGCGTCAGTGAATGTTTTATGCAACCCTGAATAAAATTTTGCGTCATTTATAATTATTCCTATTTATATTTATGCCACGAGATTATTTGTTATGACCATTAATTAATATTAAGTGTTGCCGATAGGTTGGTGAAAAAAAATGTTTTCTACTTTTTAATCCATTAAGGGCCCTTCTCACGTTAGACGCTAAAAAAGGCTACTTTCATGCGTTTTTTTTATAGGTTTATATTATAGATATTGATATAAAAGTTGTTGCACTTGATAAATACACTTTCGAAATACAGTTTTAAAAATAATTATTCATTTCAGTCACTATTTATTCACGAAAATGGCAGTTAAAAAATGTCTTAAAAAAATTGTAGGTTTGCGCTGTTGATGAAATCTCGGAGATGGATCATCCGAAACAAGAAAATCAAACCGTTTTAGATTCAGTATGCTAATGGCTATAGCACATATAGTACGATTTTTTATACATGCAAAAATAAGAAAATATCGGACATTTTTCGAGGAAACAAAAAAAAACGTGTTTTTTCACCGTTTTTGGCACAAAAAATAGTAAATATCAAAATTTGAAAAAATTCCTGACAGGCGCTACAGTTATCGTTGTGAAGAATATGTGGTTGAAATTTTATAAGGATCGGTTCAGTAGTTTCGAAGATTTTATCAATAAACCGTCGAAAAACGTTGTTTCGAGAAAAACGCGTTTAAAGTTTGTTGGGTTACATAAATACATTAAAAAAATGTTTAATGTATTTCGAAAGTGTATTTAATAAGTGTAACAACTTCTACATCAATATCTATAATATAAACCGATCAGAAAAATCACGAAAATTGCCTTTTTCAGCGTCTAAAATAAGACCCCTTGAATGAAAGCTTGTTAAAAAAAATGTACATATAAATTTATCTCTTGTATTACGTCGTGAATTTTTTTTTTCAATTCGTCAAGACGCAGCATAGTCGATCGCGGCTATTTTTATTTTTGTTTTCAAATCTTAGATCGTGGCTAACGTTCCAACCTCCACAACCGTCCGTAGCTGCTTACAATGCCCATTGTTTTCCCGCACGCAACGACAGCCCCGAAAATATCGTCGCTTACGTCCACCACGGCTTTCGCTTTGACGAAGAAAAAAATTCTCGTAACGAAGTCGCGTTTCTTTTTTTTTCCAATTGCAGCCGATCTATCAACAGCTGGACATTCGAGGGATGACTTATTCGTCGTTGCAAAACTATTCGAGATTATTTTTTTCCACGACGATGTACAGTCACGTCTCTGCTCTTCTGTAGCGCTTGTGAAACTTAATTAGCTAGCTCATACGCCGCGTGCTGATTTTAAGGTTATCGGCTTTCGTATCAGCACCACCGAGTCCACTTCTCGGTTTGCTCCGTTGACTCGCCTGAAAAAGGCTCCTACAGCGCTATATACGTTGGATCGATTTCTTTTACAACCGAATAATTGATGGACGATTAATCGGGAATTACTGGAGCGAGCCGATCGGAAAACTACACACAAACGACAAGCGCCACGTTTGTATCGTCGTACTTGTAATTCGTTTATGTAATATCTTCCATTATTTCACATCTTCTCGCAAAAGTTTTCACGACCTTGTCGTGTCGACGAATTATAACCTCGCGAGATCTGCACTGCCTGTAATATATATGTACACCGGGTGAGCCTGTAGAAATCAGACGCGCGAAAATTCTTCGAAACAACGGGCTATAAGTTTGCATCTTTGAAATGCAACGATTTGTTTTTTACTTTCGTATTTTTTATTGGCATGGAAAATCAAGTTTTGTGCATTCCGGTTGTAAATCGCTAAGAGGCCAAAAGACGGTCGCGGGATTTTTATAACCTAAATGTGTCAAGTAAAATTTGGGAAATTAAGTGAAAAAATATTTCCCGGCATTCCAACGATGCAAACTTCAACATTACGTGAAATATGGATTGTAGAAGCAACATTAGTTGGCATTTCAAGGCTATCTTCAATTTCTAGAAATATCTACATTTCACTTGGCACATTTTCATTCAAAATGTTTGAAATTCATTTTTGTCAATTTAGTTTTCACCCCACCCCCTCCACGGGCGTATCTTTTTTTTTAATCAATAAGATTGCACGGAAATTCAACGAAACGCTGAAGTTGAGGGACTACTGCTAATTTATGGCCCCCGAAATCGCAAACTAATCGGTAGGTCATTTACAGCCACAACATTTTTCAGTCCTAAATATTTAATAGCGTTTTTCTGAAAACTCCTTTTTCGTGTACCTCGTTCAAGATTACTCAAAAACCATCCTCTAGATCATTTTGAAATTTTGCACAAATTTGGATAACATAATCACCGTCTATGTGAACCTAAAGTTGCTCGAAAATTATTTTCAAAAACGATTTTTTCATTAGCAAATTCTATAGCAACATTTTTATGAAAAATTAAACATTTTTTCAAGCCCGTGCCATTTTACGAATTTTCATTGAGGTTCACATAGAGCGGGTGAATCTTAGGAATCAAAAACTTTTTGGCTCCGATGTTTCAGATTGATGCACCAGACGCTAGGTGCTACGCCGTGGAACAACTCAGGTGACAACTGTCTTTGAATCGAGTGTCGCCGATGCCGCCATTTTTTCGAATATCAAAGAAAATAAAAATTGTTTTTGAAAAATTAAACGATGTAATAATGGCTACATCAATTTTTAGTTTGTGGGACAAATAGTTTCGACACAAAAAAAATTTTGAAATTTCGCTTATTTTCGCCTGCCCAAAGGGATCAATGAGCATCAAATGATGAAATCATCATGACTTTGGATCAAATAAGAATCAATACTTTCATCCGACAACGCTTTCAAAATGTTCCCTGGCAGCACAACCCTTTTTCATATATTTTCATAATTTCTGTACCACAAACGGACCGTTTGCAACTTTTCGGTTTCGAGTGTCCAATTCGAAGTGGGTCACCCTGTGAATGCACGATCGTACGTACCTAGGCGTCTGTGTAGTCATGCACGTACGTAGACGCATTACGGGAGAGTTTGACCGACACACGTGGGAATTATTGTCTTAACGCGAGCTATTTCGTGGTGATTGATTGTCATCCATAATATTTTACGCTCTAACCACGTCCCCAATCGCGAAAGATAAAAAAACTGCGAAGATCGTTTCGTTGCTGGTATCTCTGAATTTCCTCCGCGTGTAATCGTTATATATTTTCCATCTTCGTTTCACGCGCGCAATAAATACGTTATTTTTCCACTTATCCAGACGACCAATTAGCGACATTCCAATCGATGGGTTTTCCGTTTTGCTCGAAAAATTCGAGAGCTCAACGTCTGCACTCGTCGAGAAAATTATGTGAACAGTTTTGAGAGTAAAACGAAAAAGTACACGAACGTAGAAAATGACGTTGAAGGTGGCATCGTTGGAATGCAACGAAGGTTCTTTTCAAGTTGAATAATTTCTTTATTTTTATCACTATCTATAACTTTTTGTTTATTGAGATCTTATAAAACTAAGATTAATAAAATTAAGAAAATTAAGATTAATAAAATGATTTATTGAGTTTATTGGGATAAGAGAAACCGGTTGAGTGATGTTCTTATCCTAAATTCGAGTTGTGGGTGTTTATAAGTAGGTTTTGACAACCGGCGAACGTCAAACGCGTTTTTTTCTCAAAATAAAAATGTGAATTCTTTATTTTGATAATTGATATGATTTTTTTAATTTATTTATTTTGAAACATTAATATGAATTTTTTTATTTTGGTAATGAATTATTTTGATTATTTTGATAATGAATTTTTATAATGATAAGATCGATGACCCTTACTTCTTAAAAATCACTGCACCGATCAACTTTACTAGCTCTACTAGCTCCTTTCACATATCAAAGAGCAGTGCTTGAACGAAAGAATTTTTTTTCGACGCGTAGTTTTTTTTATCAACGAAATAGTAGGTTTTTTCACCGAAAATCGATACTTTCACTTTGGACTACGGAATTTTTTCAAAAATGAACATTTTATCAAATCCTTGATCCAAGCACTAGACAATTTCATCCAAAAATTGAATGCGTTTGACTTTTCATTTTGGGTGCTTTGTTTTCGCGTTTTCACTTTGTATGGGTCGGTTTGGGTTCGTTTGGGTTCGTTTGGGATTGCATTTTTCAATACGAAAATTGTACATAACGAACCATTGTATCTGCCACATTTAGAAATATTTTTCAAAACGCAAATTATTAAAGATACTTAACCCTAGAAGGAGGCTTTTACGGGTTCGAAAAAATACGAATGAATCTTTATCGATATTACTTGCAAAAAAATTCTTTTACCGAATTATCCTTAACTTTACCCGTTGCCGAATCTCCGGAAATTCGTAATATTTCTTTTCCGATAGCATATTGTGTCTATTTCGAATACCCCGTTTAATATTTTTCAATCGGTCGATTAAAAAAAAATGAGATTTTTTTGTTTTAATAAAATCATTTTTGCATATTTTTTACATTTTTTGTTGTTTTTCACGACATCCGGTTTTTGAAAATGGACTTTAATACACACGATTCTCGTTCTTATTAACCTTTCAAGGACGGGAGCGCTCGATACATCCGCCAGTCAGGGGGGCACATAATATTTAATGTTTTTCACGGAAAATTTCATACACTCAATATGGCCAAAATATTGTGAAAATATCTGGATGTTCTTTTGACCTTGAAAATTGCTATTTCAAGGTAATTTTTGTCGGCCTCAAAGTTGGCGCACTTACCTTTGTTGATACGCTGAATACGGATAATAACTGGCATCCTTGAAATATTCTTCAGGATAACATTTACAACATATATGCCTATTTTGTTGTACTCGGTGCATCCACAATGTGAGTATATAAATTTTGAGGCCAAACTAGCAGAGAAAAAAAGTTGGCCTTGAAATTGCGATTTTCAAGGTCAAGAATGCCACCGGGATTTTTTTCATTATTTTCCCCGTATTCAGCGCATCGAATTACATAGGAATACGTTTTCAAACGTTTTTTTTGTCAATTTTTAGAATTGGACTTTTCGTTGCGTACGGGGCTGGTCGATATATCGACCAGCAATTAGGCTTGGGACTCCAATTGAGAAATTCATCAATTTTATTGATATCTTTCACGTAAAAAAAACGTAAAAAAAAACGAAGAGATTCATCCTATATAAACCCAATTTCTGTTTATAGGAAGCGATCTAAATCAAGAAAGTGAGTGGGGTCACACGGACCTCACATGCTCCGTAGAAGGCACCAGAAATGGAATGCCTCGTCTATGCTTGAAACTACACTGTTTAAGGGGTTACCCCCACTTGCGTTTTTGAAAAAAAATCGATCCTTTTTATTGCATTTTTTTTAAGTATAAGTATCTGAGAATATGTCCTGAAAATTTCAAGTCGATTCGAACAAAATTGACTGAGATATGAGCGTTGAAAGAGAAGAATCCGTGAATTGAAGAACTGAAATTGAAACTTTAAACGCGTTTTTCTCAAAATGGCATTTCTGAAGTCGGTGACCAAGATTACTCGAACACCAATGAACCGATCTTCTTGAAAATTTGCAGGCTTATTTAATACATAAAAATGTAGTCTTTAATCGTTCGATTTTTTTTTCACTTTACATATAGTCTGACACGTCATTACAAATGTGCGTGTAACTTCGAGAATATTCGCCGGATTGACTGTGTGTTTACATGAATATATGTACATACGAGAAAAAAAATCGATTTTTCGAAAATTTTAACCGTACATAACCCCTTAAACGATGGAATATGTAGAACATTTTCCCAAAGCTTCACAGCGAAATTTGAAAAACTTCAAACGTCAACGCTGTGCCTCACCGCGTGGATTCAAGGCGGGCGTAAAGTTCAAACGCGTTATTCTCAAAACTGCATTATCGAAAATTACGTGCACGATTACTCAAAAGGTATTAAGCCGGTTGAGTTGAAACTTGGTAGAAATATTGATCATAATGCTACCTTCTATTTGACAAGAATTCTTTTTGCAAAATTAGAAAAAAAACTACTTGTTTAATCCCAAGTTTACAGAATTTTTGTGTGAATTATCGATTTTTTCTTTGTGAATGCGTGCTATTGACTTAAATTTGCATTTTCTTTAATATATGATTAATGTATACCTACAGTTTGATAAATGTAGAATAACTATTTGTTAGATTAAAAATCCCCTCAAAATAGCTATTTTTCCGGTCTAAATGTATATCCTGCCTTAATGCTCATTAACAGCGGAAGAAACTCAGAATTGATCTCGTCACGGCGATGGTACTCGTCCAAACTCACTAAAGCTACGTAGTTACATTTTTATCGAAACCATCTACATGTGAAAAAAGCAATTCGCGTCGGTGAAAACGATCCAACCCTGCGTTTATTTTTGTTTGCTTTGCCATCTCCGTCCAACGCCCTCTGTGAAAGGGACGCGGACGCAGATCACCATACGAAGACATTGCGCGAGAAGAAAAAAAAATAAGACGCCGAATATTTCCCATCGGCACATCAGAGCTCAGAAAACTTCAGATTCGCGCACATTCTTTTTTTTAAATAGGATTATCGTGTGACAAAAGTCGTACTCACCCCGAACGGTGAAAATTGACACAATCGAAATTTCTTTCGAGTTCGCCATTGTTTTCGTAAGTTGATGTCACGGGAATAGCCTTTTTTTTTATTCCCAACGTTCCCGCGATCGCGAGACTGCACGAGCAATTTCCGATGCTCTCCGTTCGAAAAGTGGCGGTACGTTGGCACACTAGTTTGATCGCTCGTCGTCTTCGTTGCAACTCCGATGGGGCACTACCGGTACGTCGGTCGTTTTCGCCCGCGAGCAAAAGAGTCGAAGAGCTCGGCTTCGTATTCGCTAGTGTACCTATGTTCCTATATCCCTCTCCGTCTCTTTCTCTCTCCCTCTCTCTTGTTCACTCTTTCTCCCTCTTTCGCTCCCTCCGTTTCTTTCTCAAACGATACGAGAATTCGCGGACGCGAATATCGGTTCGCGAGGGACGCGAGTAATTATGTCGTGCGCGCGCTTCGTGAGACGAAGCAGAATCGCCGGTTCCAACCTCCTGTTTCGTCTTCCACGCGATCGCCACTTTGTGTGCAGTTTTTTTTTGTCGTGCGACCGTGCCCCGCGTCGCACTTTTTTTACGGTGGTGCGATTGCTGCCAACATTTGGGCGCACTCGCTGGCATTTTCGGCGATCGCGATATGCACGCGTGACACGAAAACTCAACGTTTCCATATCGTGCTTTTTACGAACGCGTAAACAAAGGAGCTCTCCGAAGGAGCCTTACTGCACGCTGTGAATTGAATCATACGTATATTTACGGGGTGACAGTTACAAGGTGGCCATTTACTTTTTAACGCGTTACACCCAACTCGTGGCCGGAAAGAAAAGCACTTGTGATTTTTTCTGGATAAACGCGTGCAGGTTTTTATTAAGTTGAAGAGTATGGTTTTGAGTACCTTTTTCATTTTTTGTATTGAAAAATATCGATAAATGTGGTAGATACAATCGTTCGTGCAAAATCGTTTGAAAAACGTTCTTCGCGTCCTGCTGCTCGGAAACAAATCATCCGAAATTAAAAAATCAACGGCACTTAGTGTTTGCGTGATATTATCTAGTGCTTGGACCAAGTATTCAATGAAATATTGATTTTTTTTTAAATGGTCGCAGTCCAAATTGTAAGTATTGATTTTCGGTGCAAAAAACACCATTTCCGTTGATAAAAAAACTATGCTCGTAGAAAAATCCTTCGTTCAAACGCTGCTTTTTGGTATTTAAGGCGAAATGGAAGATGTACCATGTGACATGAGTGCAAGAGAGATAGTTGAAATTTTTTAACAGAGATCTCTCAAAGATGAATAATATTTCATGCAAAAGTAAACCGTCAAGCTCTGCGTCGGCGAATTCTCCAGAGCCTGACGCTTGGTTTTTCCCGAAAAACTTAACGATCTATGAAAAAACTGGGTGGAAAAATGTGTGAGGTTATGTTGATCTCGCACATGCCCTTAAAAGAAGCTTGTGAAATTTGAAGTTGATTGGTGCAGTTGTTTTACTAGATATCGTGCTATGCGATCTTGAAAAAGTTATTTTGAAAAAAACGCGGTTGAAGTTCGCCGGTTTGCGGACCCTACCTATAATCGTCCACAATCCCGCCCCCCCTTCATTTTGAACGGATCGATGTGAAATTTTCAGAGAATTTTTTTGAAATGTTAAGTTTTGAAAATCGGTCGAAAACCAGAAATCGATGTTTGCAAAAAATCAAACTAGGTGCAAAGCCTTAAGGGTTTTGCACAGAGATTTTTCGACCTCCATTTTCGAGGATTCGGAAGATTATCGAGAACCATATTTTTATGGTTCTCGATAGTCTTCCGAATCCTCTTAGTTAAAACTCATATAGCGCATTTTTGTAATGAGTCGTGTTTGCCAGAATATATTGGGCATATTGGGAAAAAATAAAAGCTCCATTTTAAGAGCAATCGAATGTAGATACTATAATTCCGAAAACGAAGCCCTCAGGTAAAACTTTCTTTGCGTATCCTGTCATGGTGAAAAGAATTATGAAAGACGCATTTAGAAGTGGATAAATGCAATTTAATGCCATTTAAGGGGTCAAGCTACTGGGACGAGTCAAAAATTAGGGTTACTTAAGAAACTTAATTTTAAAAGAATAAAATAGAAATAATAAATAAATATCGCAAATTGACTTAATTTAATTTATTAACAAAACGTATTATTTGTTTGAAAAGTACGAATATTTTTCTTTTAATATAAGGTACAAATATAGAGGTTATGCGTGCAATTCAATATCCGATAAATGGCCTCGTCCCTGTTTGCAAACGTTCGCTCTACGTGTATCATCTGTGAAATTTAGTTATCTTCACTCTGCTCAACTTAAATAGAATTTAGATTTTTTTTTCCAGCATCCTCAATTTTACTGGCAAATACCATTCATCGCTAAACTGCGCTATATTTTTAACCAAAGAGGACTCGAAAAAGTATTAAATAACATGTTTCTCGGTCGGAACATCTCCGCGCCAGACCCTCAAAAAACACCTTATAATTGTCACTCGTAACGTATACAAGGGGGCGTGTGTTGAGAAGCTGCTTCACGTATAACTAACAAACATTACACATATACGGGACAAAATTGCCAGTGGCAACTCTGTGATCCGTAAATTCGATGTGAAGAATTTGAGCTCGCTCAATTTGGTCAGTAAAACAGTCAGAATGTAACGAGGGAATATGAAAAATGTGACACTTTATTCGTGGAGAGAGATACAAGGAGAACATGTAATGTAGATGAGGCGAAAAGATGCCAATAGTACCGTGGAGAATTCGTGCATGTCCGATCCGCTTATAAAATAAAAATACGCTAATCCGCGTGTGTCATGCATTCATCTAAATTTAAACTTCGTTTACGGACAAAGGCGACCCTTGCCGCCCAGGTCCAATATATTCCATGTCTTCTCTGTCCAGCGCCACTTCTTCGACACAAATATGTATTACCCAAGTTATTACAGCGATCAGGAAAAAAAAGTTTGCAGGTTCGTAACTTCGAAAACGGAGATAAGTGAGCTCAACCGGACGAGCAACTTCGGGAGTAGGGTACTCGCCCCGAAAATATATATATATATATATATATATGTATATATATTTTCTCGTTTACACAATCGTAAAACATCGTTGAGAGCTTCGTGGCCGGTTAAACTCTGTTTGCCGTTTGCCCTGGGCGCGGCGAATTCTTTATCGTTATATCTTTTGTATTAGGCTCGTTGACCTATGAATTAGAGCGACATCGATTATTTACTTCCTCTCCCCGCTCTAAGGCCCTACTTGTTGTGAATGCCGAAAGGCGGAATAATGTTGACTGGCTATGTGTGCAAGCAATTACTTCGAATATCCTCGTTTCTTCTTTACTGCGTAGGAACGTCAAAGCGTTGATTATTGTAACTAGATTGCACCAATATCCCCCGTTGTGCCTATAGTTTTTTTCTTGATAATCAAATTTGATAAAGTCCAATCAATTGAGACGCATTTTGAGTCGTCGAGGGAGAAAGAGAGTAGAAATAACGCACGGCTAACATCGCATGTTTTTCCTAAGTGTCACTTTTTGTCACGGATGGAAAATACTCAACCCGCCATCTCGCGAACAACGTACGCAGCCGTGTGTAGAAATGAGGTTTTATTTCACAAAACCGGAAGCTTAGTACGCGAGTATGTTTTGTTTCCTGAGTTCCAACCAGCCCCCTGGCACTGCTGGGTCTACCGTGTCTCGTTATTGTCGCCACGTAAAGTAACCCACCATGCGGCGCTAGTAGTCACCAGCATGACCCCCACTCCAGTCGCGCAGCGTCTGCATAATTTGCATTCGACGCGTCTGGAAAATTCATTGTTTAGAATAGAATTTAAAAGTATATGTGTATATAGGAAGGGATGCAATATTTACACTTGTTGCAATATTATGTATTTAAAAATATTTATTGAACGAAATAAACAGATAACATTAATATTTTTTAAATAATGCATTAGTCACGTTGTACAATGTTTTGCGATTTTTTTCTTGTCGAGATTGCTTTTTTTTTTGTTCTGCGTTGAGACGTGCAGAATATTGCTGCATCCGCATCAATACGTAATATTGTATTATGTGTAAAAGAACACTATCGGCGTGTTCTATACACGGAAAAGAGAGCTTTTCATAGTTATACACGTCGTCCAATGTAGACTCGAAAACACGTGTTGAATTGCGATGAGCCACAAATCGCTCTTCTAATGTGATAAAAGAATTACGATTTTACCACACTACGATTTTTTTTATTCGAGAACAATGACAGATCGAGAAAAAATGACGAAATAATACGGCGAGGTGCTTTGCGGAGTGGGGGTCATGCGGGTGACTACTAGCGCCGCATGGTGGGTTAGTTACGTGGCGACAATACGGAGACACGTTCCTGTTAAGAGAATTTATCCCAGTGCCAGCCCCCTGGTTCCAACAAACCCCTCGACACTGCTGGGTATACCGCAGGGGGCTGGCATCTTCTGCAATTCTTGCTACGCGAATTGTCCGCTGTTTGTAGTGTCCAACTCTGCCACTCGCAGCGCTAGTTCTACACCTGACGCGCGTGTCGGGCTATGTACATATACACACACGCCACATATAACTCATAGACTTTCCATAGCTTCGAATACGAGGGTCAGCTGGCATGGTGGAAAATGCACCTTTTCAGGCGTACGCGAGTATCCCGAGGTACAACTGTGCACAACATACGTCATTGGCGCACAAGTACAGGTAATTTCGGTAACTTCATCAATTCCGCACCGCGGCTTAAACTCCAACGTCAAAATAGTCGTATTCGGCGCGGGGTGGATAAGTACGCCGTGCAAGCCTCGCGCCTGCGCAATAAGACTATCGTAATTAACCTACTAGCGCCACGGGGAGAGGTAGAACTAAATAAAACGGTCAAAAAGCGTAGCATTTTTACATACGGTAAGGGATAGGAGGTGCCAGCCCACTGGTATACCGTGTCCGCCCTACTTTCACTCTTCACGAGGGGCGCTGGTAGTCATCAACGTCACCCGACTCCGGTCGCGCAACGTCTGCATTCGACGCGTTTGGATGATTAATTACGGAGACATTAGAATTCCAGAGTAGATTTTTACAGGGGAAGGGACAACATATTTACACATGAAAGTATTATTGTATTATAAAAATATTTATTGACAGTAAACAAATATCAATTATTTCATTTAAAATTAATTTATTATTACGTTAGACAATGCTTGGATAGTTTTTTCCTATCCAGATGATTTTTTTCCTCAGCGATGTGACGTGCAGAATATTGCTGCGGTTGCATCCTTACGTAATATTGAATTACGTGTGAGAGAACATTATCAGCGTGTTCCTTGCACGGGAAAGAGAGTTTTTCGTACTTATGTACGTCGCCCATATAGTATCGAAAACACGTGCCGAATTGGGATGAGCCACAAGTCGCTCTTTTAAAAAAAATTACAAACCGGTACAAGTGCTCGTTTAACAGAAAATCAGTGACACAGGCTTGGGGAAGAGTGGCGATACTTTCTGATGTTAATAAAGATTCTTTGCATGTGGGGTACGTGACTGTATTCATAATTCGCCTCACCAAACTGCGGTTGTGTAATACATAACACAGCTTGTTATTTCTGGTGAGCTAGAATCATGCTCAAGCTCAATCACATCAGCGCAAGCCCAACCATCAAATTGCCTATTGTTCAATAATTCGACACTTATAAATCGAGATCCAGATCGAGAAAACAAAGAAAATGCCCAGGTTGCAGAGATTACAAATGACGAAATGATGCGGTGGGGCGTTATACCGAGTGAAGAGAGTGGGGGTACTGCAGGTGACGACTAGCGCCACACAGTGGGCTGATTTGCCGTGGTGACAATAACGGGTACATCTTTCTGAAGTGAATTTAGACGAGTGCCAGTGGGCTGGTTCCAACGTATACCCTTGCGAGTTGTTACGTACTATCCTGCCAAATTGGCGAGGAAGAAACCATTATTGTTAATAACTCTTGAAAACAAAATTTTAAGAAGAAAAACGTCGGTCAAGGCTAAGCTACAGTAAAATCCCGATTGACCGGGTTCGGGACATCCGTGGAGCGGATTAACCGTGCGTCTCTCAAGCACCTCGCACGTCGCTCGCGCGTCACGAGCGACACAAAAAACAAACGTTATCATCTACCTTTTTTGAGAAACAAGCGTAAAATATGACCCAATATGGCGTAGATGATTATCAATGAGGGTTTTTTTTTACAGAAAGGAATGAAATACATGGTCGAAAGAACTTCTGGGCTTTATTAGATATATATTGAAGTATGTAAAAAAAATGTATTCGTCAAAAGAATACAATATGGCGGGGCACTAGTCGCGACTCGCCAGTTTCAGCCAACTCTCTCCGCGGTGCGCAGTAAAACTCGTAAATTTAATCCTGAAACTAAGAGTGAAATATTTTCGTGAATTATATTAGTTTTAGCAGTCAAGTACGGGGGAAATTTTTTAAATGATGAAAGAAAAATAGAAACGGGATGGAAAAAAGTTCGTTTTTGCGACCATAATTTTCACATACGAAGTGATATATTTTTTACAATTTTCGATTAATCGAAAAAAGCGCTCGTACTTGACTGTTAAAGCAACCTAACATAAAGTTAAAATTTTAATTCGATTGGACGAAAATTATCCGAGTCCTGCGTGTCGACTTCAAAAAAATGGTTTTGAGAAAAACGTGTTTCAAGTTTTCGGTCTAGTCAACGGTCTATAGACGTAACAGCTGATTAATTGTTTCCCCCGTAACCTGACGCCACCTATTGGTAGAAAATAAAACTGTTTTTAGTCGGTAACCTTTTCCCCAAAGATAACAGGCTTACCAGAATCGACAACTATTGCGTCCATCCACGCGGCATCGGCGACGGCGCTTGGGAACTCAAAAAAAGCTCGAAACCGACCACTTTAAACCCGTTTTTTCAGCTATAAGCGAATATTCATCATACTTTTAAAAGTTCGAAGGATTTACAAAAAGTGTTTTCAAAAAAACGGTTTTTCGAAAATCTTACAGTGGTGTCCTCCCTTAAATATGACAAGTCGTGTGCACATTACGATAAAATTGTGATCGTATTGAGGAAGTTCACCTGGTACGGAGTTAGTCAAAAGAAAAATTATTACGCCTAGCGTAGTCCGCTCAATAAGTTTGGCAACGCTGCAACCAAGCGCGACCGCGTATCCTGTACAGCTGCCATGTGCCAGAAATTTTTCACTCGCGTCCATGGTTCATCGTCGATCTCTTTTTCGACCATGGAAGAAAATTCAAAATGAAAGCATTTTTCTGCAAAGGCAAATAAAATCAATTTGCGAAAATCAAATTTTTTCTCAATCAATCTCGAAATCAATTTTTTATGTGTTATTATTTCGTATCCTTTTTTGTATAACTACAATGATTTTTTTTGTGATTAATTTATTTGATTTTATTCTTTAAGCCGATTTAGTCATTACATTTCCAGTCACTTCGGTATAATTTGCTGTAGAAGTGTAGTGCACATTGCGTCGTTCGGAAAGTATTAGTGTTGATTTCAAGAAGCGCGCGTTTGCGACGTTGCAATCATAATATGCGACTGGAGTAATATGGAGGTTAACCTCCAAAAACTCTGCATTTTTCGAGACAAATTAATTTATTCTGAAGTTCACAAGTATCTAATGGATTTTAGAAAGCTGTCCAAACGTTCTTTAAATACTTTTTTATCCATTATAAAAGTTTATTTCGAAACAGTTTGTCAATGCTTGCAAATTTCACGCTTATAGACGGGAAAAACACGACGTTCCATAAGAGACCATGTTAATTTAGGAAAATGTTATTTATTAATTGCTCACAAACAACGTATCCGTAGAGTTGGAAATTTGAACAGGTGACTTTTTAGATACTCATTAGTGAACACGAATTTTTTTTATCAATATCTGTTTGTTAATTCGATCATCAGATGAACTTCCTTAATGATTATAAAAAGTTGCATAACATTTATTTCGGATTAACCGTGATTTCAGTTATGCGTGGATCGCTCAGTCTCGACCCCGGTCAATCGGGGTCTTGCTGTGCACTATTTAGAGTAATAGTAGTTTAGTGTCGACCGACGTCTTTCTCATGAAAAACTGACAAAAAAAATGTTACGAAAAAGGTCGGTTGAGACTAAACTTTAAAAATTAAGACTGCTATTACACCGAAGTGTAATAAAAACGCGTTTTTTTTCTTAAGCCTTACTTGCCACTAAGATTCGGAACCCCACCACTTTTTTTCTTATGCGAAGCTGATTGAAGATGTATATTCTACAGAAGTGTGGCAGGTAAGGGTTAAAATAGATAATATCAACTGACTTGGCCGACCATTTTTTTGTTGCAACAAAAAAAGATTCTTTTTCTAGATTTTTCGAGGAAAAATAGCACATTGTCGATAACTGATGAAAAAATGGTGGTGGGGACTCTTGGAAGGGATAGGGGACCACGATTATGGAAACAATAAGAAACGACTTTATTAATCCCGCGTAGATTTATTCGTGTTATATGTACACAACCTTTCGTTCTTCCTCACTGTCCCTCGTACTCCCTCGTCCGAGGAGAGCGATCTCGATAAGGTACACGCTTTACTACGATTGCATATCTTCTCCCGTCACGCTTGTCACCTTTCCGTTGGAGCATCCGACTGATTATGTGTATGTAGTAAACGTTCGCGTCGGCGCAATGACAGCTCGCGTTCCTCTTCGTGTTTCGACCAGCGATGAGACTTCCGGGGCAGTAGTCGAGGAACCAATTTATCGTTGTTCTTCTTCCCATATATTGCATGACTCAAGCGCGTCCCGCGAGACAAATGCAGAACGCATTTTCTCCGGCCAAATTTCATTCCACTTTGTACAAGAGGCGATTCTATCGCTCGGCAAAACTCACGCGTGTTCGCGCGCTTTAATTAACTAACTGAGATTTTTAAATACGATTCGGGCGCGATATCGCGCATTTCTTTCGTACTCAAGCGTTTATGGCGGGTCCGAGATTGGTGTGTTTCAACGGGGCGAAGGGCGTTGTATTTCGTATCTCCGGCTCGAGACAATTCGCGTAAATGTCGGTCGTGAGCTCGTGGAGCGGTATTTCCTTGTCGGCTTTTGCCATTTTCACGGCTTCGTCGATCTCCTTTCTTATGTCCGTTTCCATTTGCTAAATAACGACGCGGACATCAATTGTTCAATAAGGGCTCATGTTAGCCGTCCTCAAGGCGCTGCATCTACCTAAAAGCCAGGAAAAAATGTGCCCAACGAATTTCTTTTTCTCGAAAACGGTTGGTGAAAAAGAAACGCATTTTTTTTCAAATACAGAGATACACTTCGTTAAAAAAACTCGTTTCTTTTTTACCAACCGTTTCCGAGCAAAAAATTCGGTATTTGGCCATTTTTCGGGCCTCCAGGTAGATGGAGCCCCTCAAGATAGGCTGACCTTGCTTTACGTGTATCATATAACTTCCAATTGAACCCACCTTGAGCTCCTCAGCGGTTACGAGATTGGCATTGAGAATTCTCTCCTTAAAGCTCGTGAGAGGATCCCGCGTCTGTCTGACCTCCTGGATTTCTTCTCTTGTGCGATAACTCGTGCCGGGATCCGACATACTGTGGCCGCTGTATCTGTAAGTCATGGCTTCCATGACGAGCGGCCCCTTACCCGAGGTGCAATATTCCAGGGCGAAGCGCGTAGCCTCTTTCACAGCGAGAACGTCCATTCCATCGACCTGTGGCGTTGCAACGAAAAAAAAAAACGCCTTTATCACTTCAACAACGAAACAACTCTATTTCACATATACCCCAAATATGACAGACGTATGCTCGTCACATTATGCCAGGTGTAGAAGTATGAAACCGGAATTTCCCTATAGATGGTGCTAGCCGTCAGTTTATGGACCGTAAGACCGCCTCTGCAGCGCCATCATCACCCTCTAACAGCTGACGAAGATTTTCAACGCACAACAACCCAAGTTCCCTACACCGGTATATTTTCCTATAACCTTAAGGGTGGCAAAGCTTGCATTTAAAATGTTTTAAATCTGGTCGGAAGATTTACTTGTATAAAGCTTAGTATTAAGGTAGTCCTATCGACAGGCTTCAATTCATAGGATTTTCATAATTTTTTTTTGAGCTCCACTGAATATATTAATAATCGTCTCTGTAAAATTTCAGGGTCGGTTATCGACCTTATTGCAGAGAAAAAATGTATAAAAATTGCGTAATTTTGTGAAGGAATCCCGAGACGACATACAAAACCCCAATTTCCGGTCGCTCCATAAGTGTATAGAATAGTGAGAATCCGACAGATGCTTAAAAATAATCAGATTTACATACTTAACACTTGTAATAATTCAATGCTCTCAGAAAAAAATACGCTTATTGACCTCATTTTCATGCAGTATCAAGTTTAATTTGAACTTCCGGTATTTTTCAAGATGGGCTCTGTTGCCGCCGTTTCGTGTGAAAATTGTAATAAAGATTTTTTTAATACTTCAGTATGTTTTAAATAAACTCTCTGAAAAGCAATCTTATTCCTTTTTCCATACTGCCGAAATAAATTGTCAAGGTAAGGCCTTATTTTCTGGCGCTAGAGTGATGAGCATTCAACGCAATTCTACGTGAGCGCAGCCGCGGGCGTAAAGCTAGTTACCCATATTCCGGGAACGTAATCTCCCCGCGTGTAATATTCGGTATTGGCGGAGGCACGATCGACGCTCGTTCCCATTCCGTAACCGTTGTTCTCGCATATGAAAATACAGGGTACGTCCCACAATTTCGACATGTTGTACGCCTCGAATATCTGGCCCTGATTGGCGGCACCGTCGCCATAGAGGGCCAGGCAGACCCCGCCGTCACCTTTGTACTTGTGAGCGAATCCGATTCCTGCCCCCAGTGGTACCTTCAAACAGCAAACATTTATTATTTAATAGATCACGTTTGAAAAGTAGAAACTGGGTGGAACTGGTCTTTTTACTTATTCTACCCGTTCCACATTGGCGCAATCCGTTTTTTTTCTTCATCGATAGTCAGGTTTGCAAAGTGAGGAAGCGCGATTTTTTCTTGTTTCATTTTTTTTTCAATACCTGAGCTCCGACGATACCGTTTCCTCCGTAAAAGTTCCGCGCGTACATATGCATCGAGCCTCCTTTGCCCCTGGCGTTGCCGCCCTGACGTCCGGTCAGCTCGGAGAGTACGCCGAGGGGCGGGACCCCCATAAGGTAGGTCCAACCGTGAGCTCTGTAAGCCGTTATGACCGAATCCTGAGGACGCAACGCGGCGGTCATACCCACTGCTATGGCTTCCTGAAATTCCCCACGTCCGTTACTTTTTTTTCTCCCACACGGCATTTTTACATCCTTAAGGTAGTACACGCGTGAAAGTCCCATTCAGAAGCAAACATACTTCGAGTTTTTATATGAGCAATAATTTTGAAAAAGTAACGAATTTACTTAATTTTCTGAAACTGAAAAAAAGAATTCTTTTTTTCTTTGTTTCCGATTAGCCGAGTAGCCAAAATCGAGTTCACTCTTGAGCCCCTGACGTTCAAAGGTCCTTCACGAGATTGATTATAACTTCTCCAATTATTAATATTTTCGAATGAAATTTGGTATACACCTATTTTAATGTACATACAAATGAATGTCCAAACGATTTTTCAACCATCTTACTTGTTCCTCCAAAATTAATTTTTTTCAATGACATCAAAGCTTGCATCGTCGGAGTGCACCGGACACCATTTTTTCTTTCCATTGCGCAAACTCCCTTCGGCAGATATAAGCTACCAAAATCATGCAAACATTTTTTACGATTGTTATTTAGCTATCTACAACAAATTAGCGAAATATGATTTCGGATAACAATGAAAACAAGAACTTAAAAAGAATCTTCGTTGCATTCCAACGATGCAAACTTCAACCCCATGTAAAAAAAAGAATAACCCTTATATTTGAGTTGTCGCAGTAGCCTAACCCCTTAATACAACGGAAAATCAGCTGCTCTATAAGAGACAATTCGTAATGACCAAAAGTTTGTAAAGACCAAAGATCTAAATAAGCAGTCCATGGAATATGCATCGTTCGCAGCATTGTCGAGGTGTCCGCATCAACTCTTTCGGCCAATGGCATTTATTCACGCATTTCATACTTTGGGCGCTGAAAGTTAGAAATTGAAAATTTACGGATCAAAATAATCATTTTTTTCTGCACAATAACCGTAAAACCTCCATCATTCCACCGTTCTCCAGGAGCTTCAGTATCGCCATTTTTTCTCAACGGACATATAATGTTCCCCGGAACTTGCTATGCAGCGTGTGTTGGAAATGCCAATTTCCAGAGGGAATATCTCGATAACGAGATGGTCAATGTATTTCAAATTTGACAAACGTACGCGGGATACTCTTTACAACATTGGCGTTAAACTTACTTGGCCGGAGTACAAGTGACAGAAACCCCTGACGATCTTTTCCTTGTAGAGATTACCCGCGGCAGTCTCCATACGACGCACGGTGTGCAACTGTTTGTAGAGTTTGAGCGCTTCTTCGCGACCAACGCTGACTTTGCTCGATGGACCGGACTCCAGTTTGTGTAATCTGTAGGGTTTGGTCTCGAAGGTAGCCTCCGTGGCATAGCCATTCTTCTTGCTGGCAAAGAACGACAGTACCTGAAAGTGCCACTCTCTCGGTCAATATATTTTTCGTTCATGCCCCACGATATTTCAATGACCCGTGCCAAGTACGGATTATAGGCGAAGGTAAAACGGACATTTTTTCGAAAAAAATGCACATAACGATCATCTTGCGCCTTGTCAACGGAGGATGAAAAAAATTACTGGGGGCTCGGTAACAAGTGCTTTACAATGACTGGTATATTCACGCGATTCTACACACCGGGACGTGTTTATAGATATATATATGTATATAGTTACCTCGCTCCATGTACCATACTTGATGGTCCGATGTTTTAGATTTAGAAAAAAAAAAGAAGATACGTCAAGAATCAGACTTCGCAAATGTTTTGCTTTTATTTTTTCTCAAGCAAGTGGCAATAGTAATCGTAACAGGTCGGCTATATGTTGCAAGGCCAGAGAATGAAACGAGAGCGCGGGATTGGCAGTGAAGCAAAGAGTTTCGCGGGTCATCGACTGTATCGTATGGGAACCGCTTTACGCTCGTCTTCAAATTGCAATTGTAACGGCAAAGGATTTTTCTCCCTGGGGCGAACTCACGTTTTTTCGCGATGCCTGTTTCCCGACGTTTTTCACGCAGGTCGTCGCCATCATTTTTCGTTCTCGAGACGTTAGTTCACGATACAAGGACGTTAGTAGGTTCTTGGTTTTTCGTTGGCTCGTTAAACTTTTGTAATTGTTGCTTTTTTTCCAGCCAGTGTTTTTCGGTAGGTCGAGAAATGAGGTGAAGATAACGGTGCAAGTGTCGGGTCGACCGAGAACTAACGTCTCGTAATGTGCTGGTATACGATGGCGAGCGCGACGACACTGTGGCCGAGCGCGCGAACGCTTGCGATAAGTCCACTGAGCATGCGCCGATTTTACCCTCGGAATACGTAACAGCTGACTGCCTCGTGCATACACGTGCAGTTTCTATGCGATGTGCGTGCGAGTCGCGAGAATGTGAGTATTTAGCGGACTTTTAGAGGAGAAAGACATCAAGCGCTCCGCGAGCGTGCCCCTAAGCATCTACGGACGGAGAATCAAACAGTCCGGCGGCGGAATTTGGGGTGGGGACTGTAGTTCTGTCTTTCTGAAGCAGGATCGCTTCGGGTATTTTCGCTGCCTATGCGATGGTTCCCGAATGACGAGATATATTCCACTAGCTATCAAGGCACGGTCGTATGAACTGGTTTAGACCACGGTCGTGTAAACAGGTCTGGGCATTCCGTCCAAGAACCTGTGCCTCTGAGGCCAATTTTTTCAAATTGGCCGCCACGTCGCTAGTGTCGCAGAGCTTATATCGTGCTTAGGGGGCGTACATAAATTACGTAACACTTTTTTCAATTTTTTACCCTTCTCCGCCGTAGTAACAGAACCGTAACGCCTGGTCGCAACCACCCCCACCCCCCTCTATTCCGTTAAGTAACGGATGCTTTGTCGTCAATAATTGCGTTTTTTTTTTCAAACAAATAACTATTTATGAAAGGATCGGATTTATACTCATTTTATAAAGTATATATTCATCTAGTTTTATATCAATTTTTGTGACATTTAAAAAAAAACCTGATTTGGCGACGAAAAAAATTTCTCTTCATTGTCCCATCGATATACTTATGAAAGGTTATCTGTAAATAAAAAGTCAACAATTTATCAATATCTATACAAATGTAGCTATCGTTATGCGGAGTCGTTTTTAATTTTGTTTTTTTTTTACACAATGCCGGCAGTTTGGACCTTTTTTTCAATCTTCAAGGCCCTTTTGTGTAGTCAAGCAATCTTCAAAAATAGTAATGCTAAAAATTCCGTTACGTCATTTGTGTATGACCCCTTACGGGACATGGCATTCGCGTAGTTGTAGCTGCTTCACCCGTGTATAACCTACATAACCTCGTTTTGTCAGTTTTATTTCGGAAGTGATTAGTATAAGGCTTGATTTCATTAATGAATACAACATAGGGGATAACTTGTTGCGATGCCTAACAAGTGCATAATGTAACATGACAATATAACAAAAAACTTGTAGATTGTATAATATGAATAATAAAATCATTAAAAAAAATGAAAATACATTAATTTTCATAATCTCTCTTACTTTCAGCATGTTTTTCTTTTAATTTTAGATTATAATTTACACGTTCATTTAGAAAGTACTGCTGCTTTTCCGCAATCAAGAGAATATAATTGAGCGAAACGAAACGTATCTCTTCCTATCCATTTCAAAGACGATGAGTATCATTAGTTAATGGCTCAACGTTTATATTTTCGCTTTAAGCTCTTAGTTTTTATGTTCGACTAATTATTTGGGATGCTCAATAATCTTTTTATTCTAGCAACGTTAATTTGCTACAGAGAGCGATATACATGCGTACATCGGCATTCGCAATTGCATTGCTCCACGCTTTTGCGGCCATTTTTACAAAAACGGCCTCGGATAGAGGCACAGGTTGGTGGAGTATGCGGAATATACGGAACTGCCCAGACCTGTGTATACGACCGTGGCACAAGGTAATATCGTGCACGGGTCTATTGGAACCACGGCCTTACGTACAGGTCTGGAAATTCCGGCTTTTTTGAGTGGCGGGAAGTGTCACCGTTAGTGAGGCAAAAACATAGTTCCTTATTTATCCACTGGAGGCGCTTTCACGTAGGGGTCTTCTAAATATAGGTATACTGCGATAGATAACCTTCTCAGTCTCTGAATTGTGTTACCGTGTTCCGTGTAGTGTCGAAAGGAAGCGAATGGTCTATTGAATTCGAAAAAATGTTAAATAAAAAGTTTTACAAACGATACTAGAAAGTGTTCAGTGCTTAAAGTTCCGCAGGACGAAAAATTGCGACGAAATTGGGCAAACGGCAAAAACAATTCGTTGTAAAAAAAAACAAATTCGCTCTACTTATAAAACGATCAAAATGGTGCCTTTTAAACATACACTATAATGAGATAATGAGACAAAGTGGTAGTTCTCGCTCCTGCCACTTGAAGCGTTGTTACCTAGGGGTGAGCCAATCAAACGCACGTCCGAACAGATTGCTCCGTACTGGAGCAGATTTTTCGGAATAAACGATATTATTAAGAGCAATATGAATGGAAAATGATTCAGGTTTTATTATTACTGATGGTATGATGAGAATGACCATTATTATTTCAGTAGACTGCATTGCTTGTATGTTCGAAATTCTGTTATTTTTCAATTTGTGCTTTGGTCAATGGTAGATAGGATATGGGGTAGATGGGTCATTTCTTTCTTCATAATTAATCTGCTTTTTTCTCAGCAGATGACATTTCTTGCTTGTTTGTACAACTTTTGTTTTTATTTCGGTTTTCTTTATAGTGTCAATGAGAACCTGGAAATAAATATAATGGAAGAGAAATAAAAAAGAACAAGTAAACGCATTGTGTATGTTTAAAAAGCACTGTTTTTATTCTTTTGTGAGTTTAGCGAGCGTGTTATTTTTTTTTACACCGAATTGCTTTCGCCGTTTCCCATTTTCGACGCGATTCTTCATCCTGCGGAACTTTTAACAGTGGGCACTGTCTAGTATCATTCATAAAACTTTCGCAACAGTTCGGTACAATGCATACTTTAGGCATTTTCGTAACGTAACACTCGACTGTGACGATAAACTGTTAGCGCTTCTATTGATAAAGTGGAAACTCCGCACCATGTTTATATTGCTTCGTGTTACTGCATAACACTACATTTCACCAACAAACGACGGACAATCGTTCAGAATAGGAGAAAACACCCTATGTAGACATTAGTAGAGATATCTTCTCGGGTGGCCAAACGCTGTACAGCAATAACGCAGCCAACTTCAGGCTAGTCGTGAAACGTCTACCGCGAGAAAGAAATTGGGATGCAATGAGAGAAAAATGAAACGATAACGATGAAAATCATTCGACGTTTCAAACGACTGACAATCGATTGGCTTCAGAAATGAATACGGAATCATTCGAAAGTAATTATTGGTAGGGCACTTAGCTTCGATATTTGGCGCGTTTGTTTGTTGGACGGCTAGCGACACTCTGATTGGCCAGTTCTGAACAACTCTTATACGAACACGCCCCTATGGCTTTGTGATGACATTGACCACTGGAATGTAGATTTGTTACCTATCGATTTAAGCAATACGACGAACTAACAATGGTTCAAATTATGATGTTCGTAATGAACAAATCGTTGCGCTTATATCAAAATCGGCTACTTTCACATTGAAAATCGTTTTGACTTTCTTGCTCTAACAAATGTCCAACAAAGATTGTTCGTCATCCAGCAGTGACAGAAAAAACGACCAACGGAACTCATAAACAAAATCCCGAATGTTAATGTTACTGGGCCATCTTCACAGAGGTAATACGTATTGAAAAATGTTAAAAGTGAAAGTAAACTGGCCAAGTTAACGCAGCTCTGGATTTGGCTACTTCCGCGACCACTCTTGGCAGCTCGTCGGACTAAATATCTGGCAACCCTGCGTCAGTCTCCCGTTCGACGCGGTGGTACGCGGTCGCATTTACGTTTTACTCGCGAGAACTTTCGTTCCGTAGCCTCTTCACTGCGAAATCCGTATATCTTTACCATTGTATCATCGTACTCCATTCTCCCCTCTTCGCGATCTCGGCCTCCCAATCGGCCACACGTTGCCGAGGAACTTCGGACCAGTAGGCAGAGAAAGAGTGACAAATTATCGTGCCTCTGTGTGTGTGTGTGTGTGTGTGTGTGTCTGTGTGCGCGCGTTGCGTGTCGTGTCGAGAGAATTCAGTGCGTCATGACGTCTCCGCCGGTCTGAGGGCTCTCGCAGAGTCGCCGTGTTGCGATTTGTTTTCTTTTTTTTAACCTCCGAGAGATCATGGATTCCTCCGGTTGTTCGTGGACAAAGGACGGGTAGAAAACCTCGGCGAACGAAGTGGGAGAGGGAGAGAGAATCAGCGAGGGCCAAGAGGGATTTTTATAAGCAGCGCGGCGGTGGCCAAGATGGCGGATTCGGGCTATTATCAGGTGAGTTGAAGACTCTTTCGGATAATAGTTTGCGCAGGTGTTATTTCATAGTCTCGTTGAGTCGCACTGTAAAACGTTCAGCTCGATAAGATAGCCTGGATATCACGAAGTTTAAGGCACTGCGTTGGAACGTAGTGTATATCGTTCATGTACCCCCCTCCCAACCCTATTTCGCTTCCCCTCCATTGGCACTAAAAAATCTCTTCGTTTTGTTTCTTTCGCTACATTTCCTTGCTCCCAGAGTTTTTATCCATCTCTCGGCTCTCTTACGTTACTGTATCAACTTTTTTCTCCCTCTTCTTTCCTCCAGAATCTCTCTCTCTCTTACTCTCTTGGTAAAATGAGACTCGCGAATTCGTGCTGCATCCGGGGGTGGGGGCAAGGGAAGAGTTAATTGTGCTGCAGTGGTGCGTGTGTGAGCGCGTACGAAACATCTTGGACCAAGCACGAGCGAGAGAGAGAGAGAGAGCGAGAGAGAGAGAGAGAGAGAGAGCGTGAGAGAGAATATGGGGCGTGTGGGACGTGTGATCTCCTTATATCCGAGCATGTAGAGCCGCGAGAGACGTTTTCACGAAGCGCCACACGCACTACGTTAAATCTCTCGGCAATGACGTTAACCGCTATTTTCATGTCATATTTTATACGTACTTTCTTCCTTTTTTTCTGCACTTCGGGCGGAAATACGCTCGCGCGGATCTACGGAACGACTCTTGTATTTTTAGTTCACCGAACGCAAAAAAAAATGCATGCCGATGGAATGAACCTTTTGTTTTCCTTTTCCCCTGCTCCGAACCTACGAATGAAATATTTCTAAATTTCGATCACTGATTTTTTTGGATTTCGGGCAATAGAACTGCAAACCCAAACAACGAGAATGTTCGGTTTCTCACTTCCTAGATCAACGAATTGCGTATTTTTGGATACTCGACTTTTGGGGAAACAAATCACTACGGGTTTGCACCGCTGTAAATGTCTGAAACTAAGTGATCTGTCGAGATTTTTTCTGGGTGGAAGGACAAGTAAGAGGATAATAATATTCAAGGATATTAATCATATCTATAAATAAAAAAAAATTATACAAAATAGCGGCACATGCCATTCTCGCGAGGCATGTTGAATTTGACACCCTTTGCGGCACGCAGTATAAGTGACGCAAATTTGAATTTAGAATAGAATTGCAATTTTTTTATTGATTTACATGAGTATAGTTAGAGAAGTACATAGGGGATTTCGAAAATGTGAATTTTGTGTAATTGGCAAGCATTAACAACAGAATTTTCGACAGAAAAAATGGACGATCGTTTGTCAATAATTAACTCATGGAAAACCCCGTGCGTATTTCCCTTTGGAATGTTATTCTAAAGATGTGAATTACTCGCATTCACGTATTTGGGTTCGTTTGGGTTTATGGAAAACTAATTATTGCCCGCTGCCTACTGAGAAAAAGTAGCGCTCGCGATATATTCTTTTTAATTATTTTAAAGATGCGTATAACACGCATTCTCGTATTTGGGTTTGTTGGGGTTTGTGGAAAACGAATTATTCCCCGCTGCCTACAGAGAAGAAGTAGCGCTCGCAATGCGCGTGCCGTTACATACACACGCATAAAGCGTCTTATTGGCCGTATGGTAATTGCGGCCGTCGAGCGTCCGAACTAAAGGCAATAAGGCCCAATTGAGAGAGTCTGATGAATGGAGGGCTTGTATTCGAGGCAGGAATGTACAGCTCCGTCTCTCTCTCTTTCCCTCCCTCCTTCCTTCTTTCTCTTTGCCACAGCGATCTTTATGCTCCGTTGTTTTTCTCCGCTTTCAGAATGATTACACGAGATATCCGGTTCTGAGCGAATTGTCGCACAAATATGGGGTAGCGGGAAGCGACCGGGTGCCCCTGCCGGCTCGCCTCGACGAGCTCAGGGAACACATCAGGCGCGAGATACGCAAGGAGCTGAAGATCAAGGCGGGAGCGGAGAAACTCAGAGAGGTAGCTACGGACAGGAAGGCGCTCTCCGACGTCGCCATGATCGTCAAGAAAGCGAACAGCAAACTGAACGAACTCCAGGCTGAGTTGCAGCAACTGGAGAGCCAAATTATACTGACTCAGGGGCAGCCGCAGTCGCCGCAGAGAGATTACTCAAATGGCCAAGGTGAACGAATATGCGACGATCGAATTAACGCAGGATATACATTTACCATTGAAAATACGATTTTACCTTTTTTCTCCGACATAGGGTCTGTTCGTTTTAGCTACACTTTTCTACACTTCTTACACCTCCAATGGACTTTCTATTACTGTATCTGGTCAAAGTGTAGAAAGTGTAGCTAGCGCGAACAAACCTAATATATGTAGAATGTGTTCCCGAAGTTTTAATGCGAAATTCGAAAAACTTCAAACGCCTGCCAACGCTTGCATTTACAGTTTATGGAATTAGTTACCACGAGTACCTAGTGCAATTTAATTGAAGTTCCGTGTAAACGTCAAATGCTTAATCGCTGTAATTGATAGTTTGATTTCTTTGTGACAGATTACTTGTGTAATTAGTTACCACGAGTACCCAGTCCGATTTAATTCAAATTCTGTGTAAATGTCAAATGCTTTTGCGAAATTGGCACGCAGGATTACTCTTAGACTATTGAGCCGATTGAGCTAAAACTTTGTAGAAATATTGACAATATTGCTACCTTGTACTTGGCGAGAGTTGTTTTTGAAAAATTAAAAAATAAAACTACTTTTCAATCAAAATTTTACAGGAATGTTGCGTGCCTTGTTGATTCTTTGTTTGTAAATGCAGGCCATTCTTTCAAATTTGCCTTTTCTTCATTTTAATTACCGTCAGATAGAAATTATAAATGTTCTAACTGAAAGACCTTGTGAATTTTTTGGAAATCAAAGTCTCGGAGGTAGACAGCTCCGTCATTTTCTTGATAAATGAAGAAAACAAATGGTTTCGTATACTTGAAATACTGTTAAAGTATACCCACGGTTTGATGAATGTAGAATAATTATTTCCGAGTTGGAAAAATGCCTCGAAGTTGCTTGATTTTTCCTCGTCTAATATCCGGCCTCGACAATTTTTTCATGTCTACTCGCGCGTCGAAAATCCGAACTATTTGTTTTTCGCCGCTAGACACTCCTCTGTCGCCGATGGGACAATCGTCGCCGAGTCAGGACGGCCTCTTCACCGATCTACGCCTGTTGTCCCTCGAGAAACAGCTCAACATCGAGCTCAAAGTTAAACAGGGAGCCGAGAACATGATACAGAGCTTGACGAGCGGTCATCGCGACAAAAAGTTGCTCCAGGAGGCCCAACAGATGCTGGACGATTCACGGGCGAAAATCGAGTTCCTAAGGATGCGGATAATGAAGGTTCGCCAAGCTCGCCAGCAGCAACACGCACGTGGGGATACACCAGTGCCAAATGGTGAAGCGACTGGTAACAAAGGTACGCGTCTACCAATTGAGAATATCCCTTTTTTTTTTCGTGGAAATAACGGTATTGATGTTTGCACAGTTCCAATGCGATGAAAGTTTTTTTAACATTTCGTTTTCCATTCTTTTTTTTAATGCGGAAGATCTCTCTTTATAGGCTCTTACAGTAGATCGCTTAATCAATATCTCAAGCAATGGTTTAAGGCTTTTTGTGGGCGAAATCTGCTAAAAGAAGGTAAAGGAATTTACAAGTGATAATTTCCGTTGCATTTGAACGATGCAAAGTTCAACCTCATCTGGAAATAGCGCAGCGATGAATGTAGGGCAAAGGGAAAAGGGATGGGCTCGTAGAAGCCTGCAAGGATATACGAAGCTGCAGTTGCTGTACAAAGACAATTACTGTTTCAACAAAAAAACGTCGTTTTTTTTTCCAACGAACCGATGTTTAGTCGTATACGCGATTCATCAAAGACACAGAGATTCTTTTGATGAACGGTACAAGATACGGAGAGTTGAATTTCCACTGCGGTGGCAGACTTATCAGTGGAAAAACTTTGCGCTAGGCCAGACGATATCTAAATCGATAATCGTCCACGTGTCTCACTCTCTCACTCGCTCTATATCTGCCTCTACATTTATGGGACTACGTCTATCGTGCAAAGGGCAAAAAAAAATGTAACTCGTTCGTGGAAAGTTGCAAAACCAGTTTGTTAAACATTTGATTATTTTTCAAACTGTACGGCGATATAGCGGTACCGTCTCGGGTCTTCGGGCGAGCGTGAAAAAACTGTATATCCTACTCAAAAAGCGAATAATAGAGTTTGACGTGTAAAGAATAATATCCGGGCAAATTTATAAAAGAGAAGTTTGCTTAAGGGGCTACATCTACATGTGCAAAAATACATATGCAAAAAAAATGCAACATACGCAATAAAAATCATTCGTAATAATTAACCTCTTCCATTTGTAAACTGCTTAGTGAATGTTCACATTTAATTAAAAAAATGAAAAAATAGCTATTCCAACGATTCGCGTAGTATTTCTAGGTTTGATTCTCACTAAAGTAAACACTTTTGTAGCGACCGGAAATTAGGTTTTCGTATATCGTCTCGGGATTCCTTCACAAAAGTACGCAATTTATATTTTTTTTTCTCTGTAATAAGGTCGATAACCGACCCTGAAATTTAACAGGGACGATTATTAATATATTGAGTGAAGCTCAAAAAGAAATTATGAAAATCCTATGAATTGAATCCTGTCGATAGGACTACCTTAAGGAATCACCACAGTGTAACGAGTCGAAAAATAGCTTATTTTCCCTTTTTCTCCGATTGTTAAAATACGCTAACCTGTCTGATTTTTTTTTATGTCAAATCAAAGAACAGGAAATAAATTTTCGAGCGTTAATTTTTTTTCACACTTTTTTTAACGATGGTGAGTGTCTTCGAAAAAAGAGGAGTACTCACGGTGTACATGACGGTGGCCGTAAATATTATCCAAACGAAATTTGTAAAAAGATTATTAATCAGTATAAAAGCCGCTATCTTGCTATGGAGGTTTAAAAAAAAATCAAAATTGACAAAATGGCGGCGGTTTGGAAAAACAGTTCCGAATTAACCCAATATTTTCGACAGTTTTTCGTTAAAGAAAATATGCAGGTTGAAGAAAGAGCTTACGTAGCAAGATAAAGAATGGCGTGAAGAATGTTGCGTCAACATTTGCGACGGATAGCTTGAAAACTCTTCCTTTGAAAGTGCAAACCGTCTTGAAAAACGACATTTCGAGAAAAACGCGTTTAAAGTTTCAAGTGCGAAATTTTCATACAAATAGTCTACTTACGATCAATCGGCGACGCCACGTCCATCTTTACAATCGTCTATACTCTCGGATAATGCAAAAAAAATTCGTTTTTTTTTTAAATAAATTCTACACTTTGATCCTTAAGGGATTAGGGCACAGTAACGGGTTTAAAATCATGTGCGAATTCAATAATTCTTTTTTCGTATGATAAAGTGGTTCACTCATAAAATTAAGGGCAGATATACACCTAGGAGCCAGAAAAAGGTAATTTTTGTGAATTTTTTCAAGAAAAACTATTTGAAATATCGGATTAGGGTTTTAATTATCTAAAAGTATATACTTAGTGGTCGGCCATTTTGTGCATCGAAGAAAAAAAACAATTTTCTAACAGCTTGATATTCATACTAAATAGATGTGCAATTAATTTTACGAGTGAATCACTTTTTCATCAAAAAAAAAACTGTTAAATTCGCACATGATTTTATACCCGTTACTGTGGCCTGGCCCCTTAGCTGCTTTTCGTCTGTGAATTAAACGAAGGTGCTTGTTTGGCTTCGCAGACAAATACGAGCCGAGTTTGGAGCTCGCCCTCGAGGAGCGAGTGGAGGAGCTACGTCATCGTTTGAGGATCGAAGCGGCGGTGGTCGAGGGTGCGAAGAACGTGATAAGATTGCTGCAGAGCGCGAAAGTCGCGGACAAGAAAGCCCTGACCGAGGCCCAAGCGAGTTTGTCGGAATCAAGCAGAAAGTTGGATCTCTTGAGATTGTCGTTGGATCACAGGAGGCAAGAATTGCCAGCGGATAGCGCGACCGCGGCGCAATTGAAGCGCGAATTGGCGAGTGTTCAATCGGCGAGCCCGGTGCCCGTGACGTACACGTCGTTGCAACCGTTTCGGGGCCCTCTCGAGGGCAGAACAACGTTTCCGGTGTCGTTGTCGCGATGCGCAGCGGTGACGGGGCAGCTTGAGGTCAGACTGATGGGGTGTCAGGATCTCGTTGAGGAAATCCCGGGTAGAACGAGGCGCGATCATCATCCGGCGAGTCCGGATTTGCGGAGCTTCGTAAAAGGCGTCACCGGTCGCAGTTCGAGCAAGTCTTACAGCGTCAAGGACGAGACGAGCAGTTAGTATCACGCCGTTTTCCTTTCGTTATCCGATATATTAAACGGACCCCCGTTTACCTTTCAGACGATATAATGGCGATGATAAAGCTCGACAATCAAACGGTAGCTCAAACGAGTTGGCGGCCGTGCTCCCAGCAAGCCTGGGATCAGAGATTCTCCATAGAGCTAGACAAGTCGCGCGAGCTCGAGATCGGCATTTATTGGAAGGACTGGCGCTCGCTCTGTGCCGTGAAATTCTTACGTCTCGAGGAATTCATCGACGACGTTAGGCACGGTATGGCGCTCCAGTTGGAACCGCAGGGTTTGCTTTTTGCGGAAATAAGGTTCCTCAATCCGATGATCTCGAGAAAGCCGAAGCTACAGCGCCAGAGAAAGATATTCAAGCAACAAGCGAAGAACTTTCCCCGTGCCAATCAGATGAACATAAACGTCGCGACCTGGGGAAGACTTTTGAAACGATCCGCGCCCTCGTTGCACAACACTCGAAGCTCCGAGAGTCCACCGTCCGGTGAGCTTTTGGTTCGTTAGGCGTCGAAATAAAAAGAAAAAAAAAAAAGACGAAAAGTTGTACGATATCGCGTTGAATCGACAGGACCTCAACCGATGCAGCTAGTTTTCGAAACCTCGATGGAGGACAAAATCGAGACGCCCGGTGAAATACCGGATCCTGACAAGGGCGGGCTAGGTGGCGCGCGACCCCTGGGCATGTCCTCGTCCAGCAGCAGCTTATCGTCCCAGGTGCATCCGCCCCCGCCGCCCACGGCTCCGCCACCGGCGCCGCCGCCGCCTTCGAAGAAAACGTCCGCGTCGATCGGCGCGCCGCCTCAGCCAAAGCTCGATCAGGAAGTAAGTTGCCAGAGACAAAAGACACGGAAAAAAAAAACAAAACAAACAATACGTGCGTCATCTCACTCTCATCCGGCAAGTAACTCGCTTATCAAGAGCGGTGGTGGTGGTGGTGGTTGTGATGGTGGTAGCTTGCCTTTGCCTATACATTTATTTGAAGTCTGGCTCGACTCTCTTCTCTTGTTTTTTTTTCACTTTGTTGCTCTCATTCTCAAGGTTATTTTTGGATTGTTCACATTGTTATTATTTGCGGACTCTCATTTGCCGTCAAACAATCGCTACTGCTGCCACTCTTCATCGACAATCACGAATGTTTCGCCTACAGACAAACAAGATGTGCACAACCGTCGAAAGTATGAACACACTTTTTTCGGTTTTTCGACTCGAACAAATCGAAACAAAATATCTAACTGCCTACTTCGGATTATGATCTAGTTTTTTTTCAATCGTACTTTTTCTCGTCTATCTTTAACCGTGTAATTCTCGAGTTACAGCGCATTTTCCAAAATTCTACTACTTAAGGCCTTAGGCCACAGCAACGGGCATAAAATCATGTGCGAATTTGACAATTTTTTGTCGTATGAAAAAGTCATTCGCTTATAAATTTAATTACATATCTACTTAGTATATCAAGCTGTTAGCATTTTTTTTTTCGATGTACAAAATGGCCGACTACTAATATTTTTTCTTTTATCTGTTTTTTTTTCAAGCGCTCCGCAGCGTGACATTTAGCATCCACAATTGTTTACCTCGAACAAAAAACAAAAGTTCTCGTCAATCTACATTAGAATACCTAGAGAAGTATGTGAGGAATTTGAAAAATATTGTTTTATTCAAAAGTTGTAGGTATTTGAACTTAAGAAATGAATTTTCAGTGAAAAATTTTGTTATAACTGCTCATAAAATGAAAAGTTTTCGATTAATCAAAAATTCCGCACGTACTTCTCTGCAAAATGCAATTAGGAACATAACTTTTAAACTTGAAGTAAATCGAGTGAAAGTTGTTGAAGTTATTTGTCACGCCAATTGGAAAAAAGCTGTTTCGAGAAGTTTCGGGTAGTCGGCCATTTTGTGCATCGAAAAAAAAAAATTCTAACAGCTTGATATTCATACTAAATAGATGTGTAATTAATGTTATGAGTGAATCACTTTTTCATACGAAAAAAAAATGTTAAATTCGCACATGATTTTATACCCGTTACTGTGGCCTGAGGCCTTAACAAAAGTTTTCTATTTACGAAAGTTATCTACGTATTTCTAGGATCGATTCTAAAAAATTACACGAGAGTTCACGTGGGAAGCAATGTCGATAAAAAAAAAGCAAACATGGTGAAGATCACTCAGTGGGCGAAAAAAAGTATCCGGAATAATAAAACAAAACATAGTGGAATTTTTTTGTTGTTGTCGAGATCCATAATTTGACGTCTCGGTCGAAAATTCGGTGAAGCGTACTCGTACTTATCGCCGGTAGTATGTACATTCGAAATTAGAAAAAGTAGAGGACAGATCGTTGAGCGGTTAGTTGTGTCCGTGTAGTTGCAGAGTGCACTTAAGGAGTTTGATTTTCTGCACAACGAGGAGAAGGCAGGTGCGAGCTTGAGGCCCCTCGTGACGGAGCCTCGTCCAGTGCTGATAGCGCCACCCTCTCCGCGCACCCCCTCGCCCCAACCCGTCGTCGAGTTTCCCGAGGATGAGGTAGATAAAAGATCCCGCACCGGCGAACCTATGTTGTTTTTTTTTTTTGCCAACGAGCGCTCTCGTGCGCACATACCGCTCTGTTTTTTTAATCGTCTTAACAGTTTCCTCGTAATTGTAATTCTCGTAATATCGTGATTCTATTATTGTGGGAAGAATGTCAAAGGTTTCAACTAATATTCCGTGTCTGTTTGGATTTGCTGTGTCTAACCGAGTTGCCAATAATCCGTCGTCGACTTTAACAATCGTCGCTTTTCCCATCGCTAATCAGTAATTTCTCGTTCCTTTTTGGGGTTATGGAATCTCGAGTGGAGACAGCGGTAATCCGAGATGAGAATCAGAATTGAAAATCTGGACGTTGACGAATCGATGCCGATTCGGCATCGATTTTTTTGAACGGTAACGCGGGCTCGATGAGAATGAAACTTTTGAATGTTTTGTCGAAGAACGAAACAAAATAAGACTACTGTAAGAATTGAATAGAAATAAAAAACTCATTTCTTGGAGCTAGCGGGTTATCCGACAATTTTATTTGTGCAACAGTCGAGTTAGCCGGGGAAGAAACGTCTTTCAATAAAGCGGACAGGTCGTTTTGTCTTGGAATATTTTTGAAAAGAAATTAAAAAGAGGGAAAGAAAGAATTTAAACTTTGAAAATTGTGAAATGAGTAAACGAGTAGAGGTTAAAAATGAATGGAGATTTCTAACGCTGATGAGGAACGAGGCATGTTGGAAACGAGAGAGACGGATTCGTCGTTGATCGCCCCATTGGAGGGAAGGTGCGAGTCGTTTTTCAATGATGGCTGACAACGAGTCTCACTTCGTATTTCTCATTTAGATATTTTTTTCTCCCACAATTCGCACAAGCACTCTTCATATTATTAAACTCGACCCCAGACCGACCAATCGATACTCGCCTGTCTTATTCTCCTTCAGTCTCTTTCACAACGAGGCCATTCTTTCATTATTCGAAAAATCCCTGATGCGAAACTTCGTGCCTACTGAAAGGGCCTCCGCTTTTTGCATGTTGGAAACGGACGGGTCTTTTTTTGTTCTCCCGTTGTCTCTTGTCAACGGGAGTGTTCGCGCATGGCTGATTCCCCGCTGCTGTTGTGCTCAATGAGATCGCATTGTAGTACGTCCCTCGTGTGCGGGAATGTTACGATGGCACCGTCAGCCGTTCAACGCAACGAAAGCAGCTTTTTAAATGCCAGTAAAAAGAGGACGGAAAACGACCATTGTTCAGACCGTCGAGGATGTGCCAGATAACGGAGCCTCGACAACTTCCTCGAATATGATATTCGTACTTGAAATAAAACTTTCGATTTTTCGCGGATATACAGTGGGTAAAAAAAGTCTTTTTACACGTGGTCTCTTTCAAATTATCCTTCGTAAAAAAATAAAATGTTTTAAGTTTCTGTGCTCGGTGGCTTATTCGAAGTATATTTGGTGGCTGTTTGGAAAAATCTTGGGAAAAGACGAACAAAGAAATAAAGCCAAATTAACAACAGTTTCGCGTGAGATGTACAAATATCTTTTTTTACCAACTGTAGTAACCGACGGAGCTCCATTGGGTTTTTTATTTATCGAATAAGGCGGCCAGCAATATTTTTATCGTGGGATGTTTATTTTGGTTTGGATAATTTTGTGAATGATCGAGGGACCGGGTGGGGGCCTCATTTTAGTATTTTAATCTCATTTTGTATATTTGTTTGTTGGTACGGTCTTTCATATACTGCGCGATGGTGAGGTTGAGGGACCATTCCAGTGTGACTGGCTTGAAAATTGCTGATTTTCATTGTTTTTTATTTTTAAATCATATTCGATAATCGGCTCGATTTTTTTTTCGTTTATTCAAATGACTTGTGCTATACGTAAAAATATTTCTTAATGTTCTATTTTTTCTATAATTTTGTTGGCCGCTGCAAAAGGATCCTTAAACAATAGCGCCTGACGGTGGAAAGTCCTACTCCTCCAAAAATTGTCTGAAAATGAAAAAACCAAAAAGATCATTAACCTTTTAAGGACGGAGCTGGTCGATATATCGACCAGCAGTTAGGCTTGGGAATCCAATTGAGAAATTCATCGATTTTATCGATATATTTTATGTAAAAAAAGTCGATTTTAATGGAAATTTCCCCGTCCTTAAAAGGATAATTAGTATGAAAGGCTGTAGAGGAGTACGGAGGATTTTTTTTTCGATGAAAATGAACAAAATGGTGGCCATTTCAAAATTAAGTGTCCTCGGAGTTTTCCGCCATTTGTATACTAGGATAGTTCTTTATTACGAAGTACACTGTTGCGGTTTTTTACACAATTTCCCTTTGTGTACATTGATACCCTTTTATCTGTTTTCTTTTTTTTTGCTAATATTTGTCGTTCGTCCTTTTCCTCCTTTGTTTCGTTTCTCATCATGCATTCGAAGGCTCTCACATACTCGTACAAAGCTTTGATTCGTTTCCCTTTTATTTCTTTAGTAACTTTTCCTTTTAGTGCTTTTCCAAACCTACCACCTCCTTATTCATTTTTCGTTTATTTTCCCGTATTCAAGTATGCGTTTCAATCTTTCTTCTTCCTTCTTACAACACTGGTATAGAGTATCCGTGTAGCCCTTTTAAAGAGGTACGATTATTACTACGAATCCAACTTTCGGATTTGAAATTTTTACACGATTTTGACGAATACTTTTTACGCCTATTGCCAAAATTTGAGCTATTTTGACCGTTTAGTTTTTTCGCAATTAAACCGCAAGGTCGAGCACTTTGAGTTGCCGTAGCACGTCGTCTTATGGAGACGGTCAACCGGAAGTGCGGCGATCGTGGTTTTTCTGCTCACGTATCCAACTAAACCTGTTGGAAAACTGAAATTCGATAGATTAGATATAATAAATATTGTAAAAAATAAGAAAATCAATCTTCACCGCGCTACATTACAAAAAAGTTTCAATTTCCGGTTGAAAATGGTCAGAAAGACGGTTTGAAAAGAAAAAGTATCGAATTTAGCCGGTTTTTTCGAGTTTTTCGTTAAAAAAAAATATAAAGAATAAAAAAAGCTTCCATAGCAAGATAGAGAATGGCGTGAAGAATGTTGTGTCAAAATTTGTGACGGATAGCTTGAAAACTTTTTCTTCGAGAGTGTAGACCGTTTTGAAAAACGCGTTTTCAAGTTCCGATTGTGGAATTTTCATATGGTGTCTATAAATAGTTTTCAACCTATCTCATATGTACTATCGGATAATGCAAAAAAAATCGATTTTTTTTTTTAACTTTACACCGATGATTCGTTAAAAGACGAGTAAAAAAAAATGCGGAACCAAACGTGAATAATTCTCGCTGTGCATGAATCTAACGAGCCGACGAGCGTGCAAACAATTGAATAAACGTGCACCGTTAAACCGAGGACAAACGAACGAATTATTTAATTCAGGTTGTTTACGAGTTGCCGGTGAGGCCGTCGCAATATCGCGACAGCGCATACGAATCGAGAAGACACTCCCAGCTGACCGGTATGACCCTGGAAAACTTCACGTTTCTGTCGGTACTCGGCCGGGGACACTTTGGCAAAGTGATACTCTCGCAGTATCGGAACACCGGCGAATACTTCGCGATAAAGGCGCTTAAAAAGGGTGACATCATAGCGAGGGACGAGGTCGAGTCGTTGCTCTCGGAGAAACGGATATTCGAGATCGCGAATGCCACGAGACATCCGTTCCTCGTTAACTTGTTCGCTTGCTTTCAAACCGAGGTGAGACGTACTTTGCCTCTCTTACAGGATTAGGCTACTTTGAAGACAAGAAAACCAGGGTTATTTTAAGAGAGAAAAAAACCAAAAAATATTGAAGGAATAAGTAAGATGATTAAAAAATCGTTTGGACATCGGTTTGTACTTACATTGACAAAGTTGTGTACCAAAGGACATAAAAAAAGATTAATTATTGAAGAAGTTGTGAACAACCTCGTGAACGACCTTTGAACGTTGAAGGCCTAAATGGTATACTTGACTTTGGCCACCCGGTTGATCGGAAACCAAAAAAGACAAGTTTTTTTTCCCTCAAAATAGAGAATATTGGTTAAGACTTGATCGAACGTTGTTTGATCGTTTTTGAGCCATAAAAAAAAGGTTCAGTTTTTTTCTTCGGTGTTTTTAATATGTTTATCTGTTTAAAGATTTCCACTTAATGCAAAGAAAGTCGCTGGTTTGATTTTGCATTTTCATTTGTGACGCCATTATTGTCAATAACTGATAAGAAAAATTACCATCACAGTGAAAAAGTGTACCAAATTTCTGTACACCGTTTTGAAAAACATACTTTCGAGGAAAACGTGTTGAAAGTTTTAACCCCTTCGTTGGCAGAGGGAATTCGACAAAAAGTGCCCAAAATGGCAGGAAATTTTCTTTTTATCCTGAAAACTTGTACTCTAGAGATTTTGAGGGTGCTGATTACGAATCTGAACTCAAAATTCAGGAATTCACAATGACGAACAAATATGGCGAATGAAAATACAAATAATACCGATTGATTTAGAGTAAACTCAGTACTCAAGATTCATATATTTCCACCTATTTATTGTATTATGCTCCATGTTATTGAATGCACCATGAAAAAATCCTTCATTTTGTGTTCAGCATCACACTCTGCGTCCCCGAAAAGCCCCGAGTACCAAGATTTATCCAAATCGAGCTGTTTTTAGCAATTCCGTCCGCCATATTAGATCCGCCACTGAAATTTTTTGAATTTTGTCTTAAGATTCGTAATAAGCGACCTCAAAAATCCCGGAGTACTAATTTTCATCTAAATCGAGTAAAGTTTTTGATTTTTGTCCGCCATATTGGCGCCGCCGTTTTGAACGTCTAAATTGTGACTACAAATTCGGATTCAGCGAGCCCAAAAATCGCCGAGTGAGGCTCCGATTTCAAATCAGAGCAAGTTAAATAGGGAAATAAAGGTTGACGCAATGCCAACGAAGCGGTTAAGCAGGTCTATCGTAGTCATAAGTTTACCTCCAATCTACGATTCCTGCACGATACGTTGGACCGTCCTCTTCAATTTGACTTGTTTCATGCAACGAACGAGTGTTGGTCATTTTCACTGTAGCCTAACCCCTCAACTCTCTCACTATCGCCGAAGAATTTCTCACGTATATTTATTCCTCGCCGCGAACTTGCTGAGCACAGGCCCACGTGTGTTTCGTGATGGAGTACGCTGCCGGTGGTGATCTTATGATGCACATACATGCCGACGTTTTCGGCGAATCGCGCGCGGTGTTCTACTCGGCCTGTGTCGTACTCGGTCTACAGTATTTGCACGAGAGTCGTATCATCTACAGGTGAGACAACGATCATTGAGCAGTAGATTATTACACCTTTTTTAGAAAGGTACGTCTTGACAATTTCATCCTTTGGTGGTACTAAACTACTAGAATTTTCATTTCCATTTTATGGTATCGATAAGTGCCACAATGCCTATCGTTGGCGTGTTCCTAAATGTAATAATGCTAGTGGAAAAACACCGGGAAAGATGTGGATTTAAATGCCAAGCGATAGAAAATACGAGGAAGACTTGGTTAAATCTTGCGAGAAGGGCTCGAAGGTCATTGTCCGTAAAACTCATCTGTACTTTTGCGAAGTACGGGTAACTTCGAAAATTTGCAATTAACTATGGCAAAACGAGAATGTTTAGTTGTTGACGCTTTCTTTCACATTTGCTTTATTCGTTTGCTTTGTCAATCACGTCACGTCGGAATCCAGTATGGCGGCTATCGTTTCGCATATTCGTTGAGCAGATGAAAAAAAAAGTATCGTTGCGGCTAGTCGCCCGGTTAGCGGAGGAATGAGCGTATGTTATTCGACCCGAATGGCGGCTCAGTTCATGTAGTCACTGAGGTCACACTGTAAAACGCATCACACAAACAAACCAAACATAAACAACACAAATCCAAACAAACAAACCCAACAAACCAAACATAAACAATACAAATCCAACCAAGCACAAACAAACCAAACCTAAACAACACAAATCCAAACAAACAAACCAAAACAAACAAACCCAACAAACCAACCCAAACAAACCAAACATAAACAATACAAATCCAAATAAAGAAACATACAAATCCAAACGAACAAACAAACCAAACCTAAACAGTACAAATCCAAACAAAGAAACCCAAACATACGCAACGAACCCAAACAAAATGATAAAGAATTTATTCGAACGAATACGTGTGAATTATTCGTCCGGATAGTTCGTTTAACAATTTAACACATTCTATCCCTTCTATCCCTCTTATTGAAAGTATAACTGTATGAACTGAGTCCGGGCGAAGAGTCACTCCAAAAAATGATATTTGTAAAATTGAATTATAATATTGATTTCGTGTTTTTATAAATTAAAACCAACATTATTCGATTGCTCATTACGAAAACTTCTTTATTTACACATCTTAGTATTTTTCTTACATAGAGTAAAATAATCTTCGTGGGTGTATCGTGCGCGCGCAGCGCCCAAACGCAGGTAAAAAGAAAATCTCGTTACAGGGACTTGAAGCTGGATAATCTTTTGCTCGACACCGAGGGTTACGTGAAAATCGCCGATTTCGGGCTGTGCAAAGAGGGCATGGGTTACGGCGATCGAACGGGCACGTTTTGCGGTACCCCGGAGTTTTTAGCTCCCGAGGTACTCACGGAAACTTCGTACACTCGGGCGGTCGACTGGTGGGGATTGGGTGTACTGATATTCGAGATGCTCGTTGGCGAGGTAATGTTAACGTTGGAAAAACATTTTTGCACCATCCTCGGCGAGAAAATTCGAACGTTATTATTGAGCCGACTTGTTTTTGATGTCCTTGAAGTCACCTTTCCCCGGCGACGACGAGGAGGAAGTGTTCGACTCCATAGTCAACGACGAGGTTCGCTATCCGAGATACTTGTCACTCGAAGCCATAGCCATTATGAGACGATTGTTGAGAAAGAATCCCGATAGACGATTGGGCAGCAGCGAAAGGGATGCCGAGGACGTGAAGAAACAGGCGTTCTTCCGGGACATAGCGTGGGATGATTTGCTCCTGAGACGCGTTAAACCGCCTTTCGTGCCAGTGATCGTGAGTATATTGGACGCGACGAACGATTGCCGATGATCTTGAAGTTTGCATCGTTGGAACGCAATGAAAATTAATTCTTCTCCGTGGATAAAATTTCTTTTTGGCTAGATAATTATTCGAACGTTTTTGCTTATTTTTATTATAGACTTACGAGCTCAAGTTGCAACGAAAAAGTTTCAAATAATAATAGGAATGAAGAAATTTAAAAAAAAATCGTGTTCCAACGATGCAAACTTCAACGTCATGGTCACCGGGTGAGTTGCGAATCGGCGTGCAGTTCAAGTTCCCGTAATTTATTTTCAATTAGAACATGTATAGTTTCTGTTCGACAATGATTAAAATAAGAGGTCAGAACGACGAAATAGCACCAACAGACTTAGCAACGTCGCGAGTGACAGCTGATGCGTTTGGCGAACATAACCCAGCTTTGTTTTGAAATTAATTTGAATAGAAGCCGCCACAAAATATGCAAACAACAATTTATGGAGTTTTATCATTTATCACGTATCGATAATATGTATAATTATATTCTGCCTATCGTGTTAATTCAGCTGAGGTAATTCAAGTCCATTTAAATAGGCTTGGATTTTGTTACGTTAATATTATTACGAAGATTACTACCGAGTCGTTGACAATCTAATTTTTCACTTTTTATTTGTTCACGTGCAATAAATTTATCATTTGCCACAACATTTGGCCCACTATAATCGATAATACGAATAATCAACATAGGTAAACATCAATCGGTGCAGCTGTGGGTAAAATAAATTTAGACTCTTTTTTGACCCCGTGGAAGTGATCGTACCTCCTAGAAAAAAAAACCCGAAGAAATTGATTCTTCTTATCGTTGTAAATGTATGCCCCGCCTCAACGTACGTTTCATCTAGCGCGTTTTTTCCAGGAATCTGTGGAGGACGTGAGCAACTTCGACGAGGAGTTTACGTCGGAGAAGCCTCACCTCACAGCACCCAAAGATCCAAGGCCGCTGAGCGACCTGGAACAAGGTCTCTTCCGGGACTTCACCTATATGGCGGATTGGTGCTAAATGCCGCGAGTGAGTCCGTCGGCAATACAATCGCGAACGTGCAAAGACACGACGAACAAATGAAGAAGAAAAAAAAAAGAAATACCCTTGGAGATCCCTCGCGCGTGTCCGGGGAACAACGCCGGGCAAGCCTCACGTTTTCGCTTCGTTGCGATCGATTTGTATATTTTTAATGTTTTTAATCCAACTCAGCTGGTTACGCATGGGAAACGAAAAAAAAGCACGCAAGATTTGAAGTAGCTTTAACGCTTGGCTCTAAACGAGTAAAAAAGTAACGTCGACCTCTCGCTTCTCGGAGGCGAGCGGTGGCAATATTTATACGACACTAAGAGTTCTTGTACGTGTGTCTCCTTTTTACTCGTCTTCCTCCTCCACGAACACACACACACACACACACTCACTCCTCCGCCCACACCCCCTGGCCGTACACACGTCCCATTCGACGCTTTCCATCTCGCAACTCGCGACCGACCGACCAGCGTCTCCGTACGAGACACGGCCGCCGCGCATACACGTAGCGACAATCGACGAAAAGAACTGCGGTACAAGAAAGAACTAAACAAAAGTATTAAGAGGGCGAATCTGCGAGGTTTTTTTTACATTGAACTATTTTTACAAAGCGGACATCCCCGGGACGTGAATCAGAGTTGAAACTCTTCCATTACTTTCGAGCGCTTGGTTCGCGATGCGCTTGTTTATTCCGTTGACGTTTTGGCATCGATATTCTTTTTTTGTTTCCGTTGGTTTTTCGACAACACATTTCCGATGAAAATGTAACTTTTTAACGTTTTGCCGGAGAACGAAACGAGGGAAGAGCGAATCGTGAAAATCAAAGGAAAATTGAATACCCGACGCTTCGGATTCGCCAGTTAACAATCAGTCTTATCTACGTGGCAGCCGAATCATCCGTGGAAGAAACGTTTTTTTTTTCTTCTCATTCAAACGGGCAGGTATTTTTGTATACTTAGAATAACTGAAAGAAGAAGATTCAAAGAGGAATCGAATAATAATTGAAATCTTGGAAAAAGTGTGATATGAATAAACGAGTGGAGCGAGTTTAAAAGCAAATGGAGAGTTCCAACGCTGATGAGGAACAGAGAGAACCGAGACGGAGAAAACACGGAACCATTCGAAATTGTGAAAATATGTTAAAACCACTTGTGATATTCGCGGCAACCCGTCGGCCTCCCAGTTGCCTTATGAAGCATTAGCAAAATGATAGTAGTCTGGTAAAACTATTTTATACCGAAGAGGAAGAGCAAAGCAAAAGAGGAAGGATCAACGCTTCGAGAATTCCCCCTGCAGAGCCCTCAAGTGTCCTTGAACGATTTAAAACAAAATGTAAACGTATCCGTTTTAAATAGACAGAAAAAGCAATCGCGCCGGCGCGCCCGAAGCCGCGTGAGTTTTTTGATGCTGAGAAAGCAAACATGAAAGAGAGGGAAATCGTTAATGGGCGCTAAATTGCTGTTATCCACATGACACTGTGACTCGGGAAGAGTATCGTGCCCGGTGAAAAGAAACTCATAACGCGCGAACGCTTAATTAATTTTCGCGCGAACCGTACTTTGCGAGGATAAGTTTTAACAAAAAAAAAAAGCTCCGGACGAGGGAGATTAAAGAGTTCAACGTATTATCACGGATCGCGCGTACGATCTCGGCCGAAGGTTCAATTAAATCGGAATTTCCGTACTTCGGAAACCGGAAAAAATGTGCAAAAAATAATCATACCGAAATGTTTTCAACAAATTGTTAATACGAATATTTGTCTGACAAATAATCGACGAAAAATGTTTTCTTCGTATGAAATAAAATAGTTCATTTTTCAAATGCCAAGGATTTTTGCTAAAAATGTTCTATCTTCTCGTTCCTCTTTACGGATTTATTCAAAGGTTGTGAAGCCGTTCGTTCAACGCTTTGGAAACTTCTCAAGGGTAACGCGGAATCTTTTTACAAAATAAACAAACAATTCACGACCGTCCATTTATCGGAGTGTGTGCAAAATTTGACAACTGTTCAAAAACGAACGGCGTCATTCCATACGAAGAAAATGATCTTTTGCCCAATATTCGCTTAAGGTAGAACGAGCGCGTGCTCTTCATTTCTATAGATTTTGTTCAAACTTTAACCAGACATTGTTCACATCATTATGCATCTTTGAGTGAAATTTCAGAACAATCGACTATTTAGATCGGGAGATAATGGATTTTAAAACTGCAACTTTCAACACTGCAGGGTCTGCATTGAAATGTAGACAGAATAATTTTCCTTCAAAATTATTTGTCCCATATAATAAAAAGACGTATGGCAACACCGCATCGTTTCACGTATCCAATGACGTAAGTTTGCGCGGCATATTTACAATAATACTGCCACACACATTTTTATTTCGAAGTAATTTTCAATCGAACCGTTTTTAATTAGTTATGTATTAACCAACACTTTAATTCGTTAATGGAGATATAAATAATATAAAATATTAATATTTATATGGCAAACATTTTTTTATGATAACATTTTTTTTACTTTAGGAACACGATAATTTTTTTATCTCGAAATATTGAACAATACTGTTGTGCGGTGTTGCCGCACTTGTCTTCTTATTATAGGGGGCAAATATTTTGTACGGAGAACTATTGTCTTTACGCAAAACTGAATAGTAAAGGCGATCCAAACGTTTTTCACTCTTTCCCTAACTAGTTTGCTATCTACGCATACTTTTTTTTTCGAAATGTATGAACAATAGAATGGCTGCGACGAATTACTTGACCTGACTTTCCGTAAATGCAGACTGCAGTGTTAAAACTTGCAACTTCTTTAAGACCCATTATCTCCCAATTTAAATAGTCGACTTCTGAAATTTCACTCAAACATGCATAATGATATGAACAATGTCTGGTTAAAATTTGAACAAAATCCATAGAATCCAAAAGCGCACGCTCGTTCTGCCTTAAACTATTAGTCAATGACCTTCTCCCATTATTATTATTAGTGACAATTTGATGGAATCAAGCTTTCGGCCGGAAACGTACGTGTGATAAATTCTTAAGGCCTTAGGCCACAGTAACGCGTATAAAATCATGTGCGAATTTAACAATTTGTTTTATCGCATGACAAAGTGATTCACTCATCAAATTAATTACACATCTAGTTAGTATGAATATCAAGCTGTTAGAAAATATATATATGTTTTTTTCGACGTACAAAATAGCCGACTACGCGATACTTCTCGAAGCAGCGTTTTTCCAATCGGCGTGACAAATAACTTCAACAATTTTCACTCGATTTAGTTCAAATTTAAAGGTTATGTTCCTAAATGCATTCAGCAGAGAAGTACGTACGGACTTTCTGATTAATTGAAAACTTTCCATTTCACGAGCAGTTGTAACGAAATTTTTCACTGAAAATTCATTTCTTAAGTTCAAATACCTACAACTTTTGAATAAAACAATATTTTTTAAATTCCGTACGTACTTCTCTAGGTATTCTGATGTACATTGACGAGAATTTTTGTTTTTTGTTCCAGGTAAAAAATTGTGGATGCTAAACGTCACGGCGCGGAGCGTCTAAAAAAAGATAACAAAAGAAAACATTGGTCGGCCATTTTGTACGTCGAAACAAAAATATATATATATATATTTTCTAACAGCTTGATATTCGTACTAAAAAGATCTGTAATTAATTTTACGAGTGAATGACTTGTTCATACGAAAAAAAATTGTTAAATTCGCACATGATTTTATACCCGTTACTGTGGCCTGAGGCCCTGAGCACACCCTCAACCTTGCAGGAGTCATAGTTTTAGAAAACTAATGGAACAGTCTTCGTTGAGACTGTTGTTTTCCCCGATTGTACACAAGCTTTTATTTTCTTTTCTTTTTTCGTCCCCCCCCCCCATGTCTTAATGGTATATCATACTATACACTCATCGTGCTGTACATCATATACGAACGACTAACAGATTGTAAGATAACGTTCCAGTAATTAAATTTGTAAGGACGCATAATACGCAAATATTGTTAGAGAAAAAAAGGAAAAATATACGAGGAGGAGATATATATACATACATATATATATATATATATACACACACACATATATACGTATGCAATTTTTATAAAAGGACTAAGCGGATTTATTCATCGTTGGTACGTGATGGACGTAGTGGAATAAAGTTTCGGCTCGATCAATGATCATCGATCTGGGATTTGGCGAGTTCGTACAAATTTCTCCCGTTGTTACGTATGACTCGCTCCAATTCCGCCCTTTTGGCGGTCGCCAGCTTGAGCCCCTGGGTCAATCCCGGTGCTGGTGGTTTCCTGAGGCCTTCGGTCACCCGGTAAAAGATACTGCTGCTCTCTCCGCCCTTCAGTACGAGCGTGAAGCTGAGTAAGGAAAACGGCAAAAGTAATCAAGGGATTCCAATGAGATACTTAGTACACGGGACGACTGAGGCAAAACATCGGACGAGAAAAATTGCTACAAATTGTAGACAATGTTGAATTATTTTGCCGATTATTATTTTTATGACGCTTGAACATTTATGAATTTTTTTTTAAGTGCACGCGTCGTTCAGATATCGGTTTTGAATAACAAAAAAGAAAATACTTGATTAAAACGTGGTGGGATTTTCTTTCTATTTGCATGAAACTGATCGATTTAATTAATCGTCACTTCCGGTTTCGATGTTTCGTACCGGACTCGATAAAATCGGTTTTTTGCACCAAAATTGTCTTTTCTTCTCCCATTGGAAGTATCGCGAGATTTTTTATAAGTAAACGTTTGCATCGCGCGTGATTTGTTCCGCTTCGGAGCTGTGCACTCGCATGGATGTATACCTTTCGCACTGCAGGTGTTTTTGAATATTTTCTATTTGCCGAAGCGTGATGTTGTTGCTCGCCGCCCAAGGTACGTAGATCTCGTCCGACGCGTTTTTGCTGACTTTGGCCTCGAAATAAACGAGGTCGAGATTGTCGTTGTACTTGTAATCGACGTTCCAGAATCGTCGTTCTTGCGTGGCGAAAGGACAACAAAACGATGCTTAATTTTTGCGATCGATTTTGCGCGATCGTTTGATAACTGTGATTAGGGGATGCAGGTACCTTCGCAAAGCTCGATGTACACGTAGAACGCGGTGGTGATTTTGACATCGTCTTTGCAGCCGAGCTCGCCAATTTTGTAGTACTGAAATTCGAGGATTTCGAAGAGAAGGAATTTCATATGTCAACGAAATTTCTCAAGTCTTATTCGCTGCACTGACAAGGCACGTTACTTTAGTACGGTCTTCAATTTTGTGGAAACTCATGGATAGAACATCGAAAAGTATGGGGGCGTACATAAATTACGTAATGCAAGATTTCCAAATGTTAACCCCCCCCCCCCCCCGCCCCCCGCGTTACAGAACCGTAACGCCTGGCCTGACCCCCCCCCCCTATGCCGTTACGTAACGGGTGATTTGTCGTCAATAATTGCATTTTTTTTCAAAGAAATAACTAATTATGAAAAGATCGGGTTTATACTCATTTTATGAAGTATATATTAATCTAGTTTTATACTAATTTTCATGGTTTCTTTTTAATTAACCCTGATTTGACGACGAAAAAAATTCTCTTCATTGTCCCATCGATATCTTCATGAGAGGTTATATGTAAATAAAAAGTCAACAATTTATCGATATCTATACAAATGTAGCTATCGTTATGCGTAGCCGTTTTTTTATTTTGGTTTTTTTTTACAAAATGCCGACAGTTTGGACATTTTTTCTACCTTCAAGGCACTTTCTTCTACTCAAGCAATCTTCAAAAATAGTAATGATCGAAATTGAAAAAATCGGCTACGTACAACCTTAGTCACTGCGATTGCAAATATGTTTTTGAAAATTGAAAATCGGTTGATAAGTTTTCAAGTATTCGCTGAGACAAGGTTGAAAAAAGTAGTTTCGAGAAAATCGGGATCAAAGTTTTCGTTCCTTTTTTTAAATATAAAGTTATGTTCTTTTTCTAGAATATTGATACTTACGTTAAAGTATCATGTCACGGGCGATATGAGGGTTTTTCATCTTCATTATATTGCTCAAAATAATAAGAGCTTGCACTTGATCTATTCTGAACGATGAGTTTTGAATTTAAAAACTTGAACATGCAGAAATTTTGCTATTTCTGGCAGTTCTAAAATCGTGACGTAACGCAAACGAATTCGTATTCAGGGGGTAAAAATACATCGATATGGAATTGTAAAAAAAAAAACATTAAAAATCTACATTTTTTGCCATGTGGGGTAAACGAAATAAATGGCTTTATTGAATCGTTGACCATTTGCATTCGGTACAGAATTCGTAGTCCGCGTTGTGCGTACTCTCAAAGTTATCGTTTTTTCTTTAAAATGCCATTTGATGCATGGAGTTCCGATGATTTTCCGATTTTTGGCAAAATTTGAAAGACGACCATCGATTTTTGGCAATTTTTCCCTTTGCCTTTTGTCAACCATTTATCAAGTAGCCATTTTTCAATTTTTCTTCGGGAAAAATAATTAAGATGGCGGGATGAATCGAGCGGGACGCTACATATATCCATTTCGGAAACCTACGATTAAGGAGGTTAGAGCGGTCCAACTGAGTCCAATGACGATTTATGCATTTTTTTTCAATATACCTCAAAAAAAATGCACACGAGCTATAGATTTATTCTGTAGATGCTAATTTTTCATAAAACTTATAATTAACGAGAAAAAATATGCATTCGAATATTTGTATTACGTGAATAATAAAAACTTTTGTGTTACTGCTAACTTGAAAAAGTATAACATTATCGATGATAATTATGAAAAAAACTGCACCAGTGAATGTTTCACACAAATAGGAATGAAATTCTGAGTTACTTATAATTATGCCTATTTATATTTGTCACGGGATGATGTATTATTACCATTAATTCATAGATCAAACGAGCCCGCCGAAGGCGGGCGAAGTTTGATCAGAATTATATGAAGTGTTTCGTTCGAAGATGATAATATTGTAGTCATGCTTGTCATGCCTAAATTCACAACGTTTTAACGTATAGATTTTCAATTTTTTGACTTGCATCCGCTTTCCTTTCGTTGGTAACGCTCTTCTTTTCATATTGTTTTGTGTTCAGTGCTGCAGAATTATTACTCGAGTTTGAAGATGATAGTGGGTACAGAATTATGGGATAATTGGGAGTACTATCATCTTCGAACGAGACACTTCATATAATTCATAGATCAAACGAGCCCGCCGAAGGCGGGCGAATGTTGTGATGTTTCTTTTGTGACCGTCTGGGCCTGGCATTGCCGTTTGGGCGTTGCCTCTCAATCTCGTGTGGAGATTTGAGAATATTGAGGTGGCTATGGATTTTTTATCTCAGTTTACTTATCAGATTCTTTTAATTGTAAGGATTCGTTCGATACACTTTTCTCTTTCTCAATCATTATGGTGTTTTGTCCTTTTTGGACTTCCACTAACGTCTCGACTACCTTTGTTAGTTTTTCTAGTCACTTTAATATTCGTGATTCACTTTCACTTTAATATTCGTGATCAGCGAGTCGAAATACACGGTCCACGAAATTCCAAATTAATCGGAGTTATGTTCTTTTCGGAACTTTATCTAAGTTCAGTTTGCGTCACTCCGTTGCTAGAAATGATTTATCTTGACTCTAAATAGCAAAAAAATACACCGTATTGTGACCGCCTTGTCCATCCAACCGCACGTGAAATTACATACGTTAAACTATTCGTTATCTTTGGTATTTTGTGGTGAGAAGAATTCAAAAGATTCGTTAAGACTCAGTATAGTCTAGACAATAACAGATTTATATTTTTAAATCTTGGATTGTGGCTAACGCTCCCATCCCCTTGAAACAGTATTTCCGCCGATAAAAAAATACGAATCGAATAGGTCTTAATGATTTACCATATAAATGTAGTTTAGTAAAACCGAAAGCGGACACTAAAGTCACATTCCTCGGGAGTACAGTTGCACGGGAATTCCGCGAGGAAAAAGGGGCGCTGTGTTCCGTGCGCCCTTAGTACACTGTGCAATCGTGCCTGTACCGGCACCAAAAACTTTCCGGGAATCTTAATTTTATTAGGAGTTTTTCGTTATACGAGAAAATTCACGGGTCGTGACTCGTCTGACCGACTGGTTAGCTCGTTGGCATTTGTACTCACGCTAGGATGACAAATGTCGTACATGTCGGGTATCTGTGGGTTGACGTTCGATGTTTACGTTCTCACGAGAAGCAGCGCACGGAGGTCGGTGCGCCGCATGGTGGGAATGGAGAGTTAGCGGCGCAGGTACGTAGTATGAATGAGGACGCGCAGGCGCGTGGTTCGGTCGGCGACTGGACGGTGCCGCGCAGGCGCGTGAAGTCTGAGAGTGGCTAGCGGCGCGCAGGCGCGAGAATCGCCGCGCGCGTAGCTCGTCCTGCACAAATGTGCGACGTAAAGTTATTTATTATGCTTCTCGCAGGGTTTTAACCAATAATATTGCTGGAATAACGAAATTCCAGAAACGCGAATGATCGAAGCTTTAATGTTACCGTTCTGGAACGGCATTAAAATAACAACCTCTAACCCAGTGTCTATTTTCGAGCAGATTAAACGCGCCGTCAGCCATATTTGCTCCGAAAAAGCGTGGAGAAACATGTCTTCCTTACTTCCTGCCGAAAATACGCAATCTCGCTACGAATTTCAGCGGGCCATGCGTTTTGTCGTCGTTTTCGCGCAATAAATGCATCCGATTGTTTTTTTAAACGCATTTGTAGTTCATTGAAATCGAAATGATCCGGACCGCTCGAACCCTTCGCCGTTCTTCAAGCAGTCACGCGCTAAAAGGATGCGGACACAAAAAAAACTGCGCTATAGCACGAATTTCCTCTTCACATTCCACGATACCATACGCTGACGTAAACCTCGAAGGGAATTTTTTGGCAAACTTTTTCACAAAATTTCAATGTATTTATTCGCAACAAATCGACGAAAAGCACCAAATCTCGCGCACCAATTTATCTCAGTAAAGGCTATATGTAGACTTGTGTCAAAGTAAAACAGTAAGACTCAGATCGTAGCGATAAATCATCAAAATAAAATGAGGAAAATTAGACAGCCACTTTTACTCGATAAAATCTATTGTATTTTACTTGTCCAAATGACATTCAAATAAAAAAAAATGAGTAATACGTATTGCTCACTTTCTTTGATTATATATGTATATAGATAAAAATCAAACAACGTTCTTAAAGATTATATAATACATTGGATTACATTACCATATTCTCTCACGCTACAAAATAAAGATAAATTAACTTGCAAAATGATTACATTCCATACGTATGGGGAAACAAACGTAGTACGAAACTTCATCATGTTTACGTCAATATTGTTCTTTTTTGTCTCTTTCGACCAATGCAATATTCGTGTGGCCGACGAATGGGAAACAATAATAATTACGATTGAAAACTTTCACGTACGTTTACGTGTACTTTCTATGGAGTGTCGGGTATGTACTCTGAGTACAAAACAATAATAATAATAACAATAATAATATCGAATAGATCTCTAATTACGCGTGTAGAACTTATTTTTTTCTTTCAATTATGGTCACTGCACTCGGACAAAGGGCGAAGAATAATTAACCTCCTTCCCCCTCGTTGTTCCATCAACACCCGTGAATAACGAAATATCGTAAAAATGCAGGACGTTTCGGGGATTTTGCCGTTCGACGGGGACGAGCATACGCTTTCCAGATATGAAAATAAAATCGTCCCAAATGACTCGACGGCCGAGCAATATTGAGGCTTTTTATTTTTCGATCGCAAGGATGCTCGTCTCCGACGCTCCTGGCGAGCTGAGAAAACGTTCGTTCATTTTTTTCTCGCGGCTATCTTCACTCTTTGACCGTCTCTCACTTGGAGCGAGAGAAAAAAAAAAGAAAGCGAGGATAGTTCGTCCACCTTAAGAACTCTGCCATACGATGATACCGATCAAAATGGCGAGCGCTACGGCTCCGATAAGGACGAGGATACACTTCTTCTTGCGCAATTTGTTCTGATAAGTCGCCGCGGTTCGCAGCTGTTGCGAGCCCTCGTTGACGAATACTTCGGTTCTCTCGACCGAGGCCTCGATCGAGTCGATTACCTCACCCTGATCGTGAACCATCGCCCCGAGATCCTTGAATATTTGGTTCACGTCGCTGATGTCGCTCTGTAGAAGGAAGGCGCGATTTGTTTATTTGTTTTTGCTTCGCCCCGTTCTCGCTAATCTAAGATCCGATGCTTGGCAAACAAACGCAAACAGACTGACCTCGAGTTGACGTATGCTCGCCTCTTGTTCCTCGAGCATACGCAGGTTTTGCTCGTCCTGCAAGTGTTGCTGCTGTATCTGCTTCTGCGTTCTGTTGTCCTGAAGCTCGATAAGCGTTTCCTGTTTCCTCTCGCCAAATCCGGTGACACCGGCACTCGCCTTTGCCTTCCTCACCATCTCCTTCTCCTTGGAGGCTGCCAGTCTTTGTACTCCCTGCAATGTTTATTTCGTCTCAAACTCGACCTCCGTGCTTTTCTCTTTCTCTCTGTTCTTTTCATCCTACATTTATATGTACATCTTCATCTCTCGGGTCAATATCGAAAGCCAGTATCCACCAAAACGTATCGTATCAGCTTCGATATCATGTTACCTGAAAACTGTTGAGCGCGCTCGTAAATTCATCCTGCAGTCTCTCCTTCTGCATTTTCCTCTGGCGCAATTCGCCCGGACTGCTCGTCGACGAGCTACTCGCCAGAACGGCGAGATCCCTGAGGTGAACGTTCGTGTCTTTGGCGAGCTGTTGAGTGTAGTGTTGTATCTGGTGCCTGAGATGTAAGATAATCAACGCGATTACTTGAGAATCAAATCTTATTTTTATTATCATTTTTCCAAAGATGGGGAAAACGTGGAATAAAGACCCTATACAGTTAGAGTACGGATCCTATACAGATGGAATGCACATTGAAATCCATATTATTATTATTATAAACACACATACCAGAAAAAATAAGATCAGCAATGAACGGTGCAAAATGAATGGCCAATCGCGCGTTATATAAAACATGATACATTGTAGAAAATAAATTGAAAAACTGATCAGAAAGGTTTCGAGTACTTACAATTGATTTCGCAACTCCTGAGAATCTGTGGACCCGCCCAGCTGGTTGACCATTTTTTGCATTGAAGAAACTAGAGTTCGGAAGAGAGAGGATTATATCGAAGCGACGCATTCTTACAAGTTACTATTAGATGTGGGAATGTGGGGCAAAGAAGTAAAATAAAGTTGGGAAGGTACCATTTTGGGATATCTTCAGTATGGAAGTGCCGACCGTTTGCGAGAGCCTTCCGAAGTCTTGCTCCCTCGCGGGTCCCCCGTTGTGATAAGACGAGAAGCCGATGTCCATCGTGACCAACGATTAACCTGTGGGAGGATAGGGACACGTTAACAATGATTTTAACTACGAAAATATTGCCATCGTCATTATTGGTGTTATCGTTATCAGTCAATGCTTAGGATCCATCAAAGGGGGAGTCTTGTTGATACGTCGAATTTGATACTCTTTTGTCGAACAACAATTTCCGACCCGTTGAGGAAAACACCGTGTTTGAGAAAAAATAAAGATAAAAATACACGGGTTTTTTAATCCACGCGCGATATTTGACGCTTACGAATTCGATCGATGGTGGGTGACGTAGTTGCGGATAATTGGGACTCGGGAATATTTCGAGTGCTGTCAAAAATCGTGTAACGCGAATCACGCACGATGATGAAGATGAGCACCCAACGCGCGCGCGACACCCCCTACCGCGCAAGTAAAAAAGTAGTGTGTTCTGTAAATGAGTCACTCGCGACGCGTATACTTGACAGGTAACTCGCGCGTGTCTCTCTTCCTAGTTCCCTAGACACGTATATACGCGCGCCTCGTCCTCTTCGACGACTTTAGGCCTTTTCGCGTTATTTTTTTCTCGCTACACTTTTAACGCAATAATGTTACTTACCCCGACTATACGTCCTCGACAAGTTCACGAAGAAGCACTAAAACCGCGGAGCGAATCGATAGAAAGCCTATTTTTGTTTCGAGGGAGCTGAGCGAGAGAAAAGAAGAGGAAATCTCGCGTGAGTCTCGACACCGGAAATCTTCGCGGCCGCCTAGAAATATTGAAGCTTCCCGGTAATCATCGATTTGACTGCCCCTGATCTACTTACATCTCTCTTTTTCTCTCTTTTTCAAAGTGGCTCGCCTTTCCGTTTACAACGGAAATGCCTTCCACTGTGCCGTGTATTCATTTTTTGTTTTCTCTTTTTCTCTGCTGTATATCGTTTCTTTCATACCGGCAAACTTGCTTATTTTCTATTTGGCTGTTCAGTCGGTATGGCAGTTAACTGTATTCTCTTCGGGCGGTATAACAAAACTCTTGCAAGACACTTGTTTCCTGGATAGTGCCACTGTTCACCACTGCGGCATAGCGGAGTTGTGAAGCGCATTGGCTTGGGTTTGGTTCTCGCTGCTACCGTTCTTTTTTTAATTCCTCGCAATGTTCAACTATTCATTGTAGAACTTGAATATATTCAAGCGGTTGATGTATATAATTAGGTAAAGTTTTTAATGAAAACACACATTCCAAAAATTCTTGCAATTATGTACGCTGCTTTCTATTCATTATCGGAAATAACTTTACAATTTTTAGGGTGATATTATCGTAGAAACATTTGAAACATACATATTTTTTCACACCAGGCACCTTTTATAAAAGCATTGTTTGAGCAGTGCCATTTTTCCCAAACATGCTTCATTGGAAAGAATACTTTATTCAGGTTTTGAAACGAACGTTTTTCCTCTGTCAATTTGGATGCAAACCAAGCGTACTGGATCATAGTGTTGACAACAGGAGCACTAAATTGATGCTGCACGATCGAATGTATTTTAGATGCATCTTCTGTTGGCGGTAATTCTCTCCGTAGCTGGAGCACTTCTTCAGGGGCACTTTGTAGGCGTTTGATTATATATTTTACTTGCAAATAGAAATATACATCGCACGGTTGAACCAGCGGAGTATATTTGGGCGGAATGACCTTCACAGTGCACGTTGCTTTGCCTTGCTCATTGGTGAATGTCTCATCGTACAATGCTAAATCTGCTTGGCCGCTCCACGAATCCACCAATAGAAGAGATTTATTGTTTGCGACGTATGGCTTCAATGTTGTTCCCAAGAATTTTGCATAAAGCTCTTTCGTTGGTCACGAGAAATTTCAGAATAGTTTTAAAAAACGTACCAGCAATAATCGAATCCGAGCCATCGGGGTGACGCGCGATGCGCCTGACCAATGCGCTGCGCCGCTGACTTGGAAAACGTTGAAAAAATATCCCTCGAGCCCTACTCGGAAATCTTTGGAGAGCGTTTTACCCTTTCCTATGGCCCACTCAGGCGAAATCTTGTAGGAACGTTAAGTTAAAAAAAAATTAAATGTAAACTTTTCTTTTTATAAACAATTTACTAAGTTCCCTACTCTTAATTTCGCGACGATCCCGAAAATACCTGTCTCGGGTTCTCGAGCCAGGGACAAAAGAGAATAAAGAAAGCCGGGAACATTATTTTCTGCATATATGACGTGATCCTTTCGCAGGTTCAGTGGTTCGCGAGATATGGGGCACAAACGCAAATTCCAAAATGGCGACGTTTTTACCCTCCGCCCCAAGCTCCCCAAGAAAAATTGCTCCCAAAGTGTCGTGACTAAAACAATGTCTAGTTTTACTGGACTGTAAGCAGCGTTGTGGATGGCCAATACTCGGAGCGGTGACCGCCTAGCCTTAGCCTGGGGAGGGATAGAAAAGGTTTCAATCGGGACGGGCGATACGTAAAAACCCACAAGCGTATACGTTGGAACTCAGGAAATTAAAATAATGATGCCGTTAATAATAATCATGATAATAATTATGACGCTGCTACCTAAGTGGACACGTGATGGAGAGAGCTTTTACATTTTATCTATACCAAACTGGGCACTTATTACGTGCCTGCGTTTTTAAATATTTGCCCAACGAGTTATTTTCAGCTCATTCTATTTATGGATAAACCGCTATCGTTAAGGGCTCTCTCTCTCTCTCTCTCTCGCCCCCTCTCCATCCGTATCGATAACACTTCATTCATCTCCATAAACCCTAATCTGAAAAGAACCAATAAACCGTATCGTCGAATTGGGCAGGCGTTTCAATATAACTAGATCTTTTTTTTCTTTTTTTATTTCAAATTTTTTTTCGGCTATCCCGTATGCCTGTCGGAATAATTGGTCGGGGTTTTGTTTGCATTTTCTTTGTCGCTGATGGTGGTTTTGTTTGTTCCTCCGTCGTACAGTTTTGGGCTTCGAAAAACCGTACGTATAGAATATATATATATGCATGTATGTACACAATTATTTACAGATTGGTAGTAGGCCCTTGGTAGAGGGCACTTGCTCTCGTATCGTTAGAAAAATATTCGTGCGCTAGTCTAATTGCGAAGAGTTTGTTGCGGGACGCGCACTGTCAGCGCTCCTTCCTCTTTCTCACACACACAAATGTACGCCCTACCAACATACTTCATTTTTGTTCTGCTTCTGTTACATTCTTTCTCTCGCGCTCTCCCTATTTCCTGCTCTTCTCGTCTCTTTCCTGCTCTTTCGCTGTTTCAATTTTTGAAGTTTTTGTCCCTTTTGTCTCTCTCTATGTACCGTTTTTTTTTCTACTCTCTATCTCTCTCGTTCTCTCATTCAATTTCATATTCTTGTCAATTCTACTTAGGCGACTTACAATATCACGCTCGTTCCGCGACAAGCTTCTTTGGTCTCCCGATGCTCTTCTATCTTTGGTCATTTTGTTTATTTTTCTCTTCCATTCTCTACTTTTCCGCCAATGTCTTCATCTCCAATGCCCTCTTTCTTCGCGAACGAAACATTCAAACAGTCACCTCGACGGGTGACGACCCTCGCCACGATCATCTCTATGACGCACTGTAAAAACCTTCTCATCAGAGATTCGTTTCCTCCAAGGATTCCACCCTCATGAGGCGTCTCTTCTTGTCCACCGGGATGAAATACGTCACGACCAGTCCTTTCGGCTTCACCCACGTCTCGCCCCGTAAATCGCACTTTATGCCGTGGTGCTCGAGGACAGCGGCCGTTTCCGTCGTTACCTGCGCAACGATGGGAAGAATAGTCAAACAGTTCTAATTTATGCGGTCGAAGTTTGGATCGTTGGAATGCAACGAGAACTCTTTTTAATTTATTACTTCCATTATTTTTCAAAATCATAGTTTGCATATCAAGGGATAACAACACTCGAGGGTTTTGGGAAAATCGTTTTTATTGCTTGAAAAATACATCGGGGAAGAATACTTCAACGTTGATGGACAAATAAATGGTGGAGGCATCGCAGATTGGAGGTAAACAAAAATTTCAAGGATTTGAGTGCTCGTACAACTTTAAACGCGTTTTTCTCGAAACCACTTTTTTCAAACTGGGAGGACGGATTACTCGAACACCTTTTCTTGGATCGATTTGAAAGTTTGATAGTAGTTTCACAATTACATTCTCTATGGGAGTACGTAGCCGTTTTTTGAGTAAATTTAAACTTTTTTTGATAAATTGAAAATTTGATAAAAATCCCTACGTAGTCCCATAGCTAATAATATATAGATTTTATTTTATTTTGTAGTTTTTGTTCCAGGTCTTATACTTTACGAGCAAACCGTCCTCCTGTCAAGCTATTTGTAAAAAACACGTTTTTCATACATTTCATACATTTCGTATGAAAGTGATAATAATTTTTTTTTAAAATACTTCAATATGTGTTAAATAAACACTCCCAAAAGGAATCCTGTGCCTTTTGTCATACTCCCAAAATAAATTGTCAAAGTTAGGCCTTATTTTCCACCGCTAGAGTGGTATTTTCCATTAAAATTGCAGGTAGCCGAATAAGAATCCTAACATTTGTTTGCGCCATTTTCGTAGCCAAATATGCCGGAAGAAATTTGGGAAATAGAAGAAATGTATTTTCGTTGCATGCCGATGATGCGAACTTCAACGTAATTATCATTTTTTTTTCTTTTATTTTGCTCCTATTTAATTTTATGTCCCGATTTTATTAGAAAACAATTCTCTTTTACTGGGATGGTGAATAAGTTCTCGCTGTTTTTCTCGTGAAAATGCTTCATTTAAAAAATGTATTATGCTTTTAAACGTTTCGGAACTGTTGTGCGATCAACTCCTAATGATTCTGCAAGTTCAGCTAGCGTCTGACAACATCAGAACCGTTATTTTTGAACCGTCTGAACTAATATCTGCATGTTGTTTCCGACAAAGCATGGTCGCCGTAAGTCTCAACAAGAATTCTGTGTCCTTCAGCTGAAGGTATTTAAAAAATAAAGTCGTGCAGTAAAATTCCCCCTAAAGACTGTATTCTTTGGACGAAATCCGTCATGTTTAGCACTATAAAAAAAGTTATTTACACTTCCGCGAAATGGAAGTGTAAATGAATGAATTTGATGTCAATGAGTGACAATGAATTTCAAGCTTGCTTATAGTACTTCGCCGTAGATGCGTTACCATTTTAAACTACATTCACACAGTTCTGTTAACGCCATCTGTCGAAAAACCGCGAGAACTCATTCAACGTCTTCATATGTTTCCTGTGTAATTTTTTACGTGGTCCATCCTCTTCAATTTTATTATCTTCCTGCTTTTTCGCTTTTTCAAAGGCAATACGTTTTGAGCAGGGGGCTGACACCGCCTAACCCTTACCGTATGTAAAAATACTACGCTTTTTGACCGCCTCATTTAGTTCTACCTCTCCCCGTGGCGCTAGTAGATTACTTATAACAGTTTTATTGCGCAGGTGCGAAACTCGCGCGACGTACTTAACCACCCCGCGCTGAATCGACTATTTTGACGTTTGGAGGTCAAGCCGCGGTGCGGAATTGATGAAATTACCGAAATTACTTATACTCGTGCGCTAATGCCGTGTGTTGTGCACGGTTGTACCTCAGGGTACCCGCGTAATCCTGAAAAGGTGCATTTTTCACCATACCAGCCGATCCCCGTATTCGAAGCTATGGAAAGACTATGAGTTATATGTGTCGTGTGTGCATATATACAGAGCCGCTGCGCGCGCGTCAGGTGTAGGCGAACTAGCGCTGCGAGTGGCAGAGTTGGGCACTACAAACAACGGACAATTCGCGTAGCAAAAATTCCACTAGATGCCCCTGATTTCGAGTACGTGGTTGAATTTTGCAAACCTGAATTTTTCCAGGTACTCCCGTAGTGTCCATCCTGGACGCCATGTTAACTGCATCGCCCCAAATGTCATAGAGTGGCTTTTGCGAACCCACGACACCGGCCGACACCTCCCCGTGTGATATTCCGATGCGTAATCTGTTCGGAATGGTTTTGTGTTTGTTTCGCGATAGAATGATCAAAGGAAGAAACAGAAAGGACCATATCGATATACACGTACTTGTAGGGTTTCGTATTGGGAAAAGCTTCGATGTTGAGCCTGTCGAGTACCAACAACATCCGTGAGGCGAACTCCGCCATAACCTTGACGACGTGATCGTCGCCCCGACTGTCGTCCTCGTCGTCGTTCCTCATGGAGTCACGGCGATGCGCCTCGAGGCCACAAGCTGCCATATAAGTCGTCCCGGCGATTTTTATCTTCTCGACCCGACACACGAAACTCGGCTCGAACAATAGCTTGTCGAATTCGCATATTATCTCGTTCAGATCGATGAGAATGTTGCTCTCGTCTATGGAGAGATCGGTAAGCGAGGCGAACATCACCGCGACGTTCTCGTGGGCCTTGTGATACAGCTCGTTTTCGTCGGTCCTATTCATGTTCAGATAGAAATCAGCTGGGGAAAGAGAAAGCGAGAAACACCCAAAAATTCAATGAAATTCTGCATTTCTCAAAGCGGAAATCCTTTTTTTTTTCGAATGCCAGTTATTTGTCATTTTTGTTCTCTAACGGCTTACACCACTGTAAACGTCTAAAATTAAGTGATATTTCGCGACCTTTTTTTGAGCGGAGGGATAAGAAAGAGGATAATAATATTCGAGGATGTTATTAGTCGTATCTTCGAGTGAATAAAACAAAATTTATATTATAAAATTATACAATATGGTGACGCTGGAGACATTCTCGCGAGGCATGTTGATTTTGAGACGCTCTGACGAAAATCTCGTACGTATTTTACTTCGGAATGTTATTTCAAAGATGTGCTCAAAATTTCGAGTGAAAAGAATGAAAATTGTGGGAGTTATGCCGCGTGCTGTTTTGACAAATTGTTTTACAGGTACCAAACTTTTTTCCCCCTTAATCTAGATGGTTCAAAGTATTCCTTCAGCCATCTTAAAAGAAATCAATCTTTTGAAAATTCTGCAGTGGTGTTAGCCCTCGATATTAACTTTATTCTGTATGTTACGCATTTTTATTGTTTTTTTGAGACGCACCGACGTGTTCGGGTAGAATATTTCGTAGCAACAGCTTGTTGGCGTTCCGTGTATGGAAAGCCTCGTCTTGCTCTTTCATCAATTGTCGCTTCCACTGGTAGTCCAGTCTACTCAGATACTCCGCCTGTTTATGCCGATTAGCAATATATATGCATGTGCGCGGGTTTATGTTTACGCTGTTTGCTTATTCAGTATCTGAACGCCGAGACATTTAGATACTCGTGACTGTACTGCGTGCTCGACGTACTGACCTGACGATCTATGAGATGAAGCGAAAAGGTGAGAAACGCTACGTTCAGAATGTGCGCCAGTCGCGGCTCTATGTTAGGACTCCAAGTGTCGTCCGCCTGTAACGTACAATCGAACATTTTAAGGTATTCCTTTCGTGTACAGCCGTATTTTGCGATGGTGTTAGGAGGGCCCATTTGAACAGGCGGTAAATTGTGCCGCTTAATAAAAATAAGGCACAATCAAGTATTATACCAAACGATAAACAGGAATAAAAAATTTCGCGCAAATTAAGTAGATTTGGACATATTCACATTTTTTTTAAAGTCCCGGCTATGAAAATTCTACCAGTAACAATTTTTCTAACTTCTATCATTAATATTTTCTTTAATTTTTCGTGGTCACACGTACCGGATCTGACACGCCGGTGACAGGGGGTCGCAATGACCCCAGCCATGATTCAAACGATTGCCGCATTGACTTGTATCGTTTTGAATGACTCATCAATATTCAGGATATTAATTTGAACATTCTAGAATGTTGCATTCTCGGTATTATATTTGAATCGAATTCTTAAATAGCGGTGAAAAGTCAGCAAGGGGTCAATGCGTAAAAGTCTCTTTTTTACTAAAAAAATCATAACTTGCAATTTTCAATTTTTTGATAAATTTTTAGGGTGATACTCTTGAAATATAAGGAAAAAATTGAAAAAATACTTTTGAAATATAAGGAAATATATAGCTCCATAGGGGGAAATAGTTTAAGGAAAAAAATAGCTCCACATCCGACCCTAGTATGTACTTACAAAGGAGACACCAAAGCACAGAAAGCAGGCCAGCTGCCTTGGCTACCAACAACTTTTAATCCGGTATTTTATAGAATACCTAGGCATCCTATAGAATGCTTAAAACGTACAGGCAATGTATAAAATATCATTTATTCCATACTTTACCTAGGCATTCTATACAATATCAAATGTAGGGCTGGCTAAGTGTTTAATAGATGCAAACAAACCCAAACGAAATGTCACAATAGTTCAACATGTACGAACAAATAAATACCATTCTATTGACACGATTTATTGAATTGATGATTTCAAGCAAACGACGTTTTAGTGTCCATCATTTTATACTTCACCTGATCTAATGGCATTCTATACAATTCCTAGGGATTGCATACATTACCTAGGTACAGTATGTAATGGTCAGCGATAGAAAAAATACTTTATACATTGCGGTGACGAACTCGGTATTGTATAGAATAACTAAGTATTTTACGAAATGCCTGAATTTATACATATTGACGGTGTCGTATAAGTTATTAGATAGAAATGTGGCCAGCGTGCCATCTCCATAAAGCCGCGGTTTTTAGAGCCGTAATTTTTCGTTGAAAGTTCGGTAAGTTGGCTCGAAGTTTTACCAGTATACCGCGATGTATTTCGACTTGATTATAAACGAAAATCAGTTGTCTGTTGAATATTCGGTTCGTGAAAGGAATACCTTAATTTATCCGCAACTGAAATTACTTTTAGTGCGGAGCAGACAAACTTTTATTCATTACTTTCTTTCTTGTTAAAAAAAAAAAAAAAAGTTATCTTACTTCAAAAATGGCCGATCGGTAGGAGGAAATGTTCCAGGCGTAGAAAGCAACGATACCAATGGCGATTACGAGTTTGAGAGCAAAGTGTACCCTCAGAAACAGAAAGCTCGTGAGAATGGCCAACGAGCAAGTTTCCGACATTTGCTGAAACAAAGAAAAATAGAGAGGACCGATTTACGGACAATTTTCCGGTATTTTGGATTTTTATCTATCCTCGCGAAGCAACGATACTCACCCACGGTGTCGAGAGACACTCAACTTCCGCCGCACCGTTCGCGGCTATGCTATTGGTCGCGTTGTTGCTCGCCAATTTATCCGTGTTTTTGCACTCAAACTGCAATATAACACGCAATCGTATTCGGCTACAATCGGATAAAATTTAAAACGAAAAAAAAAAACATTGAAAAAACTCATCTTACCAACATGTCGAACATCGCGCATGCTGCCAGCATTATCGTTATCACCAGATAGAGCGTCGTTCTTAGCAGTGCACTCCACACGACCTGCGACCAATGCGAAAAAAAGAAAGAAAGAATAATTTCTTGAAATGGAGGCTCTCTCCGTCCCAAATGGATCTGATATGTTCCTGTGCATTTATCATTTTTGAGTATTTCATTTTTGTTTTCTTTAAGGGGCTTGGCTACTGTGAAAATTTAAAAAAATCGGTCGCCGCTTCAGCCAACTCAAATTGAAGAGGAAGGTAATCTTATGATTACAGAGATAGAACTGCTAGTAAAATTTTAAATACATTTTCTCGAAACTATGTTTTTCAAAACGGGGTACATGACTTGTCGACATCTATGCAAGTTATGACTTGAACTAATGACTCATGACTTGACTAATGAATTGTGACTTGGCTAATGATTTATGACTTGACTGATGACTTGTGACTTGACTAATGACTTATGACTTGACCGATGACTTATGACTTGACGAACGACTTTTGACTTGACTAATGATTTATGTCTTGACTAATGACTTATGAATTGACTAATAACTTATGACTTGAATAATGACTTATGACTTGACTAATGACTTAGGACTTAACTAATGACTCAGGACTTAACTAATAACTTATGGCTTGGCTAATGACTTATAGCTTGACTAATGACTTGTCTTGACGACTGACTTATGACTTGACTACAGACTTATGACTTGACTACTGACTTATGACTTGACTAATGACTTATGACTTGACTAATGACTTGTGACTTGATTAATGGCTAATGACTTATGACTTGACTAATGACTAATGACTTGACTAATGACTTAGGACTTGACTAATGACTTATGACTTGGCTTCTGACTTGACTAATGACTTATGGTTTGATTAATGACTTATGACTTGTCTTGACGACTGACTTATGCCTTGACTTATGAGTTGACCAATGACTTTGGACTTGACCAATGACTTATGACTTGACTAATGACTTATGACTTGAAATTCGGTACCCTCATACAATGTAATAGAAGTTCAGTTTTAAAAGACTTTTTTCTTCCTAACACTTTTTTTCCATTAGTTATTAACATTAATAATGTAATTTTTTCTTGAAAAATCCTAATAGTAGCCTAATCCCTTAATTCTTTTTCATTATTTAAAAAATGTCTAACCTTTATGCTCGTCTGATACATAAAGTGTAGGAGCTTGTTTCTCGGCTGTGGCGCGTGGCCCTCGTACTCGTCGTGGGGATCCTTGCAACGATTCCAAACGAAATGCATCCACGTCAGGGGCAACAGAGCTATGAGAAAGAGCACCGCTATTGTGTAACCGAATGTCGTACTCATGTGCCACCTGAAATGTACGCGATACAATTTTGGCTTATTTTCTTTTTTATTATTATTATATCAAATATTTGCTAGTAGATTTGTTCGGAAGATCTCCAAATGAGTATGTTGAAAAAAATGTTTAGGGGATTTTCGTATCCAAAATTTGTCATAGTTATTTGGAAAATTCTATAAGAATTCATTTTCATCGCATTCCAATGATGCAACTTTAGTCTCATTGTATATAGCGTGCCGGGAAGTTCGTATCGTCAAACGAATAAAATGACTCACTCGGAGAATAATACTGTCGGGACTAGAAATATGAGGCCCATGCAGAGTAAGACGAGAACGGCGCATCCCACGTAGAATTTGAAGAGCGGATCTGGCTCCCTCAGAAACGGAATTTCCCAACTAAGTTGTGAGAACGTGATGAAGAGAGGGTTTATGTGTTCCCACTTGAACCATTGCCTGGTCCCAAACGATATACAACAACAGATCAGTATCACAGGCAAGAGAAAAGCTAAAAAATGCTTAAAGCTGCCACAAGAAATACTACAGATTTCTGTTGTTTTTTAAAGGCGTTCCATTCGCAGAGACAGACATTTTTACATTTTCTCTGAAAGAAATAGCTTGAAAACTTTTCACATTGATTCGTCGCAAAAAAAGTCAGAGACGTGCATTACGGGCTAACACCACTTTAGGATTTTGGAAAAAACGTTTTTTTTTTTTGCTTAAAAAATACTTCGGGGTCATAAAAACAATATGCGATGCGTAACAGATTGAAGGTGAACAAAAATTTCGATTGGGGAGGACGGATTGCTCGAACACCTTTGCATGGATTGATGTGAAATGTTGATAGTAGCTTCACAATTACATTCACTATGGGAGTACATAGCCGTTTTTTAAAATTAAATGTAAACTTTTTTTTTATAAACAATTTACTGCATACTTTTTGGGCAAAAAATCGATTTATTTCTTTCAAAGTGCGCCATTTTTTCAAAACTTGATAAAAAAAATCCCCATGTAGTCCCATAGCTAATAATATAGAGAATATAATTTTTTTTGTTTTTTTTTCCTGATCTTATTCTTTAGGAGAAAACCGTCCTCCCGTGAAGCTGTTTGTAAAAAATACGCTTTTCAAGATGATATCTGACGCCGCCATTTTGTATGAAAATCATAATTTTTTAAAATACGTTACTACGTTTTAAATATACCCTCTTAAAAGCAACCCTATTCCTTTTTTCGCACTTCCGAAATAAATTGTCAATGTTAGGCCTTATTTTCTGTCGCTAGTGTGGTGTTATCCTTAATTTTTGCTCGTACATATATTGGGACGTTGAATAAGTTCTCGCTGCTTTCCAACAGATGGCGTTATCAGAAGTGTGTGCGTGTAGTTTAAGATGGTAGCGCATCTATGAAGAAGTACTATAAGCAAGCTTAAAATTTAGTGTATGTCAGTTCGTCGAAGTGTAAACAACGTTGTTTTCAGTGTGAAACATGTCAAATTCCGTGCCAAAAAGAGTATTTGCGGGGAATATTACTGCACTACTTTTAAAAAATATATGTACGGTAAGCACACAGAATTCTCGATGAGACTTACAGCGACCATGCCCTGTCCGAAACAACACGGGGAGATTGGTTCAGAGGTCTTACATACAGGTCTGAAAACTCTAATGCTGGAAGCCGCGATCAGGTGCGTCAGTAGAGTGGCAAATTTCGGTCCTATAGCGACGCCACTAGTTGTCGCTGCGGTTTTAAAACCCGGACATACATAACCTCAATACGGCGAACAACGGAGTGAGCGGTTAAATACGTGTTATGCTGAATCGCTGATAACTGTTTTCGTCTGCGTTTTGGACACAGTACGTTTTCGATTAATTGAAAGTATATTCTTTTTAAATGGTGAAGCGGTGCGCCGTACGGAATTGTCAATCCGACAGCAAAATTGAAGCTAAGTGCCCGATGTTTCACGTGCCAAAAGACACAGCGATGTGGAAAAAGTGGGAAGAGGCTAATCCGGGAATTGTTAAGCTGAAACGGACAGTCGTGTGTAAAAAACATTTAGATGACAACGATATTTCTCGGCAATGGGTCAAGCTCGATGCAAATGGGTACATAATTGCACAGGTGTTATCAGAATAAAATTCGCATGTGGATTCAAGAGTTCTTACGCAAATGTTTTTTTTACGCCACATACGTATGTCCGAGACTGAAAGACCTTTTTTACATTTGCATTTTTGGATGTGTATTTTTATTAAATTGCATAAAAAACACGGGAATGAGGGATGGAAGAAAAAAAATGGAGACAAGTAGCTTTGAAAGTTCACATGCTATGTGGCAGCTTCAAAATCGTATGCATATGCTTATCACGCTCACTTGAATTTAGAAAATTTGTTTGATTACGATTAGGATTTTATATTTTTTATTGTACTAATCGGAACTGACAGGACTAACGTCTTTTCCTGGCTCTTTTAAAAGTGTGTCGAACTCATAATAAATATCCGTGTAACGAACATAAAGGCGGGACAGGGATAGAGAGATAGAAGTATGAAGACTAGATACCAGGAGACCAAACTCCCGTGCAGAGCCGCCGAAAAAAGCGTTCCTAAAAATGGCTCTAGCATAGATGCCGCTGGGGTGCGCGGGCCCTATGTATAGTAATATCATGGAGGCTAACCTCTCTAATCGGACCCATGTTTGCATATATCTATACATGTGGTCCGGAGCACCCCAGCGCCATTTATCGTGATACCGTTTTGGGAACGAGTTGAAAGGCCTAGTCTGGCCTCCTGTATCTAGTCTCCATGGATAGAAGCATGGCCAACTAGTGCTGTCTGCCTGACCTCCCCGGCCGCGCCACGGGGATTATCGAGGAGACTAGAGTAAAGGAGTCCAAACTCCCTATCCTAGCCTGTAGGTACGAACTTCTTTCAAGCGGACGCAGAGGTGTAGTGCACAGTTCCGCCGCAGACGTCGCTAGTGTTCCGCCTCAACGACCAATCACAAAACTGGGGTGATCGTGTTTCTCACTCGTACTCACTTGGAACAGTCATGGTGCGTTCTCTCTCGCACACCAAAACGATAATACACCCAAGTGGGGATTCCTTCCATTATAATATATAATAATATTGTATACATATACATGATAAATAAAATACAAATAATATTAATAAAGCACATATTAGTGAAACAACTCGTGTTGTTTTATTCACATGGGCTTATTATGTAATAAGCACATCAGGTATAATAATTATATAATAAGTACAACACGAGTAATTTAACAGTAAATTTTGAAATACTCCCTGCTCCTTCTTTGTCGTTGCCGTAGCAAATAAATAATTATATTCGCTGAAAAAGAATTCGCTCGCGAAGGTTTTATATAGCTGCTGTGCTGGTGTACACGACAGATATATTTGTGTTTGACAGGCGCAAACAATTTTGCCGCCTTAACACGGTCAGTTTCACCTTATGCAGTTTTGCATTACTATATATTATCGTTTCCCAAGAACACTAGCGACGCCTGCGGCGGAACTGAGCACTACACCTCTGCGACCGATTGAAAGAACTGTTTGAGTAGGGAGTGTCGACTCCTCTCTAGTCTCCTTGGGTATTATGATCGGAACGAACCTAGTGGCGACTAGTGAACTACCGACCCGCTGCAATAAGCTACCTAGCCCTTCCACTGGAGTTTCCAGACCTGTATGTAAGACCTTCGTTTAGACGCTACAAAAATAATGATTCTGACGTGGCAAATTGGAGGCATTACTGCATGAAGACTCAGGTCAGCCGCTAGCTTAACTTGCAGAATCATTAGGAGTTGATCACACAACAGTTTCGCAATGTTTGAAAGCATTAAGAATGATTTTTCAAAACAAAGCAGTAATTTTCACGAAATAACAGCGATAACTTATTCAACATCCCAATACATTTCTAAAAAATCCATTAAGATTAAATTAACGTATTTTTTCGTATAAATAACGCCTTTGCAATATATTTTATTTTCGCATGCTTACTCCCACTTGCTCAGAGGCATTTGTTTGATCGCTTCTTCCATCTCCGCGTCCGCAGCTTTCAACATCAAGTGATAATCCTTGAGGCACGAGTCCATGAAGTGCGTACGCCTACGAAAAGTACCGGCAAAAACATCCGCGTGATTGTTGCCCATGTTCGTGGTGGTGACCCTCCGGGCGTTCCTGGACGAGGCGCCTACGCTCGTGCTCGGTCTCACGCTGTACCATCTCACGTAATGCTTGCTGCGCGTCGGTGGCGTTGATGGCCTCGTGACCGGCAAGATCTTCTCGCTGTTCTACAACAAAGCCTTTGTTTCTCAACTTGTTGTCTTTTTTTTTCTTGCCCAAAAAGAACGTTTTCTTTTTCTTTTCCAACAAAGTCATTTATGCTCTACGTTTTTTCGTTCTATCTACATCAAACAAATGTATGGCATCGGGCGGTTTGGATTTGTTCGTTTGTACTATCGAAATACACTTGGTATTACTTAAACATAAAATAGTGTCTGTCAAAATGATATTGTCAAACATTTTCTGTTCGAGCAAATCAGCAAAAATCGGTGACGTAATATATGGACGATCCCTAATAGATTAAAAAATATTTCTACTGTTAATGCTTATTTCCTCACTTGGTATATAGGATAAGATATTCAAAATTAAAATATGCAACAATTTTTCCACTTTTTTACATAAATATGTTGATCCCTCTTGGAGAAACTTTTGTACGGTATTATGAAATTGATAAAATCATTTTGATATGATTTTTTTCCCTATTAGATGGAGAACAGACGAAATGCAAGGCAAAAAATGTCATGTCTCGTCTAGGGTTAAAATGAAATTAAAAAAGCGTACCAGGCGTAGAAGTATGAAACCGGAATTTCCCTATAGATGGTGCTAGCCATCGGTTTAGGGACCGTTAGACCGCTTCTGCAGCGCCATCATCTCCCTCTAATGGCCTCTGCACACCGCTCGCGATTAGCGATGAGCGATATCCAATAGGAGCTCAGGTATACCGGAAACCCCCTGGGAGAGTGAAGCTCCCATTGGATATCGTTCATCGCTCGTCGTTCATCGCGCGCAGTGTGCAGAGGCCATAACAGCTGACGAAGATTTTCAACACACACAACCCAAGTTCCTTACACCCGTATATTTTTCTATAACCTTAAACATGCCGAGTTTTGTGCCTACGAACTACGATTTGCGGACAGCATTGGTTTGCTGTTATCATTTGAAGAAGACTGCTGCAGAATCGCATCGAATGCTTGTCGAAGCTTACGGTGAACATGCTCTTGGTAAAACGCAGTGATTCGAGCGGTTCAAGAAATTCAAAAGTGGTGATTTTTACGTGAGAAACGAAGAGCGTGGGAAACCAGCGAAAAAGTCCGCCGACAACGAATTGCAAGCCTTATTGGATGAAGATGATATTCAAAGTCAACAAGAACTCGCGGATCAATTGAATGTGACGCAAAAAGCCGTCTCCATTCCTGGTACATATAAACATATACACCTGGTACATATTTAGAATTCTCTTTCTTAAAGGACAAAAAAATTTGCGACGAGAATATCTCTACCAAGCCCAAACAAATCCTCCCACCCGCCCACCTCTTCGACAAACAAACCCTTCGCTCTATCTAACAAACCGAAAACAAACTCGAACAACTCATTTTCTCTTTCTCTTTTTGTCTTAAGGAATTTCGGAACGATTGACATAATGACACAGATGATGAAATTGTTGCAATGCCCTGAGTGATTTGACAGTTTTTCATACCCTTTGAAACATCTTTTCACACTATTTCGCGCGTAACACTGCCATTCAGCGATGAGCGTAAGCCTCTCTAAATGTTAAAAAGTACTTTTGCAATTGTAAATTTTATACAAACGGGACAGACGACTAATTTAACGGGCTATGTCTACCTAGGTGAGTCGAAAAATCGGATTTTCCCAAAATATTTTTTTTCGATAGCTATATTTCCTGAAAATTTCATTAAAATATTTTAACAATTGAATGAGCTACAAAGTGAATGAGCTACTTCAAAATTGGATGAGCTACTTCATACTTTAAATGCGTTTTTCCCTCAACACTGTTTTCAAAGTCGGTGGACATGATATCTTGAGAACCACTTGATGGATTGGTTCCAAATTTACAGAAGATATGGTGAAACACTTAAAGGTCGTCGACGATCTTACTTTTTCAATATCGATCTTCATTTTTCAACGCTTACGTAAAAATAACAATTTTATCCATAGATTTTGTATGGTCGAGATTCATTTCATCGTAACGTTGTTAAAAAAAAAGTGATTTCACAAATCGACGATTTGTCGATTACGAGACAAACGTCGGGTAATAATTTCATCATCTGCCGAAGGACTGTGTTTGGGACATCGTTTATAATTTGAATCAAATGGTAACACTTGGTCGATTGTCCCGAAACTCCTTAAAAATAACGATTGATCGTGCGATCAACTCGATATCGCTCACCTGCGATAGCGGCGAGCCCTCTACAGTCGGCGTTATGAGATAACTTCTGATGTCGTATTTCTTGAGGGTCTCGTCGTTGAGCGTCTCGACCGGCACGCAATCGTACTGACTAGCGTCCAACAGATTGAGCGTCTGTTGGGTCACGTGAACCTTGCCCGGCTGACCGGTTTGTTCCATTTTGTTCGCTATTACGACGTCACGCGACCAGACGTCGTATTGCCATTTGTTGGCGCCCAGAATGCCCGATATTATTTTACCAGAGTGCACGCCTATCCGCATGTTTATGTCGACCCCGCTCTCGCGTCTCACGCGAGCACGGACCTCCTTTATTATCTTTATCATGTCCAACCCTGCAAAGATTTTTTCTTTCGTCATTTCATTGTTCAGGGTTGTTGCGCATATGGAAAACTCAGGGAATTTCGTTCCTCCCGGAATAATCAGGGAAAAGTCAGGGAATTTTGGAACTTCTCTCGAATTTTCGCACAATTTATTTTTTGAAAGAGATACGAAACTTGAAACCGACTTGACGAAAAAACTGAACGGTATAAAAATAAATATTTTTGTATATTTTTAATATTTGTGTTATTCTTCATTGTACACAAAATGAAGTTATGTCAGTGAAAAACTGAAAACTAATTTATTGTAAAGCTACATTTGTAAATTAATGTAAATTAAAAGTGAAGTTACAAAAATACATTTGTATTCGATCTGTCGATACACAACCACATCATTATCATTATAGATAAGTATTTATATTTATTTTTTGGTTATTTTCACCGGCAAACTTTTGTTTACAATGACGAACAGGTTCTGTATTTGCTTTTGATGTATTTTTTTTTTTACTTTTAGACGTTTAAATTATGTTTCCAATTTCAGTTAAAAAAAATTAGCATCAATTTTATCAAATTTCCATATATTTGGTCTTGAAAAAATTGTGTTATCCAGTTCAACATAATTCTTCAATAGAAGGATCGAGTTGACAATTTCTTTTGTTTCTTCAAGTCGGTTAAAAATGTTGCTTTTTTTCACAAAAATCAGTCATGGCCATTTTTACGTATATAATTTTCCCGTGTAGTTGGTAACGTTTACAAAGGCTCTCTAACTCGAAAAATATATGTTTGATGAGAAGAGAGTGTTCTTTATTTGACCCTAATCTGGCTAGTCTGCAAAACCTGGAATTTTTGCAAAACCTCTATGGAAAACCTGGAAAAGTCAGGGAATGTCTCAGTCAATAATGCGTAACAACCCTGATTATTTGATTTGAAAAACACAAGCGCTGATACACGCAGGGTTCGGGAGGTGTGGATAAAAAAAAATTCTCTACCGAGATCGACGCAGCTCTTGGCGTGATGAACATTCGGCGTTGGAACTCCGCTGACGCAGTAGTAACAATCGCCGAGAAACTTTATGCGCAAAACGTTGTGGCGCTCGGAGGCCTCGTCGAAACTACCGAACAAATCATTCAACGTCTCGACCAATTTTCGCACCGGTAACGTCACCGTCAGACCCGAAAAATTCACCACGTCCGCGTACAGTATGCTCACGTTTTCGTGGGTCTCGACGTAGAGGTCGCTGCGAATAACAAAACAAGCTCCTTATTCGCATTACGCGCGATGGCACGTTGTGACTTTAGTTTTTCTTTTTTAAAGGATCATCACAGTGCAACATTGTCAAGACGTCGATTTTTTTCTGCATTAGTGTAGGCGGCCATAAACATGCTGTTCATATAGGGGAACTCGGGGCAAGACGAATACGCGGGGTAAGATGAATCGTAAGCCTAGCCACTGAACAGTGCGTGCGGGCAGAGTGCTCCCGTTGGTATTTGGAGGGGCGGCGATGAGGTGAATGAGTGTGAAAGTATCAACTGTGGCGGACGCACGCGTCTCGAGTGAGAAAACAATATCGATTTTTTTGACAAAACGATGCAATTTTTCGTAAAGTTCAACATCGTTTCAGTTTATTTGAGTTGCTGATATTGATCGGAGACAGGTAGGTAAACACAATAAAAGTACCAATTATTAATATAATAAGAACGGTTTGCCAGAAATTTTCAAGGTTATTGCGTGGTTTTTTTGTTAAGGGGTTACCCCCACTTGCGATTTTGAAAAAACCGATTTTTTTTATTGCATTTTTTTGTAGTATAAGTATCTGAGAATATGTCCTGAAAATTTCAAGTCGATCCGAACAAAATTGACTGAGATATGAGCGTTGAAAGAGAAGAATATTTTCTTCGTGTAAACTGAAATTGAAACTATAAACGCGTTTTCTCAAAATGGCATTTCTGAAGTCGGTGACCAAGATTACTCGAACACTAATGAACCGATCTTCTTGAAATTTTGCAGGCTTATTTAATACATAAAAATGTAGTCTTTAATCGTTCGATTTTTTTTTTTCGAAAAAAATGGCCGTTTTATAGCCAAAAAACGGCCGTTTTTTTCGTTAAAATCGAACCATTAACTTTGACTGTCCGCCATTTTGTGAAAAATGAATATATTTTGAAATCCTTCGATTAAAGACTAGTTTATACTTATATTTGACTAAATCCATCCGCATTTTTTTTTCAGATGATCCACTTCGCCGCAATATTGGTCACCGCAAACCGTGTATATAAAAACACTATTTCATTGACGGCCATTTGCCACTAAACAATGTAATATTTTTCAATAAAAAAATTACTGAAAGTTCTTCAAGATGTGTTCTTTAAGATGGTATATTGATCGATTAAAAAAGTTTTGTAGTTTTCTTTAAAAAAATTCATGAAAAAGGCCTTTTTTTTGCGCTACAAGTGGGGGTAACGCCTTAATTCGTTAACCGTCTAATGAGGCAAGATGAATACAAGCTATCGCAAATCCGGAATATTTCACAACGTACCACTAATTACGTTGGAAAGGGTGAACTGAAACTAGTAATAGTCCAGGAATTTGGGCACCAAAAATGGGTTCGCTCCGCAAAAAATTCTGATAATTGATTTTTCGATTGGATTATGTCAAAGGGTGTCCCCTAAGTATAAAACTAAGTTTGTGTCGTCCGAAACCGCGAGCGTTAGTCGCCATATTGAAAAACGCCTTTTTGCAAATATCTCGGAAACGGTGAGTTTCACGTTAAAAATCGCAAGGACCTTTTTTGTAGAGGATAAAATTTCCCATCTTTTTTATTTGATACTTTTGTCTCTATTGTTAATATTTGCCGAGATATAGTCGATTGAAAAACCAAATTTTTGTTTTTGACAAATATCTCGATAGTTTTTGGAATCACGAAAAAAAATGTGATAATCCAAGTTGTAGAGCATGAAATGTTCTACAATTTTTGCATAAAACTTTTTTTTTTAAAGTCAATAGTTGCTGAGATCTAGGGCAATGAAAGTTGCCGTCAGGTAAAGAAAAACAGCGATTAGTGGTAATACGTTACTCTAGCATGCAAACAAAAAGTGTGCAAATGATGCAAATGATCAAAATGATATGGAAGCAAGATTATTCGGACTAATTCTACAGAATTTAGACGATTGGCTTATCAAATTGATGGTATTGAGAATGAAGCCACTTTTATATGCGAAACATGCCAATAATTCGTATCGGGGTAAGATGGGAAAAATGAAGGTTTAATTAAAAATATATATTGTACAAATCAGAGACTGATTTTTTTTGCATCCAAAATTGAAAGATTAATAAATGTTGATAAGTTTAAAAAATAATTAAATTTGTCTGGGTCATATATGTAATGTTTTATTTGCACATGACCTTAGCGTTATCATCTTGCCCCGACTTCCCCTGCTTACATTAACGTAAGTAGACAATTAATATGAAAATTCCGCGCTCGAAACTTTAAACGCGTTTTTCTCGAAATGTTGTCCAAAACGGTGTACACTCGAAAAGGTAGAGTTTTCAAGCTATTCGTCCCAAATTTTGACACATGCTTCACATCATTCTTCATCTTGATATGGAATCTTTTTTTTAATCTTTATATTTTTTTTAACGAAAAAATGTCGAAACAAAAAGCCTAAATTCAATACTTTTTTGTGAAGCCGCCGTCATTTTGTCAATTGTGATATTTAAAAAACCTCCATAGCAAGATAGCGACTTTCATACTGATTAATGATTTTTTTACCAATTTTGTCCCAGATAATATTTACCGTGTACACCGTGAGGGCGCCTCTTTCCGAAAACATTATCAACCGTTAATAAAAATGAAGCAAACAAATACAAATAAACGTTAAAAAATTATTTTCCATTATCTAAGAGTGCTTTGATTTGGCATAAAAGAATCAGACTGATTAGCGTATTTTAACCATAAAAAAAAGTCGCGAAAATAAGCTGTTTTTCGACTCGTTACACTGTGATGATCCCTTAATGGAACCTCGCGTTCCGTACAACGAGCGACGATTCATTCGGGGAAAACAAGAGAATGGAAAATCACCGACTGGGGGGACGAAATGTCCCATTTATCTTGAGACATCGAGATAATTTGAAAAAACAGCAACGTGAATCCAAAAATGCCGAAAGACCTCTCGAGTATAGTCAAACGACGAGAAAAATGGCAAGCTTTTTTAGTTAGTGGCCGTTTCCAAAGTGATTTCAAGAGCAACTTTTTTTCGGACACTTTTTTTATAGCGACACCTTATTGTACATTAAAATAGGTTTATTTTGTCCGGGACATTTTTTTTGCATGGCCTTTATGTATATATGGCAGTAACACGAAAATTGACATGAAGAACAAAAAAAAAAACGAATACCAAAGCTCACTTTCGTCTTCGACCCTTGGGCGGTGGTTTCTTATGCTCCTCGATAAACTTGAATATATCGCGAAAATCTTTTTTTATTTTTGCCGCAAAGTGCTGAGGTAGAATGCTTCGAGTCAATTGTTCCTGCAATGAATACAAAAATATATTTCTCACATTCGCCATCTTTCTGTCTGGCTAATTGATTGACATATCGGGCTACATCGACCTAGGTGGGAAATATTTTTATTCTATAGTATCACTTTTTAGCTATACCCCGTAAATTCCGTTTTAATATTCTTAAAATTAAATGAGCTGCAGCTTTTAATGTAGCCATCCCATGTGACAGATCCAAAGAAAATCGATTTTTTTTGCACATATTGCAAAATATGTGTGCGTGATATATGGACCCGGCATATCAGATTAATGGTGAGTCAATATTTTCTTTCTGTAAATCGTATTTGAACTTTTGAAGGCGTTTATCTCAAAACTGCATTTTTCAAATTGGCCTTATGGTATCTGAAAAACTATTGAACGGATTTCGCTGAAATTTTTATAGTATAGTCATCACATCTACAGTTCTCACCCGAGGTAGAATATTTCTGATATCTGCCATAGTTTTTTTAAGCCGAAAAAGTCGAAAAAATGACGAAACTTGGAACTTAACTTTTAAAACCGTGCCAAAAATTCAATTTTCGATATTTTCACTTTATTCTAGTTCGGGCCTCAGGTCTACAAATTAAAATGCCGTTTGTTCTTTTTAAATTTTAGACGAGCAAAACCTCCGGCATCACGGCAGTCGTTGACAAATTTTTTTTTACGCATGAGTGCCTTCCGAACGATGTAAAGTCGATTAAGGCCTTAGGCCACAACAACGGATATAAAATCATGTGCGAAATTAACAAATTTTTCCGTATGAAAAAAGAGATTTATTCATAATATTAATTACACATCTATTTAGTATGAACATCAAGCTGTCAGAATTTTTTTTATGTACAAAATGGCCGACCACCGATATATTTTCTTTTATCTTTTTTACCTAGAACAAAAAACTATTTTATTCTTTTTATTAATTTTTTCCTAAGGTACACGCTGTTCGCGTTTGTTAATTATTATTTCTTCCACTGTGACACTGTTTCGTCCCACCGCTGTCTCTTTTTCTACGCTCCTTCACCTTTTTGTCCCTATTCCCCCCTCCTTGCGGCCGCAGCCGACTTCCCCCTCTGTTTCATATTCATCATGACATTTCTATCGTGGGTATAGGGAAACTGCGGAAAACCTATACCAATACAACCGGTCATCAAAATTTCGTCCGCCCCAGTCGTGGAACTAGTCTAATTTCGCCGCGAAATGCCGAAGAAAAACATTTTACGATGAAATGTACGCGACGGGGATTTGAACCCGGGACCTCACGGTCCGCACGTTTAGTGGCAAGCACGCTAACCACTAGACCATCGCACCGGGTTTGGAACAAGAAACTAAAATTCTCATCAATCTACACTGGAATACCTAGAGAAGTACGTACGGAATTCAAAAAATATTGTTTTATTCAAAAGTTGTAGATATTTGAACTTACGACATAAATTTTCAGTGAAAAATTTCGTTATAACTGCTCATAAAATGAAAAGTTTTCGATTAATCAGAAATTCCGTACGTACTTCTCTGCGAAATGCAATTAGGAGCATAACTTTTAAATTTGAAGTAAATCGAGTGAAAATCGTTGAAATCATTTGTCACGCCAATTGGAAAAAAGCTGTTTCGAGAAGTTTCGAGTAGTCGGCCATTTTGTACATCGAAAAAATATATATATATATATATTTTCTAACGGCTACTAAATAGCTGTGTAATTAATTTTACGAGTGAATCACTTTTTCATACGAAAAACAATTGTTAAATTCGCACATGATTTTATACCCGTTACTGTGGCCTAAGGCCTTAAATTCGTTATTTTTGTTTGTTAAAATTCCGTGGGACTGTAAAAATGCTAATAAATGTGTGGTAAAAATTCAAAGATATTGTGTTCCATTGGATTATTAAAAAAAATTGTCAACAAAGCAAACCCCGTAAACGTTTTTTTTCGAAACACTGTTTTCGAAAGTCGGTGGACGTGATATCCCGAGAACCACTTGATGGATTGTTTCCAAATTCACAGGAGATACGATGAGAAACATTTAGAGGTCATTGACGATCTCGGTTTTCAACAATCGATCTCCATTGTTTTCAATAGTCACGAAAAAATGACTATTTTCATAGATTTTGTATGCCCGAGTTTCAATACGTCGCCACGTGGTTATAAAAAGTAAATAAAAAAAATCGACGATCGTCAACGACTCGTATTTATCGTTAGTTTGAATAACCCGTTTGGTTTTTGGATTTCAGTTAGACCGTTTAAGCTGGAGAGTGTCCACCGCAAAACGTTGCAAAAATAATGTCATCATCTGCAGGCATGTTTTTGTTGTATTTCTGTATTTTTGTAAGGCTCTAAATATATGTACATTGTGCAAAAGAATGCGTTTCTTTTTGACCAATCGTTGCCCGGAAAAAGTTGGAATTTTGGCCATTTTTTTCGGGCCTCTAGGTAGATGTAGCCCGTTATGAGTGAATTTGTATAGTGATCGTTTCGAACGAAATATCCTCACTTCCTGATCCTTCTCGTAATTGAGCCTCAGAGTAGACTCGACGCACTTCCGCCTGTCGAGGAAGGATCGTCTTATCACGATCTCGTTCATGAATCTGAAGTAGAGACCGAGGCCGTTGACGCACGCGAAATAAATGGCATCCGCGATTATCTGCGAACATGCGTCTCTTTTTTTCTTTTTCTTTTCTCTGACTTTTCTCGCTCCCTTTGCTCATTGAGTTCCACTCATCGTCGATGCGTGAATGAAGGTTTAGACACTCGTGAAAAAATGTTGCAAAATGGTGGGAAACTCACTCTTCCGGTGTAGTCGGACATGTTCCGGTAGGTGACGAGCGACAGGCTCGCGAGGTAGCACAACGTCGCGGTGATCCCGAGTATAAACGCGTGCAGATTCTCCGTCAACGGTAGAAACACGTAGCACGCGAGTAACACATGAGTCGCGTATGCGGGCCTGTAAAAGTTTGTGACGAATGAAGAATAAGAAAAGAATAGACGGCGAGAGGGGATGCGTCAGGGTTGAAAGAAAAATGGAATTTAATACCGCCAGTAGCACTGACGGTTTCGTTTTTCTATTTTTTTCTTCGTCATTACGACCATGCGCAGTAGAAACATTTTCTAACCTATCGGACTTAGGAGAAAACTTTGCCTACACAAGTTCCATAGTGCGAGGGAAGTTTCATGGTCGCCTCCATTTTTAAAATGGGACAAATACCTTTGCAAAGTGTTACTGGGAGGCAAAATAAGCAAGGAGACTAGAGAGAAGGAGTCGACACTCCCTACTCAAACAGTTCTTTCAATCGGTCGCAGAGGTGTAGTGCTCAGTTCCGCCGGAGGCGTCGCTAGTGTTCTTGGGAAACGATAATATATAGTAATACAAAACTGCATATCGTGAAACCGACCGTGCTATGGTGGCAAAATTGTTTGCGCCTGTCAAACACAAATATATCTGTCGTGTACACCAGCACAGCAGCTATATAATAAAACCTTCGCGAGCGATTTCATTTTCAGCGAATTTAATTATTTATTTGCGACGACAACGGCAAAGAAGGAGCAGGGAGTATTTCAAAATTTACTGTTAAATTACTCGTGTTTTACTTATTATATAATTATTATATCCGATGTGCTTATTATATAATAAGCCCATGCGAATAAAACAACACGAGTTGTTTCATTAATATGTGCTTTATTAATATTATTTATATTTTATTTATCATGCACATATACATGCACACAATATTATTATATATTATAATGGAAGGAATCCCCACAGGGTGTATTATCGTTCGGGTATGCGAGAGAGAACGCACCATGACTGTTCCAAGTGAGTACGAGTGAGAAACACGATCACCCCAGTTTTTTGATTGGTCGTTGAGGCGGAGCTCGGACCTTATGCACTTCTGTATTACTATATATTATCGTTTTCCATGAACACCAGCGACGCCTGCGGCGGAACTGAGCACTACACCTCCGCGACCGCTCGAAAGAACTTCGTACATACAGGCTAGGATAGGGAGTTTGGACTTCTTTACTCTAGTCGCCTTGCAAATAAGTCTCCGCCGTTTGACGAAAGATGGCGCCCACCAGGACGTTATATGGAGATTTGGGTTAACAAGGTGAATGAGATAACACGACTCCACGAATTATATGAAAAGTAATGAATGCTAGTGACTTTTATTACTTGGTTGAATAATACTCTTAACAAGTAGCCACACGTGTAGAGAAGGAGGACGCGCCAAGAAGCGTTATTTTTGTAGCAAAACTTCTAGATAGCCTGCTCCTCAGATTTTTCGTAAAAGGCGACCAGAGCGCCGCGCTAGGGCGATGACGCGTGGCACAGGTGCCAGCAACGCCACAGTTATGGTTGAAATAGTCAGATGTAAAACGCATAGCGTAAGGTTGGACATCTGGCAAGACTATAACCTTGAAATATGAGCGATTTTGTATCAACATCACATAATTTTTTTTCGTGCGAAAATGTCGAATCTCGAGCCGAATAAGCGTCATTTGCGGGAACTTTTGATTTACTTCTTCAATTTGAAGAAATCTGCAGCTGAGGCGTATCGATTGTTTGTAGAAGCATATGATGAGGCTGCTGACGCAAAACGTAGCGGAAGGCAGAAAGTGTACGAAGACGCGGAATTGAAAGCATTATTGGAGGGAGATTTGTGCCAAACGCAAGAAGAACTTGCACTTACATTATGAGTGACTCAACAAGCAATTTCAATTTGAATAACACAAAAAATACCGTTCCTCCACAATGGATGCCTATTTTTTAAATAAAAAAATGGCGCTGACTTATGTGTACTCCTAATATAAAGGCACGCAAAATAAGTCCACACGCAACATTTCGAGATTTAGAGTAGTGGAATATGGTGGGGCATGTAATGAGGCGGAAGATTCCGTACAATGAAATCTACGACAAATTTCAAGATGATCGATTAAGATGTGGTATGAAAAAATGATAAAAAAGAAACTTCAACGGTCTAACCTAGAATCTATTTGAAAAACCGTGCAAGCAAATACTCCTATGAGAGGTGCTCAGAGTGATGGCCACCACTTTGAATGCGCGCTTGCACTCTGATTCGCCTCGATTGTATTGGTTCATTAATCACGTCAGTCGGTATCAACGAGCATGCTCTCATTGCGATTTCAATAGTGTGAGGCGAGATATTCATGTAGACGGGAAAGAATTAATCAATTTAGAGGGATCTTTTAAGCTAAGAAATAATTATTCTACATTTATTAAACCATATAGGTATACTTTAATATTTAGTATATTTGAGTATACAAAACAATTTTTTTAAATTCATTTATCATCAAAATGGCGGAACTGTGGCAGAGTGTTAAAGCAATTTTGACTTTGATTTGCAAAAATATTCAAAAATGTTTCCAGTTAAAACATGTATAGTTTCCATTTTACCGTAATTAAAATAAAGGAAATTCAATTAAAGAGAATGGCACGCATTAACAAAAAAAAATATCAACATTTCACGCAACATTTCTGACCAACTCGGATCAAAAAAGTATTTTTCTTTCTAATTAAAAAAAAAACGTAAATTTTTATTATTCAAAAACAATTTTGACTAAAGATTTTTCGTTAAAAACTTGTGTTTTCTATCGAAATTGCTTCTCGCGTGAATTTTGGGAAATCCTGTCGTTGTTGCCTCAGTCGGTATATATTTACTTCGTATACAGTATAAAATACCTTATAGCTGGTATGTCCTCTGTGCAATTGAGAGTGTACCATAATGGCACGGCGAGATCTCCGACCACGAGTAGCACGATTACGATACACGAGAGCACAACCGGTAAATAAGTTTCTCTCGCGATCAGTTTGGACCGAAACGAGAGAGCTATTACCGGAAACAGGAGTGCACCGACGACGCTGCATGTCACCACGTCCGGTAACGAGGCCTCGAACTCGACCTGTCGCGTGTTCGCGTCGAGAGATTACAGTGGCATTTTTTTTCTCGACTTTTCGTCGAAAGTTTAAGAAGAAAAGACGAGGGAACGTTACTTGCAAAAAGAGTATGAAATTTGATCGTTGTATCGATCGCTCACCGTCATTATTAATACGGTACAGTGTGTAACGCCGAGGACCAGTTGCAGTAATACGAAGAGCGACAGGTAGCCATTTTGAAGCCTTCTTTGATAGATCGAGTACAGCTTCTCGAGGTTCTTGAACTGAAATTGCTTCTGCAAATAATCACGGAGAAACATTTTGTTATGCGCTAGTTTAGTTGTATATTCGTGTATATATTTTCCTCCTGCACTTATACGCGGTTCTCCTGCACTTACACGAGGGGTTGTAAGGATCATAACCTACTAGAATATCAACATTCCCCCTGAGCAAAAAAAAAAACACCGTTCTTGAGCTTTTTGGACTTTTTCTAAATTCCGTAACATCCCTTACCTTACATGATCTTCTCTTGCTGCCTTTTCGACAAGTTCACCTTTTTGTGATCCTTTCTGGCATCACAACAGACGTGAATGGTTGCTTTCACTATTAAATACAAAATGGTTCAAAACAAATGTGTTTAAGTAAAATGTTCTTGAACAAACTGTAGACTGTGTATCTAAAGCATGTAAAAATAGTAATTTTAGGTATTTGGACCCAGTAGCGCCACCTATAGTTGCATTATTGTACAATCTTATCTTTCTCGTTTTAAGTACCTTGAGATCGTACAATGATGCGGCAATAGGAGGCGCTGAATGGTCCAAATGACTAAAATAAACATTTTACACACTCTAGCAAGGTCGTACGCGGCGTGGGGCAGGGAGGGGCAGCTGCCCCGCCCCTAGAAGAAAAAATTGAGTCTGTTTCCCCTCCCCCCTCTTCCACGAAACGAATACGAGCTGCCTCCCCTTACCTTGGATCTTCGGTGCGCTCTGGCACTCGGGATTCGAGTTCTACATTTCGTTTTAGAACATTTTACCTAAACCTTAGCCGAAACGAGTCATACTAAAGGTTTCTCTCCAAACAATTGCAGTAAATTTGGACTATTCCAAAATGTCCATAAAATGGATTAGTTTACAAAGCAGTGTGCCGAAGCTGTCCAGTCCTTTTTTTTCACCACTGAAGACCAAAGTTTAGGGACATTATTTTCATTAAGTAGAAGTGGGTCAGTCCAATGGGTCATGATCCAATCTAGCAGCCCCTTAAGTACGACGTGCTATTTACGCGACAGCCTGTATGTATAGGGAAAAAAACCTGCGGTGAAATATAGAACAGTAAAAATAACTATAGTTTATTTGGCGGAGCGAAGATAATGCAGTTGCATCAGTTGCATTATAATTGCTATGCCAATATTACAGGTGCATATGCGCCTGTGTATGTGTGTATGTGCGTGTGTCTTTACATATGTGTATATATATATATATATCTTTACATATGTATCTATATATCAATGTGCGAATTAGGAGAAAAAGGAGAAAACGAGGCGACGATGTTCCGAATATAAATGAATTCCGGTATCGATCGATCGAGATAAATTTGACGGCACGCGAGACCTGAATGTGTGCACGCGCAATGTAGAAAAAGGAAACGCAGTTCCATTCTTCGGGCTTTATAGGTCAGATATCTTAAGACTTCAGAGTGACAAGTTCGACTAAATTATAAGGTTGATCACTGAAATCCTTCGGAAGTGTGTATTATGTATTGTTTGAGTGAATTTTCGTACACTCGAAAGTAACGGGATAAACACTACCGGAGATAGGAACGCACCTGTGCGCTGCCGAACAATTGCCTATTGAGAAATGATCGCTGAACGAGTGAGCGTCATTTCCGGTGCGAAACACATCGACGCAAATGTAAACGAGAGATCGCGGGCTGATGTTTGAGCGAAAGGAATGCAGTTTGTTTGGTGAATTGGACACCCACATATGTATCGGAGAATTTGAATTTTCAGTCATTCGACTTCGGGGGACACCTTCATACTAATCCATTGTTCCTGCACGCAACATTAAGTAAAACCCAATCTCTTCGAAATACAATTTAGATACATGTGAGTATATTCATACGAATGTCGTTTAGAGGACCGTCCGGTCCAGCAGGCAAAATCGACGGTTTTTGTTAGACAAAAATTAAGCATCGTCCTGAAAACAGCCGGATGTGCCGACAGCCAACATCACTATTTTTTTTTTTCAAGCGGAAACTTCTTCCAATGAAGTCCCGCCACAACTGCTCACTATTGACAGCTGTGCAATCAAATCATTCGAGTACAATTCTTCCACCCATCGATCGACACATTTTAATCTCCGTTTAAACGTGCGACGTCTCCACCGTTTTATAAGGATGGTCCCCCGCGTCAATGCCACTTCAATTCGCACTGCATACGCGCACTCGGAAATATATATAAAAATGTGTGCTGTTTTTAAACTTTGACAACAATAAGATTGCGTCAATCCTCTCACGAGATTTTCGGTAAAACGGTCTTTTTCGTTATTATGGTTCTTTTGTGACGGTCGAAAAAAAAAATCGTGTTCGACTATCAAGAATAAGAAGAGCGCGCGGCAACAGTATGAAGAACCACGTCCGGCAGTGCACAATGTATCGTTGACTGTTAAGTTTTCTACCGATGTGTCACGCGTAGAGAAAAGAGGAAATAGTGACGTTACACTTTTACACATACACATACACGTACACACGGACGAAAGCTCCCACTTTTTTCCACACCTATCATTTCTCGCTAATGAGCAAGCAGGATAGCGGAAGTTTTGACGAGCGAGTTAGGGAGCGAGATAAAAAAAGAATTGTTCTTATTCGCATTTGAATTAGAACCTCGTTCCGTATATATGTATGTCTGTGTGTGTGTGTGTGTGTGTGTGTGTAAGTTAGTACGTGCCTCGCGTGCAGGGGTTTCTACGATAACCGTGGCGCCGCGATTTAATTACATATTCTTGTGTCTCTCGACGAGACAAATCGAAAGTGAAGAATACAATTTTTCGATATCGATATTATTTTTCGAGATATCGAATTTTTAAATTAATTAAAAAAAATATATACTTATTGGAACGTATTTCTGTGGTGTGATGCATGGGGGGGGGGCTGGGGGTGAAATCCCCCAGCAGAGTCAAGAGGCAGAGCCTCTCGTGGGGCGGCGGGGGCAAAGCCCCCCCCCCCGGCGGAGATGGGGGTGGGGGCAAGACAAAAATATAGTGTTTAAATAAATGAATATCTGGGATATATGTGGCCGAGATATATATGTTTAGGTGAATGACTATTTGAGCCATACGCGCGCGCGCGTGTGCGTGTGGGGGGGGGGGGCAATTCGATAGATTTACTATATTATTTTTTTTTAAATTATTTAAAAATTCGATATCTCGAAAACTAATATCGATATCGAAAAATGTTATTCTTCACCTTCGATTTGTCTCGTCGAGATACAAAAGAATCCATCACTAAATCGCGGCGCCACGGTTATCATAGAATTGCCCTGTAGATAACGGGCTTGATAGACGAATGACGTTTATATTTTTTTTTATTGGTTCGTTCCAGCCGTACAGGGTCTTTTCCCTTTTTACGAGCCCAAATCCGCCTCAACTTCTTTCTTACCTTCCATTCCATATATCCCCGATCCCTTCCCCATTCCCCAACTCTCCCCTTACCTCCTGCCCCCCCCCCTTGCCGCCGCAACCGACTTCCCCTACTGTAAGCGTGTTCACCATAGCATACCTGCCATGGGTATAGGAAAAGTGCGGAAAACCTATGCCGATACAGCCGGTCACAAGTTCGCTTCCCAGTCACGGAACTAGTCGTCTTTCGGCGAAAAATGTCGAATAAAAACATTCAACGACGAAAGTACGCGACTGGGTTTCGAACCCGCGACCTCCCGGTTCGCTGGCGAGCACGCTAACCACTAGACCAACGTACCGGTTTTAAATGACGTTTATATATTCGTATTCCTTATAAAAGGTGTCTCACAATGACCTGACATTTTAAATTGCGCGCCATTTTATTCGTGTCGAACATGGAGTACTAGTCTTTGACACCTGGTATCAGGAAGTATCGAGGTTTAGTCATTCAGAATTACACGATCGAGCAACGCACGGAAATTGTGCAGAGTCACTAAAAAAATAGTTAACATGTTGCAGAGCCGGTTGAAAAAGTCAAAACGTATTTTGGTCATTGTAACGCGCCATCTCGCAACACTGCGGTGAATTTAATCACAACATTTGAGGTTAGTGGTTCAATTCCGACCGCGAGATGCTGTTGCCGTCGTCGTACCGGTCGGTCGAACGAAAACATAGCCGCAGTGAGTGCGAGTGTTGACGAAAGTCTCCTTTCACCTCGATTCGCTATCGTGCTCGGCAATTGAACATTTTAAGATGATCTGTGCATCGAATTTTGACGAAATTCAATTGACTTGATTGAATTGGATTCAAATTCATTTGAATCCAATTGACACAAGAACGGCCGCCCACGCGCAGCGCCGTACATTCGCCAATTGGATATTGGAGCATCAACAAATCGATGGTGTTTTTTTCGGAGAAGAATCGTCAGCGTTGGGGCGCATTTTCAACTTAGTGGCTACGTAAATAAACCGAACTGTCGAATCTGGGGAGCCGAAAATTGTGTTCCACACATAACCTCCATGTTCGTACCTTATATTAACACAAAAATATTCGTACTTTTCAAATAAATAATACGTTTTGTTGATAAATAAAAATGTCAGGCCATTTTGAGACATTCTTTATCATAAGCCATATAAATCTTTAAACGAACACACACACACACCTATCTGTGTATGTTTTTTAAATCTTGTTCTTCATCTATTTTCTGCGTTTCAATTGCAATACCCTTGCGGGTTTTTGCGTATTACCCTTTTGCTAGTAAAACTTTCAACGCGTTTTTCTCGAAACTGCGTTTTTCAAAACGGTGTGCATTATTATCGACATCCAATGAACGGAGTGAGTTGAAATTTGGTACACTTATTCAGTGCAATAGTAATTTAGTCTTGACCGACGCGTTTCTTCTTAACATTTATTTAATTGGCCATCAACATGATGTAATTTTCTCCTCGAAAAATCGAAGAAAAAGAAACACATTTTTTTATCATTGAACAACGATTACGATAAAAAGCTCGGTCAAAAGCCAATATTATCTGTTTTAAGGAAAAAAACTCGTTTTCTTTTCTTTCCGATCAACCGAGTGGCCAAAATCAAGTACGCTATTGAGTCCTCCACATTCTAAATTCTACACTAAGAAAGGTATAAACAATATAGTGAAGAAAGGTCCTTCACTATATTGTTTATACCTTCTTTAGTTAAAAGTATTTTTTTAAGCCACTTGCTACACAACTTAGTCAATGTACATACAAATAAATCTCCGAACTATTTGTCAATCGTCTTACTCATTCCTTCAAAACTAATGTTTTCAAATACCCTTGATTTTCGGCTCGTCACAGTCACCCTTAAATTTCTCGTTGCAGATTTCGGCTATTAAAATACCGCAATAATGTTTTGGAATGCTCATTTATCGATATTCACTCGAACCTGGCAATAAAATATTTGGCATGATAATAAAAACGAAGAAATGATGATATGAAAAGGAATTTTCGTTGCATTCCAACGATGCTAATTTCAACACCCTTTCATCATTTCAACGCTACGTGAAATCAATCCGTGTATTTCAATTTATTTTTCTTCCATTATTATTGTTATACCAATAATAACAACGAGTATTATTCTTACAACTGTTGTTGTCGGCGTCGACGGTCGTTATCCTCTCGCATTAAAGTGCCCCCGGGTGGTCTATCGACAATTCAGATGGCTTTACTTCCCTTATCCGTGCAAATATTCGACGCGATTGTCACGGAGCCCGGACAATGTCACGGAATATCATTAAGCTGATCCAACGCACGCACTTGTACGCGCACACAAACAAACACGATGCACATTCGTTAAATTCCGCGTACGAGAGCCGAAGCTTACGCGATGCGTGCAAGCGATGATTTTACAGAGCTCTCGCGCGACAAAGCCCGGGGCTCCCAAGTGCTTTTTCACGAGTAGAAACACAATTCGATACGCGGCGCAGACGCTCCCGAGGCGCGAGCGATGTGGAGTGGTAGAGAAGAAACGACGATCGTGTGTGTGTGTGTGTGTGGCGCGTGCGGTGTGTGTGTGTGTGTGTCGAAAAAAATAGGCTAAATTCGATACTTTTTGTCAAACCGCCGTCGTTTTGTCAATTTTTATTTTAAAAACCTCCATAGCAAGAGAGCGGCATTTATACTGATTATTTTTCATTTTTTTCGAAAACATTTTTAACCGTTAAAAAAATGGCCATTTCTTTTTTAATCGTTGAAAAAATTATTTTTTGTTCCGAAGGGGGCTTTGATTTGACATAAAAAATCAGGCTGATTAGCGTATATCAACCATCGGGAAAAAAAAAGTCGCGACAATGAACTATTTTTCGAGCCGTTGCACTGTGATGATTCCTTAAAGATGTTCGACTCCGAGGAGCGTCTTGTACGGAAAACCGACAATTTTTTTCGGCACATTTAAGGACCGTTCTCAAAACAGCCTGATTTGCCGATAGCCAGCATTGCATGAATATACCGCCTTCAAAATGTCCTTTACCCGTATATACATCGCGAATCCAGCCAAAGTATATACAGGGTGACAATTATAGTGCCCAATTTTTTAAGGGTTCCGCGCGGAGATTTCGCCACCAAGGAAAACAAATTTGATACCTTTTCGAGTCCTCGTCGAAAAACATGCAGCGTATGTTTAGTGATGAGTAGTACTTTCCACGAAAAATTCAGTATCTTGAGCAAAAAAAATCAAAATTCCATTCCAAGTTCAGCAGAACGACTATAATTATATTCCGAATACGAAGCACTCCTAAAGAACTTTTTTAAATTGAATTAAATTCTACTGATACACTTTGAAATGCATCTTTCTTCGTGTGTTCTCGATGACGGGATGCACAAAAAAAAGTCTTTTCAGGGGTGTTTCGTATTTGCAAATGAATTACATAGGTATCTTCATGCTGCTGTACTTAAAATGCATTCGTCTTTTTCCCATATGCCTAATTTTTTTTGGCAAATACTACTTATTACAAAATCATGCTATATTTTTTTTCGAAGAGGTCATAAAAAACTATTGAGTATCATAATTTTCTTAGTCGCAAAATGTCTGAACAAGCCCCTTGAGAGGCACACGGCCACCTCATAATTGTCACGTATGTGTGTGTGTGTATATATTTCCGTGTCTATATATATCTTTTTCTATGTATGTATATTTGTCTTGTTATATACATGTATATAAAACAGTGTATGTGTTTACGCACACACACACACACACACACACACACATACGCGGACTGGAGCATTCTCAGTCTTGTGGTGTAACACGATGCAGCCATGCGAATTGTACCCCGTGTACGACTCGCGCACCCCACACACCATCATACGCTGTGCCTTGATATTGATCTTCAATCCCATCTGGGTGACGCTTTAAGCCCCCTGGTCCCCATCCCTTAAATGTTGCTCTTTCTGTCGAATGGTATCTCTTGCGCGCACTCTTCCCTTGCCTCTCTCTCTCTCTCTCTCTCTCTCTCTCTCTCTCTCTCTCTCTCTCTCTCTCTCTCTCTCGCCTCTGTCCGCCTCTTCCATACTGGTGTAATCGTGTAATCGTGAGAAGGAATTCCCCGCGCGATTTTCAGGTTTTGCACCACGTGACTCTTCGCCTCGTAACACATTAACAGGTTGCGCCGCGTATATTTACCGGGGGATTAACAAGGAGCGCCATCCGAAGGCCACGGTCGTGATTGAGAATCGATTTCTTTTTTTGCCTTTTTTCTCCGTCCCCTCCTCCCCCACGTCTCTCTCCTCAGCCATAGTTTTTATTCAACAGCCCGGATGATCCGGCGACTCCTACTGACTCGTCGTTCGCACTTATCGAGTATCTCTGATAGGGCATATCCGCAAGATAAAATAGTGCACGAGAGAGCATTACCGCGCGGACATACGTGTGTTGTGTACGTGCGTGTGTGTGTATAAAGGAGTTGGTACAAATATGGAACGATATGGGAGTTTGCATCGTTGGCGACTAAAATTCTTTTTTTTTTTCATTCCTTCACTTTCTTCATCATCGAAAATTCTATCTTGCGAATGTGGGCTTCAGACTTCTCATAAGGATCCTAAAAAACATTTGCGTGTTTTTCGTAGACCAAAATGCAATTTTCAATATCGCAATATTAACCCGGCATGACAGAAGTCGAGCCACACATTTTTACCACATTTTGACAAGTCAAAATGTCAAAATTCGCTGAAAATATGTACAAAAATTACGTTAAAGCGTATTAAGGCCTTACTTAGGCCACAGTAACGGGTATAAAATCAGGTGCGAATTTAACAATTTTTTTTTCGTATGATAAAGTGATTCACTCATAAAATTAATTACACATCTGTTTAGTATGAATATCAAGCTGTTAGAAAAAAAATATATATTTTTTTCGATGTACGAAATGGCCGACTACTAATATTTTTTTTGTTATCTTTTTTTAGGCCCACCGCGGCGTGACATTTAGCAGCTACAATTTTTTACCCAGAAGAAAAAACAAAAATTCTCGTCAACCTACATTAGAATACCTAAAGAAGTATGTACGGAATTTAAAAAATATTGTTTTATTCAAAAGTTGTAGGTATTTGAACTCAAAAAATGAATTTTCAGTGAAAAATTTCGTTATAACTGCTCATAAAATGAAAAGTTTTCGATTAATCAGAAATTCCCGACGTACTTCTCTGCGAAATGCAATTAGGAACATAACTTTTACATTTCAAGTAAATCGAGTGAAAATGGTTGAAGTTATTTGTCACGCGAATTGGAAAAAAAAAAATTCTAACAGCTCGATATTCATACTAAATAAATGTGTAATTAATTTTGTGAGTGACTCGCTTTTTCATAAGAAAAAAAATTGTTAAATTCGCACATGATTTTATACCTCTTACTGTGGCCTAAGGCCTTAAGATTTCTGGTGAGAAAGTTCTTGTCCGGCAGACGAATTTTTCTTTTTTTTTACGGCTAATTTTTCCTCCGGGCGGGACGTGGTACGGAATGCGCGGTTCAAATTAACGCCGATAGCTCCGTATATACGAATCCGCGGGGAGGCAACAAAAGTCGCGCTGTTCGCTGTCATCGCGGCATTTTTGCTTGTTTTCTCCGAGTGGATGGAAAACATTTTGCAGAAAGAAACTGATACGCCAGACCTCACGAAGAGCACAAACTGTGCCGCTGATTGCGAGCGATCAAGGGACTTCCGGTCGCTCGGAAATAGTTACCGTAAAATGGGCCTACTTTGAATAGATTTTGGGAGTTTTTTGGAGGTAACTTTTTTTTAACATCTTAAATTCCAACTTCTTTTTGCTCGAATAGAACAATGTGTCCTTTGGTTATCGAATGTATGAGAAAGTCAAGCCCCCAACCCCCACAATTTTATATTTTCTTTTTTAAAGTGTCAAAGTAACCTGGAGTGTGGGGTTCCTTTGACGAGGTATTGAAATGCAACTTATATCAAAGATTTAGGGTTACTTTGACACCATTTTGATACAAAAAATTGAATATTTTTTACTTATACATGGAATTGAATGAAAAAACATCGATTTTTTTCAATGAAATTGTCATCTTTATTAAGGAAACATTTCACATGAAAATATCAAGTATCTAGGGTACTATTATAGCCACTCAATCGGTCTTTTTTTTCTTTTAACTGATTTAAATTTTTTACGAGTAATATCAGTTTTTCCAAAAATATCAATGCGTGTATTCAAGTTTTTTCAGCAGTAATTAAATAAATCATAAATAATTTGTAAATAGTCATGGTGAAATAAACATAATTACGAAAAATCCCAAGGAGTTCTTTTCTTTTCGATCAATTTAAAAAAATTTCACGAGTAATACCAGTCTTTCCAAAAATTTGAATTCAAATATGTTATTATTTCCCGCGCGCTCAGTCTTATAATTATCATTGAGATGAAAATCAACTTGAGCAACATCACAATCGACTTTAGCAACATTATAATAAACTCGAACAACAAATTTGAGTTGAAATAGACACAAGTTTAAGCACACATTTAACACGTATTTTGGCGCTCCGTTGAAGTATCCCCAAAAACTGCCAAAGTTACCCTTAATGTCAGTTTAACCCCGTTTTACGGTACTTTCCTGTCTTGTCGTTTTGTTTTCCTTTCTTCAATATAGGCGAAGTTATTTTGTTTGAATGTCTTCAATTTTACGGCATTTATTCGCAGGAGAATTTTATTATAAAGTGGATCAATCAAACAAACTCTCTCTCTCTCTCTCTTTCTCCCCCCCCCCCTTTTCGCGCCTCACTATCTCGCCACTGTCATTCTCACCATCTACTGCGGAGGATAATATTCCATTTTTTTCTTGCCTCTCGTCTCCTCGAGCTCTCTCATCCTCGATCGTTCGAATCACGCATCGACGTCCGTATCGAGCATTTTTTCGCGGAATCTTAATCATATATAAATTCATGCAATCGATGGGACGAAAAAAAAGTATTAAAAAAATGAGGAACAAAAACGAGAAATTGTTAACGTAAGAACGACTTAATTGCGACGATGTTAATTGGATGCTAACATGATATGGCCGCTCTACAGTTTTACGATGCGTAATTCTTGCGCTCCGATCTATTCCCCTATATGGGGAATTCCAGATCAAGTAACCATAGTTTACGACCAATTTGTAGCCCGATAAACGAGAATCGATTAAAAATCCTCCACCCTGTACGAATGGAATAATAATTCGTTTCAATATTTGTCTCCTTTCGACAACGAACCAATAATTGAAGACGTCATCGTGAGTAAATTTCTAAATACTACCAAATTCTAAATCGTCCCGAAATTTCTAAATTCTCTAATATTCCCTGTGGCCGAATATTCATTTATTAGGTAACTATTTTACTATTTTACTACTTTACTATTTTACTATTTTACTATTTTACTATTTTACTATTTTACTGTTTTACTATTTTACTATTTTACTATTTTACTATTTTACTATTTTACTATTTTACTATTTTACTATATAACTATTCAACTATTTAACTATTTAACTAAATTCTCCAATATTCCCAGTAGCCGAATATTCATTTATTCGGCTGGTAGGTAACAATTTAACAATTTAACTATTTAACAATTTAACAATTTAACTATTTAACTAATTAACATTTTAACTGTTTGACTATTTAACTATTTAACGATTTAACAATTTAACTATTTAACTATTTAACTATTTAACTACTTAACTATTTAACTATTTAACTATTGAACTATTTAACTATTTAACTATTTAACTATTTAACTATTTAACTGTTTAACTGTTTAACTATTGAACTATTGAACTATTTAACTATTCAACTATTTAACTATTTAACTATTCAACTATTTAACTATTCAACTATTTAACTATTTAACTAAATTCTCCAATATTCCCAGTAGCCGAATATTCATTTATTCGGCTGGTATGTAACAATTTAACTATTTAACTATTTAACTAATTAACTAATTAACATTTTAACTGTTTGACTATTTAACTATTTAACGATTTAACAATTTAACTATTTAACTATTTAACTATTTAACTATTTAACTATTTAACTACTTAACTACTTAACTATTCAACTATTTAACTATTTAACTACTTAACTATTCAACTATTTAACTAAATTCTCCACTATTCCCAGTAGCCGAATATTCATTTATTCGGCTGCTAGGTAACAATTTAACAATTTAACTATTTAACTATTTAACTATTTAACTCTTTAACTCTTTAACTATTGAACTATTGAACTATTGAACTATTCAACTATTTAACTATTTATTCGGAAGAAAAATCAATTTCCTCGTTCTTTTTCACTTTTTCACCCAACAAGCAAAAAATTGGCAAACAAACTCACCCTTAAACTCGACCATGTCCACTCGTCGAGGCTGTTCGGTGAAACGATCATACCATCGTCGATCTTGTGCAACGAGCTCAGCGACGTTCTCGTCACTAGTTCGACGTCCATCTCGTTTTGTCTCCGCGTGTCTGCGATTTCGATGACGGATCGTTATATCCACCGGAGAAGATATAAATCTTCCTCCTCGGCCCTATACCTGGCCGATATCACCCTATAAAACGCATTTGCCTCTTGTATCTCGATCCTCGCGATTATCCATTCTGCCGTTTTTCCCGCCGCCACTTCTCGCTGTCCGATGCGTCATTCGCTGTGCAAGCAATTTGAAAAAAAATATACCCGTCAATGTTTTTTAACACACTTCGTGTAAACGTTGAGTCCTTTCTCAGATTCTTCTCTTCTCTGTTCTTTTTTTTGCCGCGATAATTTACGAATAAAAAGCCAAGGCGAAAAAGTACAGAAAGAGAAGAAAAAACAAATGTTCCTGGATTATTTTCCCTTGGGATTCGACGCAATTTTGAAATAATCCAACTTAGCGAGAAATCTTTGTTTTTGTCGTTCTCGCTTATTTTTCCCACTATCTTTCTTTTTACTCTGCCGCACACTCACAACCGAGTCGATCGCGATCGTATACGAAAAAAATCAGGGACCACGCGACGTTCTTACGGATCGCCGACTTTTGGGCTCTTTCGCTATCCGTTCGCGAAAGACGATTGACAGCAGGTGAACGCAATAATCTTTCGCGACGTCGTACTCGTCGGCGTACTCGTCGTCTTGTATCCAGTCGTTTCGAAAACCGCAAAAACTTTCTCCGCTTCGCACGCCACTGCGACTGAACCAAGCCGTGATGCGATCACCTATATATATGTATATATATATAGGTGATATATATATATGTGTGTGTATGATTCCTGATTTTTTTGTAAAACTGTAGCCTATGTAAGGAATATCCATATCAATTTTTAGATTTTGATCTCTTCTCTTTAAGGAGTTAGAATTTTCCAAAAATGTCGATTTCGGAAGTTTTGAAAACATATAAATGCTGATAACTCCTTAACTAATTGAGATATTGACAAATGTTACTATATTTTTTTTTTCATTTTGAAGCGTACTTCCTTTAAAAAAAAAAGAAAAAATAATCAATTATCAATGACAACGTTTTTTTTGCTTCTAAAGAGGAAACTATTTTTTAAAAAGGTGATTGATTTAAAACAATGTTTTGAAAAATATCTCTAAAATAGAGTGACCCATTCTACGATTTTTAAGACTGGTCCCATCATGGGCCCATATTTCGTTCTATTTTTTTTTTTTTCAAATTAATCCTATTTTTTTTAGAAGATTTCTATTACCTTCATCTCCAATAACGCCATTGATGATTTTGTGAATTCGAATTCGGCTTCGTCAGGCCTGAAGCGGTTTATATTGAATTTGTGTGGAAGTTAACCAAAAAAAATTATGTTCGATAAAAAATCATTTTCCGTTTCAGACGGGATAAAGCCGAATGGGAAATCACAAAAATCATTAATAGCATTATTGGAGATTAAAATGACAAAAGTATGATTAAATCAAACCAAAAAAAAAAATAGAAGGAAAAATGGGCCCACGATGACCCAAGTCTTCAAAGTCACTCTATTTTATCGTTAGAGAATTTATTGAAAAATGAATGAAAAAGGCAATCATCTTTAAAAAATATAGTATTCACTCCAGAAGCAAAAAAACGTTGATATTAATAATTGATAATTTTTTCATATTTTTTAACGAAAGTATGCGTCAATATGGAAAGAAATATTTAGTGGCATTCGTCGATATTAATTAGTTCAATATTTATCAGCGTTTAAACATTTTCAAAATTTCCGAAATCGACATTTTTTGGAAAATTATTACTTCTAAAAGGGAAGAGATCAAAATCTGAAAATTTATGTGAATATTCCTTTCATAGGGTACAGTTTTATAAAAAAAAATCAGGAAAACCAAAAATGGTCGGGGTCACGTGCTAGGTGAAATGGCGTGGAATTTCCCACATATATATATATATATGTATAAGGAGCGAAAAAATCCCAAACTGTATTTAGATGTGTGTGTAAATATATATATATATATATATAGTATATATATATATATTGCGTCCACAAATTACAAATCCATTTTCATTCTTCAAGCTTCTCTTCCAATACTGAAGACGAAAAAAACGTTGGTCAAATTAATTTCGGCATTTACCCATTGCACACTCTGTTGTAACAAGTGTATATCTCTCTTTCTCTCTCCCTCTCGCCCCTCTCTTTCACGTATACGATGGTCCGCGGAATAAAAAATGTCTTTATCGCGACACAAATCCACGAGGAAAGTTTTTCTCGCGTTTGGCACGCTTCTTTGGTTTCGTGTGGAACAAAATATACTATGTATGGATATGTACATATATAACGTCAAATTATGAATGAACATTCTGAAAATGTGTTGGCGAAATGATTTGGAATAAATAATTCATATAAATAAATAATAAATAAGTTGGAAATAATCATGGCGAGATGAGAATAATTATGAAACATCTCAAGTTGTTTTTTTCTTTCGACCGATTTTTATTTTTTTACGAGTAATATCATTTTCCCCAAAAATAGCAATGCGCGTATTCAAGTTTTTTCAATAATAATTAAATAAATAATAAATAATTTGGAAATAGTCATGGCAAAATAAAAATAAGTACGAAAAATCCCGAGTTCGTTTTCTTTAAATTAATTAAAAAATGTTCCACGAGTAATATCAGTTTTCCCAAAAATTTGAAATCGTATATCTTATTATTATTTTCCCCGTGCTCATCAGGAGAGTGTGAATTTTCAACGAACGCGTCTCGTTTGCCGGTGAAATATTTTTTTAATATTTTTTTTATTACAATTTATTACATATTTTTTTATTACATTTTTAAAAATGATATGCCTTTATAGAATTCAGAAGACAAAAAAAGAACATACGTCTTATAAGCTTTGTATTTTCGTATGTTTTTTTATCCTCCCACCTCACGCATAGGATCATTATCATTATTATTATTATTGGCCGTTAAATTAGTTTCTCACACTCTCGCCAGTACCCCGGCTACGCTGATCTTCCGAAATCTTCCGAAATGTTTTCTCAAGATGAAGGAACAAAATAATTCACGTTTTTCGAATGTTTATTGGTCGCAGAAAGAAAAAAATGCACAAAAGTGCAAAAATGCATTTTTGCAAATTATACGAGTATGCAAAAGTTTGCAAAACATGTTTGCGTCGAGAAGGAAAAGTTTCGTCGATGTTTTCACGCGATTCTCGATAAATGCGCGAGCAGAAATCCGTACTCTCGCGAGAGAAAATGCGATGACGGTGCCCGCGCAACAATACTACGCGTATACACGTGTGCACGTATACGCGACGTATGGGCGGACGAACGACGCGCGGCGTGTTAACCGGAAATGCGAGCGCGCGGAAAGCAGTGGCTTCACACCGTGGTTTCGCCATCGCAATAGCGATGGGAACGTAGCGAATTCTATAAATATTACAGCGGGGCGGAGGAGAAGGCAAACGACTCGAAAGTTTTGAACATAAATCCGCGCTCGTGGCGGCGCACCGAAATTGCATCGGCTTCCGACCATACAAGTTTGCGGCGTTTGTTTTCTCATGCAGTGCCGCGTGCACTGTGTGTTGTCCTTCGACTTTATTTCCTAAGAATGAGGACGCGGTTCGGCTTTTCAATCGAAAAAATGCAACTTTATTTTTTAAGGATGTTGAATCCCTATGAAACATGTTAATGTTAATTGTTCGATAAATAGCTTCTTAATCGTCATGAAATTTTTACGTGACCTCCTGAATACTTCATGTAAAAACATACAAAATTTTCCGAATTCTATCATCATTACTTCAACCTCCTTAAGGGTTGAAACCTCCTTAAGGGTTGAACGTCTCTAGGTAAAAAATTATAACTATAATAAACCATAATAAACTATACTAAACTATAAAAAATAAACTATAAACTATAAGCTATAAACTATAATAAACTATAAAAAAACATAACAAATGAAAATATTAGTAGTCGACCATTTGGGACATCGAAAAAAAAAAAATTCCAACAGCTTGATATTGATACTAAATAGATGAGGAATTAATTTTACGAGTGCATCGCTTTTTCATACGAAATAAAATTGGTAAATTCGCACATGATTTTACACCCGTTGCTGTGGCCTAAGGCCTTGATAGCAATAGTAATCCTAATTGATATTACTATTAGTTATTAATATTACTGTTACTACTATGGATATTACTTATTACTCGTTAATATTAATATTACTACTATTACTTATTACCAATTGATATATGATTTTTTTTACTAGGGGAAAATGTGTTAGGAACCATAGGAGAGTATAATTACTACAATTACACCGGTATAATTACTAATTAATATTACTATTAGTAATGGTAATAGTAGTAGAAAATAGTAATAGTATCAGGAGCAGTAAATAATAGTAAACAGTAGTAATAGTAATAGTAGTAGTAATAGTAGTGGTAAATAGTAGTAGGAATAGTAATAGTAGTTGTAGAAATAGATTTACCAGTAAGAAGATTTTAGGAGAAAAATAAAATAAAAATATTGTCAAAAAAGAATTTTCGTTGCTGTTAAACGATGCAAATTTGAACAGCATACTTTTTCGTGTATCCGGAGAGCAGAGAACTCCTCGTGCGTGTGTTGTCGCAGTGTCAAAAACCGCGCTTACGATCGATTACACGAAGGTTCGTTGTATCGTCGTTCATTGCTCGTGTGTAGAATTTGAGAAACGGGGATAAATATTAAATCGCTCGCGCATATCATTGCGAATTAGTATGTTTCATACGCGCGCCAAGGGATAAAAAACGTTCCTGGAAATCACTATCAAGACTCTGTCTCGCCAAAACGATATTTATTAATTTCTTTTTTTTTTCTTCTTCATTTTTATAGGTTCTCCGAATATATTAATTTTAATAAAATTTCCGTCCCTAACTTTCGAGGCGATTCGTCGTTTGTGTAGGCCTTTGTAGTTGGCTGGTTTACTGATCAGCGTTTACTGATAGTCCTAATAGACTATTGCGAAATTGATTAATCGTATATTTTTTTGAATTCGGGATTCGCGATAAGCCAAGGACGACAGACACCCACGCAATTCCCCGTCGATCGCGCGACCATGGTTGCATTCTTCGAAGTCGACTTTCCTCGAAAACCATTCAATTACTTTCGATTCTCTCTTTCTCTCCCCCCCCCCTCTGTCTCTCTCGCTCCCACCCACGCGGGCCTCGGCGTATGGCCGTCGACGATATCGTTTTTGTATCTTTATTTTCGCACTATGCATCACTATTCTAATTTGGGCCTTCTTTTTCACCTTCGCGGCCGTGAACGCTTTCACATTTTTCATTTTCTATTGTTTTTCTACCAGCTTTTATTTAACTTGACTTTCTGTGGGATGCAAAAAGGAAAATCGATATTTCACCCACTTCCCGACCCGAGCTCGGAAATTTTGCAAACATGCAGTTGAATGGTGACAATGAATGATTCAACTTAAATAATAAAATAAAATAAATAGTATGCATAGAATTTTCAACTTTTCATGTAAAATTAGCGATGTCTAAATCATCCATATAAAATCCCACCAACATATACAAACAAATTCGTAGCCGACTGTCATGGATGTGAAAAGCTTATGCGCAACCCAAACAAACTCGTAAACTAGTAAACTATTAGTAACAGCTAGCTGGTAAAATCAATTAAAGACTAAAAAGTAGAAAATCGTTTTTTTTTACTAAGTCACCTATATGTGACTATAAGTAAAAGCTTGGGGTGCTCAAAATGTAGACATGTCATCTTTAATTTACATAAACTCGTAACACATCAACTGTATTTAATTGACTGTGAAAAAACCTTAGATTTCTCAAATAAAAATTCCTGAAACTGAGTATAAACGTGGGATAATAATTTCTCTAATTAATATTGTGCCAAATTAAATACGGTTGATGAAACGGAATTGACCAAATTTATTGAACATTTGAAAAGCTGAGCACCCCAAGCTTTTATTTATAGTCACGTATAGGTGACTTGGTAAAAACAAATTATTTTCTACCTTCTAGTACATTAAATAAAAGCTTTTTGTTATTTTTTTTCCCTTCGCTTAATTTCTTTCTAAATACCATGTTCCATCCTTCATTCTAATTTGACTCGGAATATTTTTTGACAAATTTATATCAGGTTTTATTTAGATTAGGAAATTTATAATAATTTCCTTTATAATTATTACTATCATAATAATTTCCAGTGTGATTATTACCATTATAACAATTTTCTTTGTGATTATTACTATTATCATAATTTCCTTTATGATTATTACTATTATCATAATTATTTGTATGATATTAATATTTTTATTGATACTATTAGGATAGTTATTATTTTTTTTAAATAGCTGAATAAATATTTTTGAAAATAATAATACTCATTATCACTATTATTATCGTACTGATAAGTTATTATTATTATACTGATTAAGTTAATAATAATATTCATTATCACTATTATTATTATACTGATCAGTATAATAATAATAGTGATGAGGATTATTATTTTCAAAAATATTTATTCAGGTATTATTTTTTTAAATATATATATATATATATATATATATATATATATATATCGAACACGATGATATTAATCAGTATAATAATAATAGTGATGAGTATTATTATTTTTTTAAATATTTATTCAGCTATTAAAAAAAATAGTAACTATCCTAATAGTAGCAATAAAAATAGTAATATCATAAAAATAATTTATTAAAAATAATATATATATATGCATTAATAGAACATTGTTATCTTTTGTACTGAAATACAATGCTTAGGAAAATTAAAAAAAAAACGAGAAACAAAATTTTCTTTAATATAAAAAAAACCCCCAATTATTTTAATTTTTACGTGTTATCTTCTTTGCAAAAATTGACCTCGTTTCCGAATTCTCTGTGCAATGCAAAAAAAAGAAAACAATTCCACTCGCTTACCGATTTAAATCGTTGGCATAACCGCACTCCGATCGTTCAAATGATTTCGCGTCCAGGTCGAGGGCACCGAATTTTCGAAAGCACTTTTGTATATTGGTTCACTCATTCGTTTCTTTTTCGTGTTGTTTTCTTTTCCTCGCCGAAGCACCGCCGGATTTGTGACACGCGCGCTCGCCGCGATATTCTCCGAATCAGACTCGCGACGTTCGCTCGAGCTTTGGATTTTGCGATAAATAATAATAAAAAAAGTAACAGCGAAGAGGGTAAAAGGCTTGGAAAAAAGATATACGTGTGTGTAAGATTGATGAAGCGATGAAGAAATGAAAAATAGAGCGAAAAACTTTGAGATTTGAGTGACGATGACGATGGTTGAGTCACACGACGACACGGTACGACCGTGTGTGCGCGCCGCTCGTGAATAAGAGTGCTCGCACGAGAGAGAGAGACGAAACTCGGAGAAGATTCCCCACGGTCGCCTTGGGGGACTCCTCCGCGTAATATTGACCAGATTGCCACGGTTCTTCCTATCCTCGTGTTATTTTGTAACATGTGTTCCCGCGGTATTATCGATCATCGGTATGTGCGCCTCGAGAGATCCGCAACGCTCGGTGATCACCGATCGATACAAATCATACCCGAGAGAACTTTCTGTTTTTCGTCTCCCTCCCCTTTTTTTTTCTTCTCTCGTCCCGTATCCTTGCGAACGTTGCCACGAGGTTATTCGTGTTTACGTCTCATCGCGGCAAAAATATGCCTCTCGTACGATCGTACAATATCGTTTCTTCCTCTTTTTTCTTTTTTATCGAAAAAATTCTCCCATCTTGCCTATTTCTCCCTTTTTCGCGTTTTTATCTCGGCACTCTCGTTTACGAAAATCCTCTTTATCTCAAGCACCCTGCATCCCTCGATTATCCACGAGTACACGCGCAGCTGTATTCGACAAATTACTTTCAAGGGTCTTAATGTTTTGGTTTTTGGGTGCGTTGCTTTTTTTGGTAATGTTTCTTTTATTTTATTCGTTCTTCGGACGTCTCTCGCGTATGCCACGGGAGAAATGCTGCGCGTTGGGAAAAGTCGAGTGACCAACGATGAGGGCGACTGACTATCTCTATCTGCACTTGCCGTGTCTCTCGCGAACGATAACGTCACGATATCAATCCGGCACTTTGATATCACTACATGTGTATCGACGTTCACATCCGCATATATATAGATACACACACACACACACATATACATATATATATATATATATATATATGCCGAGCTATCCCATGGAATCTCTTATCGGCTGATCGCGGTATCCACGATCGACTTCGTTTAATGAAGTGTCCGTTTAGAACTCGAAAAAAAAAAGAAAAAAGAGGAAAAAGCCTCGAGATCGTAACCGAATGTTTGCTACCTTGCATCGACGTGACTTATAATGTATTGTTTACTCGATACTTTGATTCGTTTAAAAGTATACTGTTGGCGCATGTACAGTCGTATCGAAAAAGCAGCGGGTTTTGAAAATACGGAGCGCCCGCGCCCCTGTCCTACTTTCCCAAGAAGTTCACCTTTCTGCTTACAAATGTATACACGCGCTTCTATTTTTTTTTAATCTTCCAGATAGGAGATGCGAAAAGAGAACGACCGTGAATCGTCACTGTAATGTTGTGACGAGACGATGATGGCGGCTCGAGTAGTAGGAACTTTTGGAAAAGTCGATTTTTCGTTTTCGACGTATTCTCGAAATATAACATGTAGAAAATATTTTCTGAAAATTTCCATTCGATCTGTTCAAAATTAAGGGAGGTATGGGCGTTTGTAGGTCGGTTCGGCAAACCGGCGAACTTCGAACGCGCTTTTCTCGAAACGACTTTTTCAAGATTCACGACCACGATATTTCATAAAACACTGCGCCGATCACCTTCCAATTTTAAATGACATCAATATAGGGTGTTTCAATATGACGTGACATCTTTATTTATTAATAGAACGTATTATTTATTTGAAAATGGAGAATATTTTTGTTTTAATATAGAGTACAAACATGGAGGTTATGTGTGGAACGCAATATCCGATAGATGGCCACTTCGTACCTGTTCCCAAACGCAACTCTTTTGACGAAATTTTCAATTACATTTTGGCATAATTGCGGACTAATTTTATTAAGGCCTTAGGCCACAGTAACGGGTATAAAATCATGTGCGAATTTAACAATTTTTTTTCGTATGAAAAAGTGATTTGCCCATAAAATTAATCACACATCTATTCAGTATGAATATCAAGCTGTTGGAATTTTTTTTTTTTTCTATGTACAAAATGGCCGACTACTATTTTCTTTTATTTTTTTTAGGCGCTCCGCGGCGTGACATTTAGCATTCACAATTTTTGACCTAGAACAAAAAACAAAAATTCTTGTCAATCTACATTAGAATACCTAGAGATGTACTTACGGAATTTCAAAAATATTGTTTTATTCAAAAGTTGTAGGTATTTGAACTTAAGAAATGAATTTTTAGTGAAAAATTTCGTTATAACTGCGCATAAAATGAAGCTTTCGATTAATCAGAAATTCCGTACGTACTTCTCTGCAAAATGCAATTAGGAACATATCTTCAAAATTTGAAGTAAATCGAGTGAAAATTGTTGAAGTCGTTTGTCACGCCAATTCGAAAAAAGTCGTTTCGAGAAAGTTTCTAACAGCTTGATATTCATACTAAATAGATGTGTAATTAATTTTATGAGTGAATCACTTTTTCATACGAAAAAGAATTGTTAAATTCGCCCATGATTTTGTACCCGTTACTGTGGCCTAAGGCCTTAAAATGGTGCGTCCATTTGCTGCTTCGAGCTCCGGATAACACGACTATGAAACTTCGTCTGCAATAACTGCATTGTTTCGCCCGCAGTGTGGCACGTTGCGCCATCTTGTTGAAAGAATACGTAGTCCAAGTCTTGCCGTGTACGCCATTTTGTTCCACACATAACCTCCATGTTTGTACCTTGTATTAAAATAAAAATATTCGTACTTTTCGAACGAATAATGCGCCCTATTAATAAATTTGAATGTCAGGTCATTTTGAGCCACCCTTTACACATCAAAGTGCACTGCTCGAATGAAGATATCTTTGTTTCAATGCATATTTATTTTTATCAACGAAAATATAGGCATTTTTTTCACTTTCGACCGCGGCCATTTTTTTTTCAATCAATGTTTTGTTGGAACCTCCGTCGAAGCACTAGACAGTTTCATGCAAAAACTAAATGCATGAAATTCCATGCTACCACATTTATCAACATTTTTCGATACAATAATTGTAAAGGATACTTGTGAACATACATTCAAACGTAAACAAAAACTTGCACACCTGCACACGCATTCCCAGAATTCGACGAAAAATGGTTTCTTTTTCGGGGCACGAGCCACGTGCAACCCGTTAATATCATAATTCGTGCACAGGTCGATTCGTTGATTCGCGGCAGGGGATTGTCATCGAGGAGGGCTCATTTTTCATTCGATAGTTCCGATAACGAGGCGCAGCTGATAGTACAATCTCGCGTGAGCCGATAGTTCGCGAGACGTTGGAAAACGCGACCTTGGCATTCCGAAAGGAAAAAGAAGCAAAAAGAGGGGATTAAAAACCCACGAGGTGGTGTAAAAGGCTCCAAACTTTTTTTTATTACAGTCGAAAGAATTACATTATTATCGAATGTAAAAAAATGAATCTTAAATAGGGGATCTCTTTGTCCTTCGTATCATCGATATATCTCACTTTCGCTCTCTCCGCCTTTTTTCTCGTTGTCATCGTCCAAGATAACGAGGCTGTCAACTGCACTGCCAACTGTATTGACAAAAGCGGAACACAGAGAGGCTCTAATGGAACATTCATCACCGAGCTTCTATTTCAACTGCTTTTTTTCTATCAGCATAGAAAAATTTTAGTGGTAAAACTTGTTTTTATACAGGTTTCTTCCAACTGGTAGGTAAGCACCAATAATTTTATTATATAGTTCCGAGTGCAGTGTCTTTCGTGTACTTCCGGTGGGATTTTCGTGCCCTCGAACCCTGCTTCATCCTGTCAACGGTGCCCGGCGCAATCTCGCCGTACTCGCGTTCCCTTCGATGAAGCCCGAGCGTTTCACCAATTTATGTCGCGCTGATTTTTTTTTCATTTCCAGACGTAGATACTTCGAAATTTCCGTAAGTTCCGCTGCGGCGTTTATTGTAGAAAAACAAATTAAAATCTGGACGATTTGGTGCCGACTGTTACGAACCATCGCGAATTGACCGGAAATATTATCGTCGATGAGGTCGGTGAACACTTTAACGACTGTATACTAACCGTAGAAAAATTCGCAATTTCTCACGAGCAACTGTGCTAAATTGCTCGGACTGCTTTGTTTTTTTTCTTCCTCGAAGACGATGTACCGGACCTGATCGAAACCAAATAAAGGCGGGCAACGCGAAAACTTCTTTTTAGTGTGTTCCATTGATGGCAACGACACACGAAATAAAAAAAGAAGATCTTGCCTCTCGTATTCCTCCGTTTTTTTAAACCGATCTTCTGGGTTTTTTTAAATGACGACTTTGGGTATCACTAGACTTTGAGTATCGACAATAGTTAATTATGTGTGTGTGTTCGTGTGTGTGATACACAAAGTCTTTAGTCATCGTGTCGAAAAAATTTCGAATCTACCTTTGGCGTTCTACTTTGCGCCGTTTTTTCTCTCGATGCCTCGCAATCGATGATAAACATTAAAAATATATATATATAAAATCATAATAATAGTAATGATGGCGTCGGGTTACCGGCGTCGCGTTTCTTCACTTCATTCGCGTCCGAGGCGAATAATCGGGACCGCGGGTTGAAAAACGAAGAATAAATATGAAGTGGCCGGTGACGTTTTGAGGACGCAACTAGGAGAATATGCGCATCATGTTTGCCGCAACCTCTGCTGGGAGTTGCGAGAAAACGCCGTTGTAGATCTCGGTGAAGTCGCGATTCACCGATTTCACGAATTCCATGATGATCGCCTTGGTTTCTGAAAATTCGCCCCGGCAATAATGATCGATTAAACCCGAAAAATCGTAATTAAAACGCTTGAATTAACACACACGCACACACACACACAGACTCGTTTTTTTAGAAACAAAAATCGGCAATTCGACGTATTTTGCGGGCTAACTACATTACGCTTATGATATTCATGTGATATTCATTTTTGTCAGCTCCTTGGGCCAATATTGAGGTTACGAACGGGACGCACATGTCTAACTTCGAGACACTTCTGCTAACCTGGGCGTTATGATATACCCTGAATTACGACGTTGCCAATAAAAGTATATAGCACCAGTAAATTTGCTAATAAATACTTCATATTCATACTAAATAGATGTGTAATTAATTTTACGAGTGAATCACTTTTTCGTACGAAAAAAAAAATTGTTGCATTCTCACATGATTTTATACCCGTTACCGTGGCCTGAGTCTTTAAATGAGCGAAAAAAAGTTATAGAAAATAATTATACAAAGTAGTGGAAACATTTGACGTAATCAGGGAATATTAAAAAATGCATATTTTTACAAATAGATGTAGAAAAATAGTTCGAAAAGGCACGTTCAATACGACGATTATTTGAAAGCTAACAGTTGGTAACAATCGTCTCCGTGCACAAGCATAGGGCGCTCCCCTCGTACCCCCCGACAGCTAAGCTCCATAACCATAAAAAATCGGGACGAAAAAAGTGATCATTTCTAGAAATGGCATGCGAAAAACCAAAAGCAGATGATGTTTATCTCGAAAAACCGTGGGACTTTTGCTAAACTAAAATTCCAGCATATAGGACATGATCTGATCTATCGACAGTTGCAGGATTGTCCATTCATAACAGGACACTATATGGATGGCTGTGTCTGTGCGTGTATACGTATCAATGTTTGCTTCCGCTTTGAGCCAGCGCTTCGTTACTTCGGTTGCTTGGAGAACCTTCTCTTTTCTCCTCCGTCCCCCCAGGGCAAAGAGCTCGAGTTTCTCACCATCGTTCGGTGCTTTGTTCTCGTTCAGCACGTTTACAGCGAGGCTCAAGAGTTCCTGTAGATGCGGCTTGATGATCTCGTGTCCAGCGCGATAGAGCGTCATCACCGCGTCGAACACCGCCTGGTATTCCTCGAAATCTTGTTGCAACGGCAATTGTTTGACGAACGACGGGAACACCTGTCCAAGATCGAGCAACGAGTAATTCGCGATTATCATCTTCGCGATAACACCGATCATGTTGTCACGTGGACCGGCGTGATCCTCGCGACCCGACGATACGATTATCAACGAGAGTACGTTTCCGTAGTGAGTGTGCATCGCCTCCTTGGCGTGCAGAACAAGCTCGCCGAGGCCGTAGAACGCGTTGTTGCGCACTTCGGCGCTCTCGTCGGACGAACACTTGTGGAACAGCGGCAAGAGTTGCTGCACGAATGCACCCGAAGTGTGCTTCAAGCCGGCCAAACACTCGGCTATCGTCCCGACCGCGAATGACTTTTGGGCCTCGGATTTGTTCGGCTTCTGTAATTACGAACGGTCGGACGTTTCGGATTGTCTTGACAATCGGGAATTATCAACGGGCTACGTCTACCTAGGTGGGTCGGAAAAATTGCATTTTCCAAAAATATTTTCATCCGGTAGTATCACGTTTTGGCTGTATTCCCTGGAAATTTCATTGAAATATTACAGCTACCAACAGTCGGCCGGGCGAGCGGAATAAGCAACGTATTTCAAAATTTAACGGATCGTCAGTGTGAAATTTTCGAAAAATCGATTTTTTCTGCATTATCCGATAGTATAGACGGTTTTAAACATGGGCCTGGCATCGCCGATTGATGATAAGTAAATTTTGCACATTTATGTTTCACACAATAATCTAGTACTTATCGAGCCGTTTTTCGATACCTGGCATCGGGTTTTTTCTATCATCATAAGTACTGAACAATTTTGAGGCGAAAAATCGCCTGTTTTATTCCAGTGACTGCCATGTCGCGAACAAATTAAATCTTTTAATTCGGGCTCGATAGAGTACTAGTTTTATCTATCTACTTTAAGAAACAAAAACTGTTTTTAGATAAAATACAATGGCAGAGGCACGTCTGATACCGCAAACGCTGTCAACAAAAACACGTCCCAGGAAGGCGACTGTAACTTTTATACCGTTTGAAATTTTTTAACCAAATTTTCACACAATGTAGATAAAACGTCATACTTTAAAATGCATATCATGGTTGTTCAATAAAATTCGGTTTTGTACACAGAGAATTCTCAAACATAACCTTACTTTTATCCGTCTCAGGTGTGAGGCTTCACTTTTTAAAAATCTACCTCCCTTCTTCGATAGTTACGTAAAAATGACGCCGTTTTTCATATATTATTTATGCTCAGGTTTCAATGCGTAGCCGAGTAGTTAAAAAAATGATTTTCAAAATCAACGATCGTCGACGACTCGTATTTATTGTTAACTTGAATAACTAAAATAAGTATTTAGATTTCGGATGGACCGTTTAAGCTAGTTTCCAGCGCCGAACGTCGCGAAAAATTTCATTTTGTTGCCAGCGGCCACAAATCTGTTGAAATTTTTTCAATCACCCTCAATATATGTGCCTTGGTGTTGAAAAAAAAATGCGTTTCTTTTCCACCAACGGTTTCCCGATGAAAAAAAAAACGGAATTTGGCCATTTTGTTGTGACTCTAGATAGACGTAGGCTTTAAAAATGATCAAGAGCAAGGAGACACTCACGGATCTCTCGAGAAGTATGGGTAGAACGGCTTGAAAGTAAATTGCAAAGTCCTCGGATGTGATGACTTTGCCGAAAGCGGAGAAAACATCACCCGCGTACTCGATCAATTGTTCGTCCTCTTCGGCCTCGTTCTCGCAGTCGTCACCAGCGACGTCGTCCTGATCCTGACACTCGGTCTTCTCCATCATAACGTCCATTACGCAATTGATGATGGCGTCGCGATGACCCTCGCCGAGCAAGACATCGTCCTTGATCTCCTTGAGCATCGTCGCGTAAGCTCCGAGGGCATCCATCGCGACGGTTCTCTCGCAATCGAGTCTTATGAGCTCCGACAATTTCGGGACAAAGACCGAGAGTGCCTTGAGCAACGCCTGTTTGCCCTCGTTCGTGTTTATTGCCGAGAGATTTATGCAGAACTGCACAAGTGCGTCTATCGCAGCCTCCCTTATGTCCATTTGAGGAAAATTCGTGACGCGGAACGTCTCCTCGAAGGACTTCTCGAGATAGGGCAGAAAAGCTTCCCTGCGTAAAGAACGTTGCATTGCAATTGGCCTTGGGCGAAGAAGAGAAATATTCGAACGGGAAAAAAAAGAAGCTCATTATACGAACTCGGTGTACTGTGCGATTTCTTTGAGTGCCAATATGGCCTCCTCTTTTTCCTCGACGTACGAACTGTTGACCCTGTAGCCGAGCACGTCCTCGTCGACGTCCTCCTCGTCGTCAGTGTTCTCGATGTCCTCCTCGTCGTTGTCACTGCCGTCCTCGTAAATGGTAAACAGGGCACTCGCGTCTTCCTCCTTGTAACGAGTCTACGAGGAAGGCGTTATTTTATTGTGATTTGTTGTTGTTTCTTTTTGCCGCCACGAAAGTCTCGCTCAGTTACTCACGACAACGCCCTCGGTACTGCGTACACTCTCGATTATATATTCGACGATTTTCGGCAGGGCAGGCGCCATATCCTTCTTCATTACGGTGCTGATCGAAGCGAACAATCCGTACACGACTTTCCGTATGTCCGGATCGTTCGTACCCTCTAGTAAGTTGAGACCGAATTCCAGGGAACGACCTATCACGGGAGTTATGTTCTCACCACCAATGCTCCTTATGAGCACGCCGAGGGTTTCTGAAAGTGAGCGGTGTCCGTGTCGTCATGTGGGATCGTGTGCGATCAATTTTGTGATAGAAAAAATGCGTTATATTAAAATACTCATTTTAAGGTATCAATATATATACATAGTGTATCTTAACTTCTATTTTTCCGTTCGTGAGCATGTAGGGTGTCTCTTTCCAAGCAAAACGTTTTTTTTTAAACACGTGCGACAAAAATTGGCCGTGATATTCACGAGTAAAGTCCAACGGTGACTAAACAATGGCACAGTAGTTTCGACGTCCAAGTGAGCGCGGGCGTGGATTCGGATCCACATTTGGACAGGGGGATATGAACTTTCAATTTTAAATTTTGAACGTTATCCGTTCGTCCAAATAAGGTATTCAATAGTAAATGAAAAATGATAAACAACGTTATTCATTGTTTACTCAAAAGATCTTGCGATCTTTATATCTCTCGAGTAAACAATGGACAATATTGTCTAACGCATTTTACTTATTAATTTAATATTTTATTTGGGTAACCGGATAAGGTTCGAAATTCAAATTTCAACATTCGAAATTGAAAGGTTTAACTTTCAATTCCAATTTCAATTTAACAAAAATCAATGGATTTGAATCCACTTGCGCGAATGTGGATACGAACCCGCGCCCGCGCTTGCTTGGACGCCGAAACTACTGTGCCATTGTTTACTCAAGGTTGAACTTTACTCGTGAATATCTCGGCCAATTTTTGTCGCACGACATTTAAAAAAAATAGTACATTCCATTCATTTAAATATTTATCGTGTAAAATATTTCGAAATATCGTAAAACGTCGGTTAACAACTTTGTGAAATGGAAAAGTGGGATGAAAATTTTTCCTGTGCATTACCAACGCATATTTCTCCTATCCATTTTTGGCACGAAAAAAAATTGTCTCAAACTAATTATATTGCATCAATCGCAACAATTTTGCCGGAAAGTACTCACCGAATGTCATTTTTACGAATTATTTCAGATTTTTTAGGCTAACGCTTGCGAGAATAGGAGAATGGAATTAGAATCGCTCGTGGTTTGCACCCACGTGAGAAGATACCGATGACTGACCTACGGCTTGAATCTGCAACGCGACGGTCTCTTCGGTCTTTTGCTCGGTCAAATGAGCATCGAGGTGCCTCATGATATCCTGAAAATACGGCAGCATGTGTTCCTTGCTAGCATTTGCAGCCGCGCCGATAGTACTGAATATGCGGGCGCGAATTTGCAACGAGGTGCCCTTGTTCAGATAGTCGATCAAACGTTGCATGAGCGCCGGGAGGTAAGGCAACAGTGCCTCGTTCAAATTCTCGCAGAAGGTCTCGAGTGCGTAGAACATTTGCACGACACCGTGCGGCAGGCCCTTCTCTTGATCGGTGTACTCGTAAATACGATCCAAATAGTGAAAGAGAACCGGCATCAGCTCATCCGAGTAGCGACTTATGTCCGGTTGCAAAAACTCGGAAAACTTGCCGGCCGCGAACAACGCGGCGTTCGACGCGATCGGATTCTCGTCCATCACACCCGTGTACACGTATTTCAGAAAATCCGGCAGATAGTTGTTGCGAATGTGCTCGGAACAGCCCTCCGCGAGGACGGCCATTGTCAGGTAGGACGCTTTCTTCGCGTACACGTCGTCACCGTCGAGGCCCGGCTTTATGCGCTTCCGCTGCGACAAAAAAAGTACCGCACGAATTTGTTCTTCTCTTCTTATTCGACACTCACCCAACCCGAGACAAACTCGCGAACAAGTGCGAAATAGCGATGAGAAGTTATAGAAAGAAAAACAACGGTGCGTCTTCAATTTACCAGATGGGGAAATAATTTCTCCGGCTGCAGATGGAGACCGAGAAAATACATCGTTTGCGTCGCTCGCATAGAGGGCGCCTGTTCTTCGTTCTCGTCCGCGAAGAAATCCTCGTCCTCGTCGTTCTCCGTCTTCGTTGACATGAGCTTGTACATCTCGTCTGTTAAACGTTTTATTCCATATTAATATTTTTCATAGCAAAGCGACGAGGGTCAAGTTTGCATTGTTGAAATGCAACGAGAATTAATGATTTTTACATTCCTTCAATTTCTCATGGCAGATTTTGCCTACAAAAGCCTTCAACCATTATTCAAGGGATCGCAGTGTAAAAAGTTCAAAAGATCGATTTGTTTTTGCATTATTCCGTAGTATAGCGGGTTATGAACATGGACCTCGTCGATTTTTCATTTACCGATCTACTGTAAAAGCCTATAAAAAAAGATCTGTGACAATGAATATATGGAAAATGAAATGTGAAAAGAAAGCTTTCGTTGCAGCGATGCAAACTTCAATAGCATACGAAGCGTCGGTAGTTAATGCGAGTGCACATCCTACGAATGGATGTGTCACGTACCAACTATGGGCTCGACAAGTTTGTGCTTGATTATGGTCTTCTTTTTAGTCCTGATGAGCGTTCTTAGGAGGCTGATCGCCCGCGATCTCAGTTCATCGCCGAAAGCGGTGTTCTTCGCGATTTCCAGGCACATGGAGACGAGATCCTTAACTCTCGGACCTACGACCGTAATCGCTTCCTCGCAAAGTTCGTCGAACAATTCCAGTGCCTCGGTAGCGCGCTCCTCGTTTGTCATAGCGAGGGCTTGAACGACGCTCATTGCAGGTAACATCATCTGCTGATACGCGTTCACCATCTGCGAATGCACGGACCAAAAGACACGAGGATCTTTGGTAAATGGTCTGAATTGCTTGGAGCTCGATTTCTTCGTCCTCGAAAATGATGTGATAGAACTTACGGAAGCTTCGCAGCTGCCGTTTTATCAAACGTATGAATTGCGCAGTGCGCTTAGAACATTTAACAGTATAGAAGTACTCAATAAAGGGCTTGAAAAAGTTGTACCTTTGAAAAAAAATGTATCGTTTATTTTCTATTGGATTTTTCTATTTTTTCTATTGAGAAAAAATGTATCGTTCTTTGTTCTATCGACTTAAATGTTGTATGGACATTTCGAGAATGATATTGTTGATATTTATAATCATCGCAAGAATGACATGATCCGAAGAAAAATCGTTTTAAAACTTTAAACGATGTTTCCAGAATCGAAATTTCAACTGTAGCTTCTTAGATTTTCTAGCGACGTACACACGATTTTTACCATCGATTAACAATTACGGTTTTTATGAACAAATTAAGGCGTTTTAAGTCGAAAATGCGACGCTTTTTTTTCCCAAAAAGATGCCAAATTTGCTAAAATCAATATTTTGTAATAATCATGTGTACTTCACTAGCAAAACTCATGTAGATTACGAATAAAAAATAAGTTCTTTCTTCTAGGTGTTTATGTGCGTTTCAGAGTCCACTCGTGGAGGGCCTAAAAAGGGCGTTCTCTTTCCCACGGCGACTGGGTCGTCATTGTTGTCTTGTGGAAAATGAAAAATTGATTCGAGTACCTACAGATATGTAGAATAAACCCTCCGAAACTCACTTCGATTGCTTCTATATCGATTGAGGTATTAAAGAAAAAAATCCCAGAAAAGCCTTATTTTCCGACCTTCCAAATGTATACAAGGCCTCAGCGGGCTACATCTACCTGAATGGGTCGAAAAATCGAATTTCCCAAGAATATTTTCATTCGATTGTATCACCTTTTAGCTATGTTCCCTAAAGATTTCATCGAAATATCTCTACGAAGAATGCGAAGCCTGGGAAACTTACGCCTTGATTATTATCGACGAGAGGAACAAGATGCAACATCGTGCGGAGAACGTAGAAGGACGTCATGGTGCCGGCCTCTTTGAGGCTCTGCAGTACTTGAACCAGGAGATTCATTATCGATTGAGCGTGGGGAACATAAGCGTCCGGCGCCATTTCCGTTATTCTCGCGAGTGTGTACATTCCGAGCTCTTTCTTAGCGACGTCGTCGCTCGCCGCCAACTCGTGAATTATCTGAAATATTTGCGGCCATCCGTTGCTGGGCAGCTCGTGCTTAACTATCGCGCCGATCAGTTGGGCTATGGCGTTCCTCACGTTGACCTCCGTGTCTTGAACGAGACCCTGTTCGTCAAGCGTGCAACGGTCGTCATTTTTACGTATTTCCGTGTGAAGGATCACGGAGGAGGAGTCTAATTACCTGCACCATCAATTCCTTGGCTCTGGAGCACATCTCCGGCGGAAGTAGCAGCCAGTTTTTTCTCTTGGAATAACGCTCTCTCAGCAGTATAGCCGCGTACTGTCTTATCTTGAACAACAAAGCCATTGTCGTCGGTTGAGGCGAACAAACATTTTCCGTACGCGTCTATGGGAACGTGAGACTTACCATGGGCTTCTGCGAGGCTAACATGAGTTGAAACAGCTCGTTAGTGCTCTCCGGTTTCTTGAAGACATTTTTCAACTCGCCCGTTGCCTTGAAACACATTTTCAAACAAATTCATTATCTCGCACTTCAATTTATTCGTTATATTTCGTCGATATACATTTTTCGTACGGGAACAAAAAAAAAACGCGCGCTTTAACTGTGCAAAATGGAACGTCGTATGTGCGACGGACGCGGTGACAAGCACGTGTTTCTCCGTATCGTAGACTTGAGGTTCGAAAGATCTGATGATTCAAACGCGCGTCCTTACCTGTTCGACGACGTTGGTGTCGGGGACCAGGAGTCTTCCGAGTATGTCCTCCATTGTGTGCTACAATGTGTACACCGCGTGAAACTCTATTTGCCGGTATCCCGTGTTTCTGTCCGATACGTTAATGCGATCAGCATAATCCGGAAGGCAACTACTGCGCGGCGGATCCACATCGATCACTGTATCCTCCGCGATTACTCTCGCACACAGCAATGCGCACTTTTGTCCAGAGTGGGGGGGGGAGATCGCGGACGGCCGGCCTTTTGTAGCGACGCGGACGTGGCGCTTCTAGCGGCTGACTCGCCAAGCTCGACACTCCTTCCCTCGTACCTTTCGTATAGCGGTTTTCGTTACTCATTGCTTTTTCGCCTTCTTTTGCTCCGTTTCTTTTTTCTCGAAACGAACAGAAAATTGTCGATCCAAGCATAATTCAGTGCGAATAAACTGCGAACGAGTGATAATTACGGGAGAGGAGAAAATAATTCCCGAAAAAGAAAGGCGCAGCGGCAACTTCGGGCCTCTCGAGATTAAGCCTTTCGTTATCGCCGACAGATGTCGCCAGAGGTTCTTGCGGAAAACCGAGCGGAATGCGTTCTTGTTGATAATCGGCACGCGATATATGCTCCCGCAAAGAGTTGTTTGAATTGGCATTTTGTAAATGTTTAACGCCAGACCTGTTTACTACGGCAAGAGGAAATAATATACAACAGTGGTTGGTTGAGCGCAAGGAGGGGGGCTCGTCTTGCGGAATTTATACGGGGCGCGTTCATTCAAGACACGCCGAAATATAATCTGTCGAAATACGCGCGCGCCGGTTCTCTTGCACTTGCACAGGATGTATATACACGCGCGTTTCGCGACCTTTGACGGGCATATCATGACACGGGAGTTTTTTTGAAGAAATACACAGACGGAAAGTTGTGATTTTCACGCTCATCTCAGCCGCTTTTATGGAGTGTGTTTACGTATCGTCGCACGGCTCGTAAACTTTCAAGGTCAGTGTCTGCCTAGTTTCGACGGTATCCAACCTTGTGAAGTAACTCGCGAGTGTTTTCTTCGGTGATCTTTCGCGCGGATTCCGCACTGTTTCTTCAATAAAAAATCAGTTCATTGATCATAAATTCTCTGAGACCAAATACAAGTACGTTGACACATCGCAGCGTTATCCTTCATTCTCAATCGTCTGAGTATGGGGAATACTTTTGAAAAATCATAAAACGGTTGTGTAACATTGATCGGTTGATAAAAATTGATACGAGCCCTTGAGCGAGTAATCCAAAATGACGGTATGTACGATGATTTGTACCACACAGATTGATGAGAAAATATTGCCTTGGCAAAAGTACTATTGCCAATAACAATACTTAAATATTTTTTTTTTTTCTATATAACAGTGCGATGCATTAGCTGGATAAAAATAAATATATGAACAGACCATTATCTTTTTCTATACAAGTTCGTATGAACGTTTCTTTACGACGTATTAGACGTAAATCTCCTATACGTATTTAAAGAGTGTCTCAAAATGATCCGCACGCAATTTTTTGTTGTCGCAAACATAGAGTACTAATCTTTGACAACTGACGTAAGGAAGTATTGAGGTTAGGTCATGAGAAATTACGCAAATCAGCAACGTATAGAAATTGTTATTGGCTGCATTGTTTCTGCATAGTTATTGCAGACGAAGTTTTATGGTCGTGTTATCTCGCGCCGCGGCGATGGGAATTGGCCACCAAGATCGTGCGATTTGACGCCATTGGACTTCTCTCTTTGGGATTTTTTTAAAGGAAAAGTGTATGCCAATGATCCACAGATCTCAAGGAAGCAATTGCACGCGCCATTAATGAAATTATTTCGCACTTGTGCCAAAATGTTATTGAAAATTTCGTCAAAAGAGTGAAAAATGGGCCCACGATGAGACTAGTCGTAAAAATCATAGAATGTCCCACTCTATTTTAGGGAATTTTTGGAAAAAAATAAAAAATTGTAATCATCTCTAAAAAAATAATTTGCACTTCGGGAGCAAAAAACGTTAAAATTAGTAATTGATAAATTGTTCATATTCTTTAACGAAAGTATGCTTCCGAATGAAAAAAGAATTAAGAAGAAACATTTGTCGAAATCTTAATTAGCTCAGGAGTTAAGAGTGTTTGAATGTTTCCAAAACTTCCGAAATCGACATTTTTTGGAGAATTAGGTAAACATTCGGACGTGAGGCTTTCCTAGAATCAGGTCAATTTTCTTCAATAGTTCAAACAAAACTCAAACAAACCCAAACAATAATTAGCCTGTTTCTAGCAGGAACCCCGCCTCCGAATATTTACCGAAAATTATAACTCCGAAAAGAGATAAAAGTCTGAAAATTGGTCTGGATATTCCTCTCATGGGGTGGAATTTGACAAAAAAAATCAGGAAAACCAAAAATGGTCAGGGTCACGTCGAGGTGAAATGGTGTGGAATGTCCCATATGCATATGCATATATATATATTTACACACACACATGCGCATGCGTGAAAAAATGAATTCTTCAAGAACGATTTCTTTTTGCTTTTTGATTTCTTGTGCTCGGTCGTTTTTCCGCTCCAACGAGCTGTTCAATGTAAAATCGCACACGCAGAGATACACGCGGCACACGGGGATACAGTTCGAGAATCCTAGTCTTTCGTCTAGTAAAGCCTCCCGCGCGTCTCACAGGCCCGAGTTTATTATTTCAAAGCCGTGCATGTACCCCTTCGTTCGCCAGGTCGTCTCGGCCATATCTTGCCACGCGTGCCCGAAACTCCGCGCGCTACTCGTCTCCCACACACGTTTTAGTTTCTTCCTTTTTTTTTTCCATCCAACGTTAGTTATCTACGTGGCCCGTCTCTTCGACGCAGCCCTTTTTTTGCCCTCCCTTTGCTACATCGGGAACAACGGCCGTTTCCTTGCTCACAACGAATCAACGAACGATATGTACATATCGTTCCACAACGATGACTGTTCGCATTGTAATGATTATAATTTACCGTCGTTATTGCAGCGTTCGTTTATTTCGAGAAAAATACAAAAATTCCAGCACCCTCGTTGCTCTCGCGTTTCTGGAAAGTATTAAAAACAAACAATTGGAAAAAGAAAATAGCGCGTCGAATAAAAGTGCGCGTACGGTTAGGTGGGGAGTCGCGGGCTGCGCTTGCCCCGCATTTTCTATAAGGACACTGGTGCTGTGCTGTCATCGTTGCCGTTGAGTGGCTCCGCTTGCACGTCGTGCTGCTTGCTCTCACGAGCCCCTAGCGCACATCCCCCCCCCCCCCCCCCCCCCCACACACACCACACACGCGCGCGCATATAATATATATATATATATATATATATATATATATATATATATATATATATATATATATATATATATATAATAGGAACTAGACGCGATTTCTCGTCATAGTGTAAACCACACGCACTCGATACTTTCAAAGTGTCGAAAGTTACGATTCTGATAAGAGCAGTATGAATTTTTTCCTCGTGTCGATGAGTTCGGAATCGGTGAAAAAGAAAAAAAGAATTCACAAAGTTCGGCCTGTCGGGGCATGTCGTACAGGTCTATTTTCATACGCGGTGCAGTCGGTCACTGGAAAGGAAAAAAAGGACGAAAAGGTGTCTCTTCCAACGCCCCAAATGTTTGTTACAACCATTGCGAACTGCTCCCTATTTTTTGTTAGAACTTCATAACCGACTGAATATATTCGACCTGTCCTTTTAATCATAATATCAATATTTCATATTAATATTTTTTTGTTTAATGCGGCCTTAAGGGTTCAGGCTACTGTGGCAACGAGAAAGTCAGGGTTGCTTGAAAACTTCATTTTGAAGAAAGTGAGGTGGTTGAAAGATTGTTCGGACATTTATTTGTATGTACATTGAGAATGTTGTGTGCGAAATTTTATTGAAGGATATTAGGAATTGAAGGAGTTATAAACGATCTCGTGATGGACGTTTGAACGTGAGGGGCTGAACGGTGTACTTTATTATGATCAGCCGGTTGATCTCAAACGAAAGAGTTTTTTATTCATGAAATAGATATTGTCGGGTAAGACATGAACGAGCTTTTTTGTTATCGCGTTTCAATCATCAAAATATTAATAATATAATCATATAGTATAAATAATAATATATAGTAAATAATATGTAAATAAGTATAAATAATAATAAGTATATAATAATAAGTAAAAATACCAAGTCACCTAGATGTGACTATAAATTAAAGGTGGGGTGCTCAACTTTTTCAAAATTTTATCAATTTGACAAATTCAGTTTCATTAATCGTATTTAATTTGGCACAATAGTAATTAGAGAAATCATGATCACAGATTTATACTCCAGTATCAGGATTTTTATTTAAGAAATCTAAGGTTGTTTTACTGTAAATTGAATGCAGTTGATATGTTAACGGATATATGTACATCAAAGATTATATGTCTGAATTTGGAGATCCCCAAGCTTGTATTTAAAGTCACATATAGGTAACTTGGTGAAAAAATTATTTTCTCCTTTTTAGAACGTATAAAAGCTCGTTTTAAAAAAATATTATTATTATATATAAATTATTTTTTACTTTTGAGTCTTAAATTGATTTGATTAATTAATTGTTACTAGTAGTTTACTAGCTTACGAGTTTGTACGTTAGGACCATGGAATGCTTGTAAAAAATAACAAAGACTGTAATTGGGACTGAACTTAGGAGTAATTGCTGTATAAAAATTTTTCACAATCAAACACAGGCGGCTACGAATTTATTTGTATGTGTTAGTTTTGTATGGATGATTAGATATCGCTAATTTTACATGAAAAGTAGAAAATGTTATGTGATTATATACATTTTTAAGTTGAATCGTGCATTGTTACCTTTGAGATGCACGTTTGCACAATTTCAGAGTTCTCAGTACTCGGGAAGTGGGTGGATGTCGATTTTCCGCTTTGCATCTCACAGAAAGCGAAGTTAAATAAAAGCTTTAAGTGAAGTCAAATAAATTGTCGAATTTTTCGTTCCATTATTCGAGAAAAAAAATGCATGATCGTTTTTACTAATGAATCACTAATGATCACTAATGAAATGATCACTAATGAATCACTAATGATCACTAATGATCACTAATGAAAAAAGACGGTAAGAAGAAAAGCCTCGGCCAAGACTAAATTACTACTAGATTGAATAAATGTATCAAATTTCCAGTTAAATCGTTAATTAGATATCGAGAAATCGTGTACACCGTATTGAACAACATAGTTTCGAGAAAAATGCAAGTTGTTCTATCGTTGTAATCATAACTTTACCTTCAATCTGTGATTTCTACACCATACGTTGGACCTCCATCTTTAATTTGAGTTGCCTCAATAGGTGACAGTTTTGCATTTATCGCAACGTGAATGTGTCCTTGCTAATAATATTGATATTTTAATTTTTTAAACGAATCAATTTTCATTTTTTACTCTTTAAAATAATTAAATTCTAATCTGTTAATTTTACAAACGATTTAATTCTAATATTTTAAATTCAATAAGTATTTTTTATTCAATTCATATTTTTCATTAATAAAAAAGCAGTAGGTATATCCGACACGATCGCCTATGTACAGTCGAACACACTCACGCACAACTTCTGCACCACATGTTAGACCTTCATCTTCAATTTGAGTTGCCTCAAGATGCAAGAGTTTTGCGTTTATCGCAGCGTGAATGTGTCCTTCTTAATGATATTGATATTTTAATGTTTTTGATGAATCAATTTTCATTTTTTACTTTTTTAAATGATTTAATTCTAATTTGTTAATTTTTACGATTTAATTCTGATTTTTTTTTATTTAATCAATATTTTTTATTTAATTCACACTTTTCAATAATAAAGAAAGCAGTAGGTATAACCGACACGATCGCCCATGTGCAGTCGAACACACTCGCGCACAAATATGCGTGTATGTATTTGTGTATCGGTGATTTTTAATTTATCGTGTAAGCAAAATGATCTCACATTGACTGGATAAGAGGCGACGCACGAACTCATTGCGCCGTTATAATATATCGATAAGCAACAGGCGATCTTGGGTGTGATCGCGCGAGAACGAGCCGAGAGAGGCTCGAATGAGAAGGATCATTTCGTTCGTATGATCGCTGACGACCAGGTCTCGTACGTGTCGTCAATTTGTGTGTGTGTGTGTGTGTGTGTTTGCGAGGAGATGCATTCGACGACGTCAGGCCACAAACTCGACCGTTAAATATTTCGTTGCGATGAATTCTTCGCTAAGAAATCGAGACCCAAAGTCTATCTCACCCTTTCTCTCTCACTCTCTGCCCATACTATATCTTTGGTCAATCGATGCCGACTGTCTTGTTTGTACACGTGGCTCGCAACTATACCGTAGCGATATCGGTTCCACCTCTTTCCAATGCCATGCCCACGATCTGAGGAAATTCGTGCGTGGATCGCCAGTACAAACTTTGAATATCTCGAGCCAAAGGGCGGCAAGCGTCAGACAGTAAGATTTGTAAGAAAAACGAACGAAAAATATGGCATTGAAGCTTGCATCGATAAAACGCAAGGGAAATCGTTTTTTTTCTTACATTTCTATATTTTTATTACCATCCAAACTCTTTTTTTGCAGTTTTAGGTTATGGAGTCTTACCGGGCTACATCGACCTAGGAGGGTAAAAAAATTGCCTTTTTTGAAAAAAAAAAATTGTCTGAAGTTTATTCAACTATTGCTAAAATTGAATGAGCTACGGCTTATAACAGCTTATAACAGGCCGGGCAAGTGGTAGAAGCACCATACGTCAAACTTCAGTCGCGTTTTTCTAAACACTGTTTTCAAAGTCGGTGGACATGATATCTCGAGAACCACTCGATGGATTGTTTCCAAATTTACAGGAGATTCGATGAGAAACATTTGAAGGTCGTTGACGATCTCACTTTTTTTAAATCGATCTTCATTTTTCAATAGTCACGTAAAAATGACTACGTTTTTCACAGATTTTGTTTGCCCGAGTTTCAATTCGTCGCCACGTTGTTAAATAAAAATATTTCGAAAATCAACGATCGTCAACGACTCGTATTTATTGTTCGCTCGAATAAGCGGTTTCGTTTTTATATTTCGGATGGACCGTTCAAGCTGGAGAGTGTCCACCGCAAAACGTCGCGAAAAAATGTTGCCTACTGGCGGCCATGTTTTTGATGTTTTTTTTTGTGATTTTTTTAAAGCTTTCAATATACAGGGTGTTCTGTAATAAATGAACAATCCTGTAACTGTTGATAGGTCAGATCTTGCCCTACTGTACGATGGAATTTTAGTTTAGTAAAAGTCCCACGGTTTTCGAGCTTTTAGGCTTTCTGTTATTTTGTGAAAAATATCATCTGCTTTTGGCTTTTCGCATGTCATTTCTACAAATCCTCTGCCGGTGGCCATGTTTTAGTTGTTTTTCTGTATTTTTTGGCGATTTTTTAAGACTCAATATATGTACCTTTCTGTAAAAAATGCGTTTCTTTATACCCAACTGTTTCCCAGGGGAAAAAAATTAGAATTTGGCCATTTTTTCGGGCCTGTAGGTAGATGTAGCCCTTTAATAAGGACCTTCAAAAATATTTCTGTCATAATCGTAGCTTAATCGTGCCAAAAAATTCGGCAATATGAAGAAAAACAATTACGTTGCATTTCAACGATGCATTTCAACGACATCAGTAGCATCGAAAAATCTGAATTTGGACGAGTCAAGAGGTATGGGCTACGTTTGTAGCATTTCGAAAAAAAAGTCGGTACATTTGGAGATTGGGTAGCGAGCTGCAGTGGTAAATATGTGTGATGATAAAAATCAGTAGCAAGATGAGATATTCGAAGGTAAGGGGTTTTTTTTTAAACACACAGGAGGGAAAAAAATATCGTTGTGAACACGTGTACTTCAGGACGGGGTTACGGTCACCATACGAGAAGTGAAAATAGCGTCCTTACCTCGTCTGTTCGAAACGTGTGCTCGTCGCGTCCTAGCATCCACTCGTCCCCTCATCGCCGTGCTACGATCCTTTTATCTTTTTTTCGTTTTTTAACTATTTTGTTGTGAAAGTCTCGTGGGTAGGAGAGATTTGAAAATTCACATAAGTGTCTGTCTTTGTGATAACCAAAATTTTTGTAATACCACAGTAATAACTTTGTAATAACTTCGTAACAAGTAATAACTTTGCAATAAGTAATAACTTTGTAATAACTTCATAACAAGTAATAACTTGTAATAACTTTGTAATAATGTTGTATAACGTTAATAACTTTGTAATAAGTAATAACTTTGTGATAATCTTGTAATAACGTTAATAACTTTGTAATACCTTTGTAATAACTCTAAAATCTTTGTAATAACTTTGTAATAATCTTGCCATAACGTTAATAACTTTGTTATAATTTTGTAATAACTACATCTTTGTAATAACAAAGTAATAACTTTGAAATAACAAAGTAATAACGAAGTAATAACTTTGTGATAACTCTAAAATCTTTGTAATAACAGAGTAATAACAAAGTGATAACAAAGTAATAACTTTGAAATAACAAAATAATAACGAAGTAACAACTTTGTAATAACTCTAAATATCTTTGTATTAACAAAGTAATAACTTTGTAATAATTGTAAAATCTTTGTAATAACAAGCATTTTTGTAGCCATATATTCAGCACTGAGACGCAAATGGAACCAAACAAATTCACAAATGACAAACTCTTTTTTAATTTCCTACGTTCCAAACCCAATCTATGCGAATTATTTTTTCGATTTTTTTCATGATTGTTCTTTTTGCCAGAAGAAATGGTTGGGAAAAATCATTCGAACGAAGGGTTTAGATTAAAAAAAAAAAAAAACGTCGATGCATAATTTTCAATGTTTTGTTTTCATAAATCCTCCGCGCCTCTCCCCCTCTCCTTTTCTCTCACTCTCAGTATTGGCTGTCAAACATATTTATTCTATAAAACTCTAGGATCCGACGCTTAAATTAATAACGACAATCGATTGATCAACGATAAGATATACATAAATAATTGTTTTCGTTTCTCTTCTTCGGGTCCTTCCTTTGCGATATCAGACCCCGTACTTTATTTGGTCGTAATAGATGCTCGCTGTAGGTGGTGACGTCGTCGAAGGGTGAATGTTCGAGCTCGTTATGCTCGGTATACCAATACCCCCGAGATTGCTCAGGTTCAACGAGCTAAGAGAACCGAGCGAGCCGAGACTGACCGAGCTCGATGGATGGTGACCGAGGTACGCCGACTTACGATCCATCAGACCTCCTCCAGAACCACTGGAACTCGAACTTGAGCACTGCATTCGCATTCCTGCAAAAATGATTGAAAAAATTGACGAAAAAATGCTCGTGCCCTCTTCAAAGCGAATGTCGATGACAATACTTCATTTTTTCGATTTAAGGGGGTAGCGCTCTCTGGAAGCGTCAAAAATAGTTTTTTTCGCGTATTGTTAAAGTTGGAACTTTCAAGAATATTTTAAGACGAACCGAACTCTGAAACTCTAAAAATTGACGAAGTTACACTTGTTTTAGTAGAACAGTGTGGGTCGCGTTAAGAAGGTAAATATACACAACTTTGTTAATGTACATACAAATAAATCTCAAAACGATTTTTCTATCATCTCATTTATTTCTTCAGAATTAATTTATTCATAAAACCCTGATTTTCAGCTCGTCACAGTAGCCTAACCCCTTGATAGTTCATTTCTGTGCTGCGATATTGTGGAAGTAAATCATGTTCTGGAATTTTCAAAGTATATGGATTGAAAAAAAACCTATGCATTTTCATATAAATACAATAAGTTCATAAATACCTAATACCTAAATTTCATTAAAAATACATGAAAATATATTCATACTAAAGATAAATATGAATAATTGAAGTGCGTACATAGAGAATAAATGTAAAATGAATAGAATATGGAGAACTGCAAATCCAATTAATTCGCTCTTCAATCGATAATTCGTTACGAATAAAATATTGCTGAAAAAACACTGTTCTTACAAATCTTTCCATGAGCAATTAAATATCATTGATTGGTATCTACAGTAACGTTTAATTCTAATGGCGAAATTTCCTCGATCCATGATATACAATTGCATTGTTGCAAATTATTGTTTTTTGGTATCCAATAAAAGGGCGCAAGATTTGTGAAATTCATTCGGGATATCTTCTTAAGGGGCTGACCATTCTGAATACTGAGTGAATCTCTCTCTCTCTCTCTCTCTCTCTCTCTCTCTCTCTCTCTCTTTCCCTCTCTCTCCGTTTCTTGGTCTTTCTCTCTGGTCAAATGATCCCGAGACCCCACGGACAGCAAAAGCAGCGCATAATAAAACAAAAAAGAGACACGGAAACGAGACGAGGACTTTGGGTGAGCGAGCGAGAGAGAGAGAGAGAGAGAGAGAGAGAGAGAGAGACAGACAGAAGAAATCGGTGCTTGTAGGTACCCGATGAATTCGAAGAGCCCAGCAGCACTCGAGCACAGATACTGCCTCAAGTGGCCAGTACACTTCACTCGTGCCTGTATCGTACTGTTTCCTTTTTTTTCCTATTTTTCTTTTTTTTTCTCATTTTTTCTTTCTTTCTCGAGTATCTTTAAATGTTTCTCTCTCTCTCTCTCTCTCTCTCTCTCTCTCTCTCTCTCTCTCTCACACACACACACACACACACACACACACCGCTCATGCTTCATTGGCGTTGGTCGGCAAGGATATGAGAGGGGGCCAATTTTTGGCAATTTATTGTGGTATTTCGCGCGGATGGCGCGGGGTGGAAATAATTTACAAGCTCGCGCGGTTATAGGGCATACTTGATGCGCGGGACGAGGAGAAATCCCCGAGCTCGATGGAAGAACGATGATTGACACGAGACGACGACTGTTGCTCTCTCTCTCTCTCTCTCTCTCTCTCTCTCTCTCTCTCTCTCTCTCTCTCTCTCTCTCTCTCTCTCCATCTCCGGCCTCATCATTCGGGGCAGTATTTCACTCGCTCGTCGTGTAAATGTACACGGGAAATTGGATTGCCGTTGAATTTGGCTCTAGCTTCTCGCCACGATCGTGCCGACTATTTCCCCCCCATTTTTTACTTTTTTTGTACCCCTGGAACACTTTCGCTACGGCTTCTCGGCGCTGAAAGTATCCAGTAGTACAACCGGACGAATAATCAGGCAACGAGGGTTTTGCATTCCCAGGAGGATTTTGCACTCCGCGGGACTTTCTTCTTCAATTACGAGGAGCAGCAGATTAAGGGGTTACGTGGGTTGGAAAATTTCAGAAATCTGTTTTTTTTTTTAAATTTTATTATCTAATGGTACAATATGTCTAGAATATTTTCCCAAAGTTTCAAGTGAATCGGAGGTCTAGGAGAGAGAGAGAGAGTCGGGAGCGACAACTTTAATCGCATTTTTCTTGAAACACTGTTTTTGAAGTCGGTGGACACGATTTCTGAATGCACCGATCTTATCGAAATTTTGCACACTTCTTCAAAATGGCATTGACTAGTGATTGAACGAAGGTTTTTTTTTCGATTACAACTAATTTTACAAGGGTATACGTAGTGTAAATTGTACGAAAAATTGAACTGTTTTGCATACAACTCTGCCAAAAATCCGAATACCAATTTTTTTTAAAATCCTCCGTTCAATCACGAGCTATACTTATCTACTAACAGAAAAAAAATTGGTTTTTTGATGCCCGATAAAGCTATCATGAGTCATCCTGACCACTACGAGGATACTTTTTTTGAGGGTCTCCGGAAACCAGGTCCCACTGGCTGAACTTTCCAAATTTTTGGACGAATAAAAAAAAAAAATTGTTGAAATGTTGCTCTTTTACGTGCTTAACATTTTGAATAAAATCATTCGTATATTATATTTTTTTGAATAGAGAAAATATGCTTTTTTTTGGCTTCGAAATCCACGTAACCTCCCGTTAAACGAATGTGTCAATGGGTATAGGAAAGAGGAGAAAATTCGACAGAGAGGAAGAGAGCAAGAACGAGGAAGAGCTAAAAAAAACATGATGAATTTGCACTCGAAGCTACCGGGCTTTAAGCGTCTTCGTGTGCGGTCTACTCTTATACCCACACGTCTGCGAGTCAAAATTTCTCATCGCGGACGAATCACGGACATTTTTCAGTTCATCGCAGCCGCGAGCTCACCGCGAGCAAAAACCCCACGGGATTAAGGCCTTAGGTCACACTAATGGGTATAAAATCATGTGCGAATTTAACAATTTCTTTCGTACGAAAAAGTGATTTACTCATAAAATTAATTACACATCTATTTAGTACGAATATCAAGCTGTTAGAAAATATATATATATTTTTTTTCGATGTACCAAATTGCCGACTACTCGAAACTTCTCGAAACAGCTTTTTTCCAATTGGCGTGACAAATAACTTCAACAATTTTCACTCGATTTAGTTCAAATTTAAAAGTTATGCTCCTAATTGCATTGCGCAGAGAAGTACGTACGGAATTTCTGATTAATTGAAAACTTTAAATTTTATGAGCAGTTTAGGAGCAGTTATAAGGAAATTTTTCACTGAAAATTTATTTCTTAAGTTTAAATACATACAACTTTTGAATAAAACAATATTTTTTTAAATTCTGTACGTACTTCTCTAGGTATTCTAATTTTGACTGACGAGAATTTTTGTTTTTTGTTCTAGGTAAAAAATTGTGAATGCTGAATGTCACGCCGTGGAGCGCCGAAAAAAAAGATAACAAAAGAAAATATTAGTAGTCGGCCATTTTATACATCGAAAAAAAAAAATGTCTAGCAGCTTGATATTCATACTAAATAGATATGTAATTAATTTTATGAGTGAATCACTTTTTCATACGAATTTTTTTTTAATTCGCACGTGATGTTATATCCGTTACTGTGGCCTAAGGCCTTAAAAGTACGTCATACCTCGTCATATACAGTGCCATACAGTTTCGAGCTTATCACGATGTCCCCTTACAATTGTTAACAATTATTGTTCTTTACCCATGCATTCTTTAACGTGCTGGCAACCTACATTTTTCTTTCCATCGCACGTTTTGCCTCAATTTTCCCTGACGTTGAATGAAAATATTTTTTTCTTTCATTTCCCACATTTTTTGACAGACTTATGATCCGAAGATGATCCAATTTTTTTAAGGATTTTTATTTCGTGATCTGTAATCTAAATATGCAAAATATTATTTTGCGTAATAATGGGAGTAATAAGCTAGAAAGAATTTTCGTTGAATTCCAACGATGCATATTTCAACCACATAATTTTCCATTATGGGGTTGGAAATTGAAAATTGATCGCATATGGAAGGATAATAGGAAATTTAGGGGCACTTGCCGTCGGGATTGGATTATGATGAGGCTCGCTTACATTTCGCTGTATATGGGCCAACCGGGAGGGCGTCCTCTCATCGGTAATACACCGAGGAAGATCTTGTTTATCGGGCTCGTAAACATTTTGACGATAAACCCTCAACGCGTTGGAAACTTAGCGAGCATCGCACTCTCAACTGAGAAATACATATACATAAATGCGCACATGTTAAAAAAAAACATATATATATATAATATATAATAAAATATATAATATATAATATAATAAAAAATATATGTTATTTAAATAATTGACCATCTAACCGACACTGGTGGATGAGGGGGATTAAGGCAGCACACCTCCGTGACGGGTTCAAAATATTGATTTTTCGTACACTTCTTTAACGTATACATATTTAAGAACACGTGAAAAAAATTTCAAGTTAAAATATCGAAAATTGGCCAAGTTACAGATGATTTGGTGAGAGCAGGTAACGCAACAATTTACGTATACTAAAAATTTCAAACGCGTTTTTCTAGAAACCAGTTTTCTCGAACTGGCTGGAATCATAATTTTAGTTATAATTGTCCGATTTTCAATTACAAAAAACCAAAATTTCCGTAAGCGCTGTAGCCACCGTTGTACGTAGCAGGTTTTTTCAATTTACTATTTTTTAAGCTACCGAATATAAGTAAAAATTTCGCCGAAATTATACTTTTCTTTATTATCAAAGACTTTTTGCGATGCTTTTTTTGAAAACCCGCTACGTACAACGAAACATACATTTATATATTGTTATTTTTATTTTCCTGACCAATCATTGTCGAGTTATGGTCCGGGCGTTGGACCACATTTTTATACAGAGGCTCGATTATACCTCAATCAAGTTATTAATTGACCATTTTTTAAATGCAGATTTACACGAAATAATTTCAATGTATGCTTAAAAACATACTTTTTTCCAAATCCCAAGTAAATAATCTAGTTGACGACAAAAATTTGGAAAGAACTTCCCCCATAGGGCATTCCTTTCGCGTAGGGCCACATATAGTACAGGTTTCAAACATTGATTGAAACATGTTTAAAACAATACGAGGTGTAATCCGAAGTACAGCTGATATCACAATGAAATTATTGTTTATATATCAAATATGTTGAATAATGTGAAGGCGCGTTTACATAATGTTCCTTACTCGTTTACTAAAGTACCAACAATGAGACTGATGTACCGGGATTCCCCGAACATTAAACTTTTGTGAAGACAGTGCTGCCGTGGTCGCGGAGCACGAAGTTTTGTTTGTACATTACTAAGTATATTATCTTGACTTTGTATTGTTTCACTTTCATTACATTTTAAGTTATGATCCGCTGCAATGCAAGAAAAATCATTCGAAACGAAGAACCGAGTACCCCTAATCCGTTTTCAAACGACGTTCACGCCCGAGAGCACACGAGTGCTCGAAGGACAATGATTATAACGAGCCAAAATAAAGAACACGACATGCACACCGACATGCCATATTAGAGAGAAAAGGTTTACAATCCGTGAAGACGACGGTCACCGTATTCGTGCGAGCGTGATGGCAATATTTTTGTACGTGACCAACAAAGACAAGTAATGACGTGTCAATGCACGAAATTGTTCGTGCTCCGCGACCGCGCTTTAGTGAAGAATTTTCGTATAATATATCTAAACCAAATCGATCGATTTAAAATAAACTCAAATCTATTTTGTTCGATATAATAAATTAAAAAAAAACACTGATGTTCTTAGTACCGTAAAAATGTTTAAAACAACATACTTTAAATATTTTTTTTTTCGGGACTGTATTTTTGTTTGTGTTTTAAACAGTTGTTCCAATCAATTGTTTTAAACAATGGCAACCCTGGCCCCGGTACACGCGACTCATTAAAATTTCAATCTTTAACGGAGCGTGAAGCTGCACTGTCAACGGGGACTAATAGGCCCTGTCAACTCAATTTTGACGTGTATCCGTCATGCATCAAGCTTCGTTCTTATTTTACTTCCTTTGAAAATCTTCCTCTCTCTCTCTCTCTCTCCCGCGTCTTCACAATCAATCGTGAAAGTTCCATTAGTGACACGACAAGCGAGACGTGTCGTCGCCCGTGGGTAACATACCGGGAGAGACGTCAACCGCTAGACAGAAACGAATCGCGAGCTCAACCGCCGAGTCGGCTGAACAGGAGAGGCGGCCAGACATATCCGTGAATTAATAAACAATTTTAGTACACTCGAACTTACGCAAATTGCATTGTTAATACACGTCCGACGAATATGTTTACTCGAGCTGAGGATTTGAGATCGAAGATTTTCCCGCACACGTAGCGAGGAAAACAATCCGCAATGTAAATTAATTTTTTTGAAGAATTTACGACGGAACGAGGGGGAAGGTGGGTTGGCGAAGAGATGCGAAGAGTGAGAGAAAAGCGACGACGTTGACGGTGTCTCGCATTACCGGGCCCACGGCGCCCCGACGCTCGTAAAACGTCTAAACCGATTTTCCAGATGGCTCGGCTAGTCTCGACGACAGTCCATTCGAGAGACACACACAGAGAGAAAGAGAGGGAGACTCCCATTTTACGTTTTTTTTTTCGTCCACTTTTTTTTTTCTTTCGACCCTCAATGACCTGTAACCCTCGCTGTTCACATACAAGCGATCGTGCCCTCTTGCGTCAACATACGCACACATTTCGCCGGGACTCGAAACTACTCGTGCGCCACCCAGCACGTGGAACACTACCCCTTTGCCAGATTCCATCATTTCCTAATTCGCTTCCTCCTTTCCATCCCCTGCCGCTCTAACTCTCGCCCGTCCCTCTTCTGGACGCCTTGAATATCCTCTCAGCGTCACCAAAGACTAATGGGGCCGTCCGCATTTTTACGGACGAATGAAAGATGCATTTTGATCGGTGCCTAATACGGCGGGATTCATGCGTCACCAATGGCATCTATCAGATTTGGAGTGTTCTTTAGGGATAGGTCGATGTTCGTGACGATGAAGAATTTGATTTTTTAAACATATTTCGCATCCTCAAAGTGCTAAGAACACGCACTGAGAGAAAAGTGCATGGTGTTTACAACAAACGCGCATGGTAAAAGAGAGTATAGGCGAATTCCGTATAGTTTATCGTCATCGCAATCGTAATATGGTTAACACAACTATAAGCGTAAAATGTTAACCATTTTATGACTGCGGTAGCAATAAGCTATATGAATTTTACTATGCCCACTTTTACCATGGGCGATTTTTTTATATTATAAATACTATGGACATTTTTCTCAGTGCAAGTTTGTACTATTTATATGGTTGACATTAACACTTGTTGAGTATAAACTGCTACAAGATCTTACGAAAAGTGACTATACGAACAAGATTATGGTAATCGTATAGTGAAGACGTAAATCATTCGTCAATAAAGTAGAGACAGCGCTATGATCGATATAGATATATTAGCGCATTCATTTATCAGTTTTTAGAATCCGATATTTCGAAAACTATTGGGCCTCGCCAAAAATCCATTTAAGCAGTGACATATATTATCAAAAAAGCAATCTGTGCAAAATTCCACGTATATCAGAGGTAGCAGCTATTCGGAAATGCAGCTGGAATTACTTTTATCTGTTACGGCAAATCTACGATCGAAATACCATAAGTCCCCTCAGGGTAACATAAAATGTGGTTGAAATATGGTTGAGGTTACTATATATTTCTCTCTGTGCGTGGGTAAAAGGATATTTTCATATCTAAAGTATTTTAGAAATCACAGCCTGTTGAGCGGAACCGTCCGCTGGCTGGAAAACAGGAATATTAAACTTTAAATGCGTTTTTCTGGGCGTAGAATTTTTTAGCGCGCGGGTCACTCCACGAGTCAACGGATGGACCGATTTACATGAAGCTCGGTGCAATTGAAAGGAAATTCAATTCGCGGGGCGATCGGAAAGCGATTTATGTCAAAAATTGATTTCGACTTTTTTTTTTCGTCTACTGAAGCAAAAAGATGCGTTTTTTTTTCATACGGCTGTCACTTCTTTATCCAGGGGTTTTTCAGAAAACCGAAAATGATGAGGACCCCCCAATTTGCCCCCAATTTCCCAATTATCCAGGGGTGTTTCAGAAAACCGAAAATGATAAGGACCCCCCAATGTCATCTAGCTCAATCACTTTTAACCCCCTTTTTGTTTCGGATGAACTGACAAGGCTCCGCGCAGGCCAAAACGCGCCGTGCATGGCTTGATTTGACGTCAGCTAGAGCTGGAATTTTGGAGTTTACTCTCCATTGATAGAAGAATGAAATACGTCGAAACCCATTTCCACAAGTATTTATTTTATGTAAAAAAAATTCCCGAAGTTCGTGCATTTTTCATGCCCCGTGACGGTAATCTGTCCTCATGTTGAGTTGAAACGAACATTTCTGTTGTTAAGGCGTTAGGTCACAGTAACGGTTATAAAATCATGTGCGAATTCAACAATTTTTTTTCGTATGGAAAAGTGATTCACTCATAAAATTAATTACACATCTATTTAGTACGAATATCAAGCTGGTAGGACGTATTATTTTTTTTTCGACATAAAAAATGGCCGATTACTTGAAACTTCACTACAACAACTTTTTTTCAATTGACGTGATAAATAACTTCAACAATTTTCACTCGATTTACTTCAAATTTAAAAGTTATGTTTCCAATTGAATTTCGTAGAGAAGTACGTACGAAATTTCTGATTAATCGAAAAATGTTCTTCTTATGAGCAGTTATAACGAAATTTTTCACTGAAAATTCATTTCTTAAGTTCAAATACCTACAACTTTTGAACAAAAAAATATATCTTTTAAATTCCGTACGTACTTCTCTAGGTATTCTAATGTAGATTGCCGGGAATTTTTGTTTTTTGTTCTAGGTCAAAATTGTGGATGTTAAATGTCACGCCGCGGAGCGCCTAAAAAAAAGATATAAAAAAAGAAAAATATTCGTAATCGGCCATTTCGTACATCGAAAAAAAAGAAGTTTCCAGCAGCTTGATATTCATACCAAATAGATGTGTAATTAATTTTACGAGTAAATCACTTTTTCATGCGAAAAAAAATTGTTAAATTCGCACATGACTTTATACCCGTTACTGTGGCCTAACCCCTTGAGTACAGTGGCCAGGGAATGGATACGATTCCGTCGAGAGAAAGATGAGTAGGTGAAGTGATGAAAATAAATGATTACCCACCGTGATCGGCTATTGGAGTCTGGCAGGAATCGCTGTGTGGCGAATTGAGGTTCCCTAAGGGACTTCCCGGGCTGATTTGCACTTGGATACCTCTGATCGCGGCTGCCGCAGCGGCCGCGGCAGCATTGGCGTTGCTACCGTTCGAGCCTGCGAGTCCATAACCCACGTAATAATCCTGATTGGGTGTGGTGGCTTGTTGAGAATTCCCCGCCACTATTGAGGCCGTGCCACTCTTGTAATTACAATTCGGTAGGGCCTCGTGATCCGTTTCGTTCTTGTACGTGGGGATCTCCTGATGGCACTGCTGATGATGATGATGGTGATGATGATGTGGCTCCTGTTTGGTAGTCGGGAAAGCGTCGTTCGGACGATAGGCGATTTGTTCTTGGCTTCGTGGGTACGCGGTGGGCTCGTTTTTGAAGCTCAACTCGCCGTTTCGGTAGAGGGAACCGTCGCCCGTTTTGTAGGTGACTTCGGTAGTCTTGTAGGTGACTTCGGCGATCGGTGGTGGCTTGTAAGGTGGCTCGGGATAGGTCCAATCGGTTACTCCACCCGGTGGACCGTACATAGCGTACTCCTGATAATTCTGATACTGATTCTGATATCCGTTGGCGTAATCGACCCCGGCAGCGGTGAGATTCTCGTAGCCGGTTGGCTGTACGCCAACCCCGACGGGTCCCGTGGCTGCATAGTATTGGGGATACTGGGGCTTGAGGGCCTGGCACTTTCGACGAAAGCCCCGTGGCCGACGTCTGAAGCTACCCTCCTCGAACATGTACTCGCTAGCCGGGTCTATCGTCCAATAGTGCCCCTTGCCCGGGCGTCCCAGGCCCTTCGGCAATTTGATGAAACACTCGTTCAGGCTGAGATTGTGACGGACCGAGTTCTTCCAGCCCTGATAAGCGCCGCGAAAGAAGGGAAAGCGTTGCTGTAGAAACGTATAGATTTCGGACAGGGTGAGCCTCTTGTCGGGACTCGATTGGATCGCCATCACGATGAGGGCTATGTAGGAATAAGGGGGTTTCTCTTGTCTCCTCGCGCCGGGCTTTCGCGGACTCTCGTTGCTCGCACCGTTTGCCGTCGTGATCGGTGCCTCCTGCAACTGCTGCTGAATAGCCTGGCTCAGGTTTTGCCCGAGCATGGAGGCTGCGCTTGATCTATCGCTGCTGGTCAAACCACCGTGGGGCACAGGACTCGACGAGCCCGTGGACAAATGATGGCCCTGGTGAGACGGATGATGATGATGGCTGTGATGATGATGATGGTGATTGTGATTATGCTGATTGTGCTCCGACTGCGAATGAAGACTCGTCTCCAGCTCGTTCTTCATCGTAGCAGATGCTTCAGGGGTGACGACCACTCACCGCACCACTCGGTCACCAACACTCATGCGCGCACTGACATTCGATCGCGATCTTTCCACTTTAAACTCTTCTTCCTCTTCTGTCTTTTCGACGAATATTCGCCACTCAGCACACCAACATCGAGGCTCACCGAAGCGTCACTATCGACGGTGCACTAATATCCAACTGATGCGGATGCTGCTCTAGCCATCCGAGAAACGCAACTGATGGTCCAACACGTGGCAGGCTTTGGAATCTTTGGTGATTCGATCAAACTTTTCGCAATGACAAACGCGACTCAGCCTAAGAGGTGTAACGATGATCAATTTGGTTGGACCAAATGGCTTACTAGTGTCGTTCATCGGGGGCCGAATCTCTCTCTCTCTCTCTCTCTCTCTCTCTCTCTAGCTGTCTTGCCCTTTCTCTCTCTTCCTCTACGAACTATCGCGTGTGAGTGTTACGACTGACTGGAGCTTTAACTTGCTCGCTCTGTCGGAGCCTCCCTGCGGGCTTTACGACGTCGTGGTGCAGCAGCATCATCGCCTCAGGCGAAAAACTAAGAGCGGGAGCGAGAGAGAGCCAGTGAGGTGGAGAGCAAGATAAGATGAGAGATTCATCTCACCCGGGCTTATTACGTTCCCTTGGGACTGATTTGCGTGGGAGTGACGTCGTTCGTTTTCTCAACTCACGCCTTTGGGCGGAGCCTTACCACATGGTACACCAATGCTGCGGGATTTTGCTACCATCTGGACGACGCTGGACCAATCGTTCGCCCCGTGATACCAGTCTTGGATACTCGCGCAATCTCGATCTAGGCTGCGAATTCGGCGATTTCGGGTGATAAGAATCTTTTCGCGTTTCGGTTTTTCCTTTGTTCTTTAATTTCCATTGTTGGGAACGGAAGTTCCGCGGTTTGAACGACTTCGGGGAAATACCCCTTCGGGATCGCGAGAAATCACGGGAGAAGCAATTCGGTGCGCGCGCCATTTTGTTTTTAAGAGAAACTGGGTCCCCGTTGTGACAAGTCTGGTGGAACTGGAGTTTTTTTTTAATCTGGAAAAGTTAACACGAGGGATAACATTTGCCGTTTGTGCTTGGATGCTTGTTTCATTATTTTTAACACGCGGGATTGATGCTTCCACTTTTACGGGAGATACGACGAGAAACATTTAAGAGTAGTTAACTATTTGACTTTTTTTTAAATCGATCTTCATTTTTGGACAGTTACGTAAAAATGACGAATTTTTTCATAGTTTTTTTATGCTCGAGTTGCAATTTGTCGTCACGTTGTTCAAGGCCTTAGGCCACGGTAAGGGGTATAAAATCATGTGCGAATTTAACAATTTTTTTTTCGTATGAAAAAGTCGTTCACTCATAAAATTAATTACACATCTATTTAGTATGAATTTTAAGCTGTTAGAATTTTTTTTCTTAGATGTACAAAATGGCCGACTACTAATTCTTTTGTTGTCTTTTTTTTTAGGCGCTCCGCGCCGTGACATTTAGCATTCACAATTTTTGACCTAGAAAAAAAACACAAATTCTCGTCAATCTACATTAGAATACCTAGAGAAGTACGTAGGGAATTAAACAAATATTGTTTTACTCAAAAGTTGTAGGTATTTGAACTTAAGAAATGAATTTTCAGTGAAAAATTTCGTTATAACTGCTCATAAGCTGCTCATCGCATAAAAAGTTTTCGATTAATCAGAAATTCCGTACGTACTTCTCTGCGAAATGCAATTAGGAACATAACTTTAAAATTCGAAGTAAATCGAGTGAACATTGTTGAAGTTATTTGTCACGCCAATTGAAAAAAAGCTGTTTCGAGAAGTTTCGAGTAGTCAGCTATTTTGTACATCGAAAAAAAAAATTTGATCCAACAGCTTGATATTCATACTAAATAGATGTGTAATTAATTGTATGAATAAATCACTTTTTCTTACGAAAAAAAATTGTTAAATTAGCACATAATTTTATACCGGTTACTGTGGCCTAAGGCCTTAAAAAAACCATCATGAAAATCGACGGTTGCTTTAACGACACATCTCACTGCCTTTCGCGACGAAATTCAGTGAACGACAAGAGGAAAAAAACATATCAATCAATCCCCGATCCACAATCAATTAAAAAATGCCAACTCTACAGTAACATTTCACCGAAGGCATAATTAGAGGTACTCCAAAAAAATCTCGACCCACTTTCATTTCTATCGTTGAAACGAAATCCCTTAACAGTCGCGTATTCAAATGGAACTGCGGCAATACAGTCGATCATTGTCGTTCGAATCTCGAGAGGAATTCTCTCGTCACGACGACATAACGAATAACAGATCGAACTCTCGATTTGTTTATTATTGACGAGGCGTGACGGGATATCGCGTGACGGGGCAGGCCGAGAGACCGAGGATTTTTGTCTTCGGATTCTTTTCTCTTATTGCCCCGCTCGGTTTCAGCACTGCACTCGTGATCCCGTAACTTCCCATTGACGAGACTCCAATACATTTTCGAATCGTAGCAATAGTGTGGTGCCCATTAAATTCTCCGCGAGAGGGACGTTTGAACGGAAAATTAGAGTCTTTTGAGGACAATCGATACGTTGAATAGGACTGAACTTTATAGGAACGTACTCAGTGGATCGTTGATGACAATAAATAATTTAAGGGAATATGAAAAAGCACGTGGCGTCGTAAGAAGAATAAAAAAAATCTATGTTTATGTATTACGAAAAGGAAAATGCCGTATAGTTGTAAAAGTTTGACTGTAAATATATATAAATATATAAATCATATATCTCGTACTGATTATGTTGAGGTTGGTCATCCTTGTATTCAAGAGGTCCGTAGGCAGCTGGCAAAGGTACTAGATGCTCTTTGACTGAAGTCGGATAAAGTTCCGACCCCCCCCCCCTTCTGATCGAGGTGAAATTTCGCACGAACCTTCTTTTTAATATTTTAAGGGGTTATGCCCAATTGGAATTAAAAAAAAAATCATTTCTTCGTTTTCGACGGATTATTGTAATATAATCTTTCAAAAAATTCTCTGAAAATTTCAGGTCGGTTCGTTGAAAATTGGGGGAGTTGTGCGCGTTCACAGGTAGGTCCGACGAACCTACGCATATACCTGACGTGAAACTTTAAACGCGATTTTCTTGGAATTACTATCAGAATCGGTGACCAAAATATCTCAAAAACAACTAAACCGATCTGCTTCAAATTTTACAGACATTTTTTTTGTATCAAAAGGCAGTCCTTAATCGAAGGATCTTTTTTTCAATGCATACTTTTTTTGATATCAAGGAAAATACAGTGTTTTTTTCATCGAAATTTCGACGGTCACTTTCGATCGGCGACCATTTTTTCAAAAATCATTTTTTTATTTAATCCTTCGATTGAAGACTAGATAATACGGTACAAAAACTAAATTCATTTGGTTTTTTAGTTTCAGATGATTTGTTCCCGAGCAGGACTGGTCACCGCGAAGGACTTTTTTTGCACAGCATATTTGTCAATAAAAAAATTGTCAAAGATACTTGAAAGTATACCCGTTTCTATTTTTAAAAAAAGTTATAAACCTGCACCCATTTCCCAAAAGAAATTTCACGAAAACCCCTCCTCTTTCCGACCGCGAACTAGGGGTAACCCCTTAAGTCAACCCCTAAAAGGATTTTTGGAGACTCGCAATAGTTTCCAGGATATATAAATTTTAAGTTTTTTTAAAATACGCGCCACCTATATCCATATCTGCTATGTCTCAGTTCATACCTATATATACCTATATCGCACTCTCCGTGTTGTCCAAACAAACAAATCCAAACCCAAAAACTATTGCGCGTCGTCAAAAATCCCTCTAGGGGCTGTCTTAAAATATTAAAAGGAAGGCTTGTGCCTTCCTTTTAAAAATTTCAGCTCGATGGGGTTTCGGAACCTTACCCCCGAAGTCTAAACAATTATTGTATTCATCGTATTGAAGATGTCTGTTTTTGTATCGAACAAACATAATATGCGAGAGTTGTTACTGCATTACTTTGTTTAGTAGAAAAGTGTAGGCAAAAGTCATCGATTGCTTGTGGATGCTTACCAAGAAAATGCTCCATCGATAAGCATGTGTGAAAAGTGTCATCAACGTATTGCAAAGCATGATTTTAATTTTAAGGCCTTAGAGCACAGTAACGGGTATAAAATCATGTACGAATTTAACAATTTTTTTTTCGTATGAAAAAGTTATTCGCTCATAAAATTAATTACACATCTATTTAGTTCTATTTAGTTCTGGGGAGGACCCAGAACTATGATGGATTAGCACCGAGAACGAAAAAAGTCGTCATTTACATTGGTATTGCTAGAGAAGTACAAACGATTAATAAAAAATACGGTTTTTCACAAAGTAGCACCAATTTTGATAGATTTTTATTTCTATCGCCATAAAAAACGGCCTTAATTAGTTTATGAAAACGGAAAGTGCTTATGAATTGTAAAAATCGGGTGGACTTTTTGAAAGAATCTGTATAAGAAGCTACAGTTGAAACTGCAAGTCAATCGGATGAAAACTGGCCGAATCCTGCGCGATTTCAAAAACGTGTTTCTAAATTTAAAAAAACGTCTGGAGTTTCAGAACTGATTTAGGAGCCATCGTGCACACGACGAAATTGAAGCTCTCATTAGAATTCTGCGTGTATCCATGGAGGCATGTTGATAGTAGGTCTTCAGCTGTTGGATCGTTGTATATTTTTTGTACAACGACTGAAATAAATGCCTCAAAATTGCTACTTATACGTTCTAGGCTGCTTCGTGCGTTTCGGAGGCACTTCGGAATATGAGATCTAAACATTTTTGTTTTTCATTTTATGGCATAACTCCTTTTGCGTATCATTATTGTGATGTTTATACATCATTTAATCCAATAAGAAAAAACAGACAATATTTTTTGCTGCCGCGATGTAGGCATTAAATGTTACCCAACAATACATTTATTTACGCTGGACTGTGCGGATGGCCTAAAAGTGAGAAAATTCGGTGACACACGAATTCAAAGCATTTTCAGCACGCCAATACTAGACCACGTGTTCATGGATTCGTCATGAATTATCTGGAAGTTATGTGAACTGGGAGTATCACCTTACTCGTTGTATTTACTAAACATTGCTCTATAACGTTGAAGTTTGCATTGTTGGAACGTAACGAAAATGATTCTCTTTTTAATTCCGCATATTTCCTTTGGCAGTTTTAGGCTTTGAAAATGACGCGAACATTTTTTAGGATTCTGATTTAGTGATCCACGAATCTGCAAGATATGATTTTGTCGAAGGTGGGCAAAGTTAATCCAAAAATTAACTTCGTCAATCGTTATTACGCTACTCAAAAAGTTAACTTCGTTAATCGATAAAGTGTTAGTTTGTTGAAAATTCAACGCAAGTTCAATTTATCCGTTAAAGTTGTTAATCTATATACAATTGTATGTGATTCTTATTATTATGTTTTACCTGAAACTTGTTTTAAAAATATACCAATCAAGTAAGAATTTTATAGTCCCATTAATACATGAATACTTTTTTTTTATAATAGCATGGGTACATAGTACCTCAAAATGGGGTTCAATTGACGTTAAGGGTAACTTTGACAGTTTTTGGGTTACTTGAACAGAGTGCCAAAATTCGGTTTAAATGTGTGCGCATCTACATGTGTTTGTATTTATTGTTCAAGTTCATTTTAGTGTTGCTAAAGTTGATTGTAATGCTGCTCAAGTTGATTCTGATCTCAATAATAATTATAATACTGATTAAGTGTCTATAATAGTACCCTAGGTACGTGATATTTTCATGTAAAATGTTTCCTTAATAAAGGTGACGATGTGATTGTCAAAAAAACGTTGATTTTAATTTAATTCCATGCATAATGCATAAATATTATTATTATTTTTATCCGAATGACGCCGAAGTAACCCTTAATCTTTGACATAAGTTGCACTTCAATGCCTTGTCAAAGAAACCCCGCACTCAAAGTTACTTTGACACTTTTTCGAAAAAATATATAAAACTGTGGGTTGGTGGGGCTTGACTTTCTTATACATTTGATAACCAAAGGACACATTGTTCTATAGAGGCATAAAAGTTGGGATTTAGGATGTTAAAAAAGTGACCTACAAAAAACTTACAAAACCTGTTTAAAGTAACCCCATTTTATTTTAGGTAGATATAGAGTATATAGAGGTATTAGGTAGATATAGAGTATAATACCGCCTGCTAGGGCTGAAGCGAAAATTTTTTCGGGAGTTCCCAAATCCAACTATATCCCTATAGGGATGCACTATTTCCCGATTGACAGCGTTTGAGAATTTTTCAGTTGAAATTCTCAAGCGGAACTTGTTGGATCTCCCAAGAAAAATATCCTTCCGTGATCTCGTGCACAAATTTGTGTAGTATTTAGTATAGGGTATTAGTTTAGTATTTAGTATAGGGTATTTATTTTGTATTTAGTATAGGGTATTTGTTTAGTATTTAGTATAGGTTATTTGTTTAGTACTTAGTGTAGGGTATTACTTTAGTATTTAGTATAGGGTATTTGTTTAGTATTTAGTATGGGGTATTGGTTTCGTATTTAGTATAGGGTATATATTTAGTATTTAGTATAGGGTATATGTTTATTATTTAGTATAGTGTATTAGTTTAGTATTTAGTATAGGTTATTTGTTTAGTATTTAGTGTGGGGTATTACTTTAGTATTTAGTATAGTGTATTTTTTTAGTATTTAGTATGGGGTGTTGGTTTCGTATTTAGTATAGGGTATTAGTTTAGTATTTATTATAGGGTATTTGTTTACTATTTAGCATAGGGTATAGTTAAGCTATTTAGTATAGGGATCCAATGCGATGACCCATTGGATCCCCACCAGCGAGTGGAGACAACTATGGGCATCCAATAGGATCCCTACTACAATTTCTGGGCGGGGCGTAGGCTACATAAAGAAGGTAAATAGAAAAGTTAGTAGAAAGGGAAAAGAGGAGGCGAAATTTGACCGCACCGGACGAATTTAGGTTCCGAAGTGTGTCGTTCTCTCGTTGAACGCAGTATAGCGTTCTTGCTTACACGCACGCTATGCACAGCTACACATCTTACTCGCGTTTGCGCAGCGCACTTAATTGGCTCGCCGCCCGCCACTTGAATAAAGTAAACATTATTTATCATGCAATCAATGTGATATTTTATCGAAAAATCTCTAAAGTCGTACTTGTCCACCTCATATTTTCAAAACACCCAAAAAACAGTTTTTAAATATTATTATCTTTAAATCCCAAATTCCTCATTTTGCATGTTTTAATAACGAGTCCACGCTGCACCATGCAGTGTTATTGGTGGAAGCTTCAGAGTTGAAATTCAAGAAATATGCTTGCGTCCGAAAAAAGTACTCGACATCCTTTGAAAGTCCTGGATAAACCGCGTACGAGCGCTTCCTCAATTCTGGAATCTGTTTAATTGCAATGCGAGCGCCGAATTTTCCTGCAAACAGTTGTGCCGCATTGAAGCCTCAACCGGGACCACCACCGAGATCGTACATGCCCTTTTGGTGTCGTGATTCACATTGGAGGGCGGGGGGGGGGGGGGGGGGTAACATTGATGAAGAAGGGAGGGAAGGAGCGAAGTCGAAGGATGAGGACAACCGTGAATTCTCAAGGAGTTTGTTTGGCCCGAGCAGAAGGAACGAAGTGACGAGAGAGGCGCGACGCACACACGCACGGAGTCATCTTCTTTCACTTTTTACTTTTTTAATACTTATTTCTCTGTACTCGTGTGTGTTGCGTTTGCTCCTATGGGTCTCTCTCTCTCTCTCTCTCTCTCTCTCTCTCCCTCTCTCTCTCTCCCTCTCTCTCTCTCTCGATTTGAGAACAAGACCAGCAGACTAGCGCTGACAGCCTGGACATTTTTCTCGTCGCTCTTTGGAGTCTCGTCTCGTTTCTCGATCGCACAGTCGAATACTTTTCGAGTCCAAATATGTGGATAAACTTGTAGTGGACATTTCTTTGAGTGGCAAGGGGTAAGGGGAGGATGGTAAGACACACTCGTCAAAATTTATTGTGCAACCCCCACCCTCCATGTCCACCGTTCTAGAAATACCAGCACGAGCAGACTTAAGGGTTGATGGCTCGAGACGGTTTTTCTTAAATTCGAGTTGGAGTGTCCACTACCAGGAGATTTAGTACGTACTGCTCTTCTCCTTGGATGAGTTATCTATCTGTCTCGGTTTGTGTGCCCCCCTCGCTCTCTTTCTCTCTCTCTCCCTCTCTCTCTCTGTCTCTCTCTCTCGAACTACCCTCAGCAGTGGATAAGAGTGCTCCTGTTTACCGTTACTCCCTTTTCTCTCGCTCACTTTGTAGGACTCAAGGGCCTCCGTCCTCCAGAGGGAAACCGAGAGAGAGAGAGAGAGAGAGAGAGAGAGAGAGAGAGAGGCAAAAATGTAGAAAAAATACAAGAACTCGTCCAAAAAGGGCAAACTAAGAGGAGGAGAGGGTCGTAAATCGTAACTATAAAAATCGCTGCAGCTCTTATCCCTCCGTACAACGAGACGTACACATTTGTTCTGTCCTCGCATTTATTTTTCCTGCGTACTCTTGTATGCCACTGCACATTTTGTATTCTTATCTTCATATTTTCACTTTGTTCCCCGAGATTTATACGAACGTGGTCTCGACTACATACACGATGGAAAATTATTCAAGATGGACAAAAATAAGGACACTATCCTTTATCCTGTTACAATCGAAGATGTATATATATATAAGACTAACCCAAAAAAAAATTCTCCATTCCGGCTTTCACCCCTTAAAATATTACTCGATAATGAAACAAAGAAGCTTGTGAAAGGAGTAGCCTGTAGATTATTCCTAACAGGTGACTCAGGGTTTTTTTTATTCTCTATTTGATTTACACGTGATGAATTAACGTTTTCTTTTCCATCGCAATTCATTTTCACAATCGTATGATTATTATATATAGTAAACGGATTTATAATTCCAGATTAAAGCCTTTGTGATCATGCATTCTTTCTTTTAAATCTTCGACATTTGTTGATCAAGATTGAAAAGAAAAAATGCATGATTACAAAGACTTTAAACCGGGATTATAAATCCGTTTACTATATATATAATAATATATCACTGCTAGAAGAATGATAATGTGATAATGTAAATGTAAAAAGGAGTAACATACGGCAGGTGTAAAAACTCGCAAGGGTATACAAGTGGAATAAATCTTATCTATCTATAATAATCACACTGATTGGTCCAGACCACTGATTGATTGTATCTATCGAAAATGGTTTGCATTGGGAAAGAAAACGTTAATTTATCACGTGTCAATCAAATGGAGAATAAAAACACCTCATTTTTTGAACAAACTTTTGTTTGAATTATTTTTTAATAAATTTTTGGCATTCTTATTATTCAAAACCAATTTTCTTAGGAACTGCAATACGGTTGATTTTTTTTTCAAACTTTAGGGTTATCGCAAAGTACTCAAAATTCTCACCGATACTCACAGACCTTATTTAATATCCCAATACATGCGTCCATTTCGCGAGCACAAGAAAAAAAATCAAATAGCCAGATTTAGTTAATGTCAATTAAACTTTTCTCTCAATCCAGGAAGCCGAATGGACACATTTTTTCACAAAGGGATTCACTCTACGTTGTATGCAATAGTGCCCATTTTTCCCGATATTTTTTCCCTTTATCATCGAGTATCTATCTCTTTCTCTTTCTCGCCACACACACACACACACACACACACGCACGCACGCACATGTATAATGTTCCGTCTCTCGTAGCTGCTGGGTAACACGTGAGATGTACCCGCGTCCGCGAGGCAAGTCTCCGCATATATTCGAGTATATATATATATATATATATATGTACGAGGGAGCGAGAAAACGACGAACGATGAACGATCCGACATGCCGAACGGGGCCACCCAGGCGGCCATCACACGAGCCGACTCTAGTCCCTGGTGTTTACACGATACCGTAATTTTATACCGCTGATCGTGTACACGTACATACGCTTGTTACGCGCCCCTAAAGATCCCGCGCGCAAGCTCGTATCGTCATCCTTTTTTCTCTTCACTGCGCCCTCGTAGCCCTTTTCCTTCCTTCTCTCAGCTACTGCTGTGCCACTTTCAAATTTCCCATTGTATTCCGGAGCTTGTAGATTTGTGGATTCCTGAGAAGATGGCGATTATTTTTCGGATTTTTTAAGTGGAAACTTCGGAAAGTAGAAACGAGCTCGAAGAGTTTATTCCGGGAGAGGGAGAGCGCGAGAAGTGTGGGAGAGAGGAAGAGAGAGAGAGAGAGAGAGAGAGAGAGGGAGTACGACGATGAGAAACTACAGAAAGAGTATAAAGTTAGGGTGTCCCGTTGGAAAAACGACTGTGAAACATTGCGGTCCTGTTAAGTAAATTGTTTACATCTCATCCCTGCGCCCTCGCTGGGGTGCCCACCCGGTGTAAAATAACTGGCTCGCGCGACCACCGACGCATCACAGACTCCCGTCTCTGCTGCTACTGCTTCCATTCCGGCCATCCTCTCTCATGCTTCTGCACTATCGTCGTGAATTTTTCGAATTTGTTTTTTTTTTATAGCTGTGCCCGAAATTCTCGAATCGCGAGCAACGCAAGTACATACATCCACTAAAATTCTCCTATATATATATATACAGATATATATATATATATATATATACTTGCGCCGTTAATATATATTATATATGTACATATATCTTTATGTATTTATAAAAATAATGAATAGAAAATACACATTTTTTATAAACATTATATACAGCTTAATTAAAACGTTATTTTGTCATAATTTAATGATAAGAATAAACTTCATGGGTTTGTGTAATGAGACAACCTATTTTTTTAATTTTACCGTCCCCGTATGTATGTATGTATGTGTATATATAAGGTAAACCAAGCATCGAGTGGACGAATAACGACATTGTAGGACTCAAATGAAATGTAAAATCAAAATATTATGAACACTAACTTTTTAATTGCTATAGCTACGAAATATATTATTCTGACAGGAGACATTTTTTTCGTAATAATTGCAACAAATCATATCGAAGGAATTGATAAATAAGTAGCGAAATGACTAAGTTGTCAGTATATGGACGGAATTACCAGTAAACGGACGTGTAGTGCAGATAAATGGTGTAAATGATAACGATTGATTATTTATTTTTGTCAAACGCTAGATTTGAAGATCACTATGTTGCACAAGGATTATAATATTCTTATACATATGAGTATTGTATTTTTTATTACGATGTCGTAGAAAATACCCAAAAGTATTTGCCAGCATAACGTGACATATAAAAAAAAACTACCAGAGTTTTTTTTGACAGAGAAATAAAAAATGTAATTTTGTCGAAATTAAAGAAACGAATGGCATTGTTTTTTGACAGCGTTTAATGAAATGTACATTATCAGCTGATAACAGTAATGGGTTTTGCAACATTCTGCCGAACGAGTCGATTTTTTCCATTCTTCACTATCCCGAAAATGCTCAAATTCGAACCTCCGAATAAATATACCATTTGGAAAGACGGTCGATACTCTCTTTTTTCCTATCTACAAATATTCCTCTTCAAAAACCTCGAAGGACTTTTATAATATTGTTTTTAAAAAATGATGCTCCTTTTGATGCAACTACGTATTATTCAATCCATTTTCCACTTTGAACGATCGTTTAGACACCTAATTTTGGTTTTTCTTAAAAAAAAATCATTTTTGGGCTGCTAAATAAGGATCATTGACTACAAATTTGGACAGATATTGTCTGGGGTCGGATCGACCCCATATGCACTCCAACTTTCGTGGCGGAAATATGCAGCCAAAGGGTTAAATATAAATCAGTTTTTATTCTTTGACTAGTTCCAGAGCTCACAAGGTCTCAGAATTATCAGAATTCTGCTGGCTAGTTGATGCGGAAGCCGGTGCACGGCTAAGCGGTCACCGCTCCGAGTATCGACCATACACGACGCTCCTTAACATGAAGGACCGCCGGAGCAGAACCCCGACCGTTTATCCACCAGTGTCGGTTTATATATGTATGTGTGTGTGTGTGTGTGTGTGTGTGTGTGTGTGTGTACATATATATATACACATATGTTAGAACTCGAGTAATTACATAAACGTAAATAAATAACTTGAAGAGGAGGATCTCAGGATATTTCCGGCTACATTCGTCATCATCCCCTTGAAGACGTGATGACAGCTATCCCCGGAGCTTCGGTAGCAAATATGGTAGTACGGGGATCGAAACCTATTGAAACTTTTTTCCCATCTAAAACGAGCTCGTACCACGCCTTCGTGTTTGCACGTACAGTAAAATTCTAGAAGCTTAAATTCCTAATGGGTAACGATACAAGAATATTGCGCTTTTCAACAAATGCTTGTGAATTTTATAAGACCGAGTAAAAAGTGCCATTAATTTATTACATTTTAATTTGTATACATATTTCAGCGAAATTCCATCGCGTTCTTTGTGGCGATCTTGTCAGATTGCGTACTTTGCAGTGTGTGTGTGTGTGTGTGTGTGTGTGTGTGTGTGTGTGTGTGCGCGTGTGTGTGCGTGCGTGTGTGGCTCTCTCTCTCTCTCTCTCTCTCTCTCTCTCTCTCTCTCTGAATGTGTGGGTGTGTGTGTGTGTGTGTAGATCGGAGGCGTCCGATTACGGATAAAAATTATTAAACGCACGATTACAAGTTGTTTTTCCTCACGAAGCGAACCTTTGGCGATTTCGCGTGCACCGCGCGCCTAATGCGAGAACCATAATAGAGAGATGCTCTATCGTTTTTTGCCTCGTCGTCGAGGAAGAGACAGGGAGGGAGAGAGAGAGAGAGAGAGAGAGAGAGAGAGAGAGAGAGAGAGAGAGAGAGAGAGAGCGGGAGAGGCTGGAAAGCTATCGTGTGCGTATGTTTCGCTTCGATTCTACACGCGGGTGTATGGTATTAACCGCGCGATGGAAATTCTCGTATTTCTGTGCGCTTTCCGAAATAGCATACTGCCCGAGAGCGAATAAACAGGTCTTATTTCGAGAATCGCCTTTCGGTACTATTAGCCTGTCTTTGTCTCTTCTTCTTTTTCACAGTTCTCTCTCTCTCTCTCTCTCTCTCTCTCTCTCTCTCTCTTTCTCTCCCTCCCTCCCTCCCTCTTTCTGCATACGTGCGTATGTGTGCCCGTGTTGCTGGTGAGCGAAAGAGGGAGAAAAAAAGCCTACGAGAAAGAAGCATGGAGTTATATATATATTTATATTTATTGTTCTCTTTCTGCCTCAATCTTTTTCAGTTCTTTTTTTTGCTTATGCTTCTGTTTCGCTCTCTCCCTCCCGCTCGGTCGCTCGCTCTCTCTCTCACACACACACACACACACACACACACACTCCTCCGAGCAAACGAAACATTGTCCAGACGCGCTCTCGCGTTTCGCGTACACGATAACTACACGAAAATCGCCCGATCGGGCGCGCGTACAGAAATCATCGAAATTCCCCAAAAAAAGCAGCAATAATTTTCAATCATTTCAACCGAACAAGCAATAATTGGCATAAAATAAAAATATTGAAAATAGCACTATATTCATTGTGAAAAACGTAGTAGATTGATTCAAAAAAAGAAACAAAGCGATCTGATCGTAAACGTTTTGCGTAACGAATTTTCAATTAAACGATCTTAACGAATCACTACGGTAATGAAAACAATAAAGAAGAAATCGAAACCATCTCGCCGCGGTCGCAGTTCACCGAATCAAATGTGACAATGCGCGATTACGCTGCAAGGTGTCGAGTAGTACGTGTCCCTGGCGCAACGAGAGAACAGCACCGAGGATAAGTTTTTGTTTTGACTGGAATCGCTTAAACGATGCTCCAACCAAACAATGTTGAGCCCAGAGGGCTCCTTTGCTCTTTGCGGCGGGCCGCGAAAAAGGGGTTTCGTTTGACACGGAACGGAGCGACGGGGGTGCAAAAGGAACAGAGGTGGCTGGGTCTCTCGACCCACGTGGTCGCCATCCTATATGGTGTGCCCACTTGCGGCTCAACGGGCCTGAGGCCCTGTTCATTTGTAATCGAATCTCGTTGTGGATAATGCCGCATTGACACTCGTTGAAATATTAATTACATATATATATATATATATATATATATATATATATATATATATATATGTATAGTGTACTATAATACTAACCAATGTTAGTGATAAAACTTTTACTAAATGTAAAAAATGATGAAGCATCCTTTCCTTTAAAAGAAATCATGGAACTTGTCAAACTTTTCCCTCGCCTAAAGGTATCACTCCCCTTAAGTAGCTATTCTTGATGCGATTTTATCGGGACTTTTGTCCACCAATGACTACGCTATATTGATTAATCCGCAGTGATTAATGTTTATTAACTTTAAATTTAATGTCAGTAATCTTTTATTTATTTTTAGCAATTTTGAAACTTATGTTTAGTAAATTTTAATTGTATTTTTAGTAATTTTTCAATTGTATTTTTAGTCACTTTTTAATCCTTTTTTAGAATTAAAAAAATTTAATTGCATTATTCGTGTTGTGCCGGTGTAATCTCGCTTTCTAGCTTGTCAACGATCTCGAATCTAAATTGTTTTTCACATGTTTCACACTTACCACTCAATTTTGATAAAAATTCAGACACTATGTCGCAGCGAAACTTCGAACGATCCGTCACGCTAGACATATAGTACATTTTTATTAATTCGTATTTAAACTTTTTAAATTTATTTTATTTTTATTAATTTTGAATATATATATATCATATTTAAGTATAGATATATAAATATGAGTTTTGGAAACGCGTGATACATTTTTTTTTGCTTTAGGAATGCAGCGCGTCGCGGGTTGCGCGTAGTTCAGGGAGCTTTGCGCACCAGCTGTGGCCATCTTGCGAACTAGAGATTTAACGGCGGCATCGTTAATTTTTTAACGGCCGTTTGTCAGAAGGTTCGGTGCTCGCGTGCACGTATTGCCGGAATAGGAAGTCGTGAGTGCACACACCGCGAAGAATGCTCGCGATATTCTAGGGAAATTCAATATCGATTTTCTGCATATATCTGCAGTTACGCTACACACAGTTACGCTACACTGCAGTTACGCTACACACACACACACACACACACACACACGCACACACACACACACACAAGCACGCACGCACGCACACACACACACTCGAATATTACTTCTGGTCCTCAGGTTCGATTCGTTTCACGTCGTTCCAAGTATTCGAAAAGATTTTTTTTTGGTCTTGGTCTTCGTCGCGAATAACCGGAAGTTGTAAATCGCGGTCGCTCTCCGAGAACCGAAAGCTCCGCGGCGCGAAAAAGCGAAAAAGCCGGCATGAAGAGAGAGAGAGGGAGACTGCGACATATATATTTTTTTTGGGCGGGCAAAAGGGCCGAAGGGGTTGTAAAATTCGTGTGAACAATACAGGCCTCTCGTATCAAATTGTTTACAGGACAAAGTATTCTTTACGACCTCTCGGACGAGAGACATCTGTCCTCAGGAGGATGGCGAGCCAAGTTCTCCCAACAAGACTACGCTTCACTTTATTTTCATCAAATTACCCGGCACTTAATTACGATATTCCAGAACAACTCCAAGAAAGTCACACTCTAGGCTTTCGACGGATAATTTCGGCCTACCCGAAAATCTATGAAAGAGTATTGGAAAGTGATTTTTTTGGAGAACATTAATTAATGTTCATTCCCTTTACCACCTTCGGTCGGTAACTCCCCGTGCGGCGAGCGTCAGACTCTAGTAGTAAGAATTCGACACGAAATAACTTCGAATTACTGTTTGATGGTAAGAAAGGGACTCGGTCAGTTCGGCTAGATTTCGGTTTAACTTCTCTGCGTTAACAGCAGTCGGTAAGCTAGCTAGCGGTCTTTCCATCGGAGGATTGTAAGGCGGCTGCTGTTGCTGACAATGGATATTCGCCAATTCGGCAGAGGGCTCCACAATCGACAATTCATCCAAAGTATCATTTTCGCTACTTGAAAGTTACCACGTTCATTTAAAAAAAAATAAGAATCGCTATAATTCTGTTCAGCAAGAAATTTGCGTTCGGAAAATAAATCATATTTGTATTATTATTTCGTTGGATTTAAAATTATTTTATAAATATTATGATTGAATATCATCATATCAATATCATAATCTTAATTGTATTGATATATCATTATATTATTGTAGTATCGTTTAGTGCTATAATATTGTCACGATTATAAACATTTAGTATATACATATATCAATATTCATATATTATTATGAGATGGTATTATTATATTGCTACATCGTTGTGTTATTATATCAATATATTATTATACGTTTTACGATGAAATTTTCGTATTAAGTTAAACAATAACGTACAGTCGAAATTGCTTACAACATTTCTTAAGACGACGTATTGGATATAACGTCGAAATCTGGAGTACAACATTATACGTATATCGCTTACAACGACTATCGGCTATAACGTCGGTATTGCCTGGGCCCTTCGATGTCGTTATAACCTGTTTTCACTGTATATTGGAACCAATTCGCTGGATCAAAACATTCTGGTTAAGAAAATAACTGATATCTGTCTTTTTATCATTTTGTTGCATTTAATATTATTCTATAAATATTATAATCGTAATTCACTTAATATATCATTATATTATTATAGTATTGTATCGTGATATCATATTGTTTATATTACTGTTGAATATTATATTTAATTTATATATCAATATTAGAAATTTAGGTTCAGAATATAACTAATATTTCTCATGTTATTATTTCATTGTATTCACAATTATTATATAACTATTATCATTGAATACCATAATATAAATATTATAATCGTGATTATATTACTATATCATTATATAAATCGTATCGTATCATACTATCATATTGTTACAATTATTATTATTATTAAATATTAATATATTCATATATCAATATTGATATAATATTATTAGATTATTACATTTCTACAGCGTTACGTTAATCTATCAATATATTATTATCTCCTCTACGATAATATACGACGAAGTTATTGCATTAAAAAAGAAATTGAAATTTTTCCCTGGACCAAACAATTCAGGTTCGGATAGTAAATCGTATTTTGTTGCACCTAAAATTATTTTATAGCTATTTTAATCGAATATCACTATATCGATATCACAATCGTAATTATATGAATATATCATGTTATTTAGTGTAGTATCGTACCGTCATGTTGTTAGTATTATTATTATTAGTAAATATTACCATATTCATATATTTGTACTGATACATTATTATGTAATAATATTAGTATATTATGATATTGTTCCATCGTTGTGTTATTGTATCCATAAATTATTATATTCCTTGGGATGAAGTTGGGCAACGTTTATTTCTTTAAGCATTGGAGGAGCTCGAGTTAGTCAGGCGACGCGTAATAGCTCGGTTTTAATCGATTAATTGAAAATGAACCTTTTGCGCGACCGGAGAGCTCAACGGTGGCGGAAGTGTATCATCCCCGATGATCTCGCGTGTGCTCCGCTGCCGCGTTCCAAAGCGCCGCGCGCGCGAGCAAAATCCTTAAACGCTTTATCCCAGACTAAATAAAAACATTGTTCGAACGCCGCCTTATCCCGGACCTGCACCGCGGATTTCGTATATTTTCTGAATCAATATTGGCCTCTTGCCTCGACCCGCGCCTGTCGGCCCTCTCCGCAACGACCTTGATTTCGGCAATGTCAATATATTTGTACATATATATACATATACATATATATATATATATATATATATATAAATTAAAAGATCGCGATCAGCGGGGTGTGCCGGGACCTCATTGTTTATTATAATATAATTCTTGTGTTCTTTCATAGCAACCGATTTTTCGCTATCTCTGAAGAAAAAAAACATCGTCCGGACGTTTCCATTTCTTTTATTTTTTTCCCCCAGGAACCAAAGAAACGGACCCCAATAAATTGCACGAGGGAGCGGGTAAATAATTCGAGTGAGTATGGCCGGCGATAAAATCGTTGAATTATTACGATCTTTGCACGCCGGAGAGAGAGAGGGAGGGAGAGAGAAAATAAGAAAATTGTAGAAACACAAGATGATCACTCAATAGCCACTTACCTATATTATGTTCGAGTTTTGTCGAAAGGATAGCCCAATTTCGTGGGTGGTTATTTCCTGCACATTGGGGCGCCGAGCGCTCCGCGCAACACTCGAGATATCCACCGCCGATGCGAGAACCCATCAGAGGCAGACTCAGTCAACGAACGAATTTTTTTTTCTCACGATGAGGAAGAAGCGTCGGACACGTGACGAGATCGAGATTTTGACGGGATCGTATTTTTCTTCTTTTCTTTCTTTTTTTTCTACGACAATTCATATGGCCAACTCAAGAGTCGGACGTATTTCGATCGAGGGAGTCTGTTTCGTGCACGATCATACGCGGGAGAGGCGTTATACTCTCGGAATTAATGGAGGCCAAATTTTTTTTCGTAGGATTTACAATTTCGTAGAATTTTACAATTGCGGGCTCTGTTTATCAATTTATCAATATATATATATATATTTAATTTGTGCGGAATTGAACGAAAAAAAGATTCTTCATTCGAAATCATTTGCTTTCGTTAAATTCCGCACAAATTCAAAATGAACCGTTTCAGGCCTGTTGAAACCGAATGGGAAATTACAAAACGAATAATAGCATTATCGGAGATTGAAATCATAAAAAACTTTTCAACAAATATCATTAATATGAGAAAAAAATAGAAGGAAAAATGGGCCCGTGATGAGACTAGTCTTAAAAGTCATAGAATGGGTTACTCTATTTTAGAGAATTTTTTGCGAAAAAGGAAAAAATGGTAATCATGTTTTTTTAAAACAGCTTTCACTTTAGAAGGAACAAAACGTTGACATTGATAATTGATCATTTTTTCATATTTTTAAATGAAAGTATGCTTCGAGATGAAGAAAAATTAATTTGTCCATCGATTGTCTCCTTCAAAGTAATTCCCCTTATTTTGTTTTTAATCTGCAGCTGAAGCACGAAGAATTCTTGTTGAGTTTTGACATTGGTTCAGACACTTAAAACATAATGAACTTGCAGAATCATTGGGACTTGATCACACAACAGTTTCGAAATGTTTGAAAGCATTGAGCAGGATTTTTTAAATAAAGCATTAATTTTCACGAAAAAAACAGCGAGAACTTATTCAACATCCCAATATATATATATATATATATATATATATATATATATTAGGCTGGTTAAAAAAAAATCACTTTTTTCTCAACGGAACATCGAAGTATGTTAAGAAAAGGAAAGTTTTGCAAAATTCGAGGGTTCTCAACAATTTTGTAGTTAGTGCTCAAACGCCTTTTCCATGTTTTAAAAAAATGATTATCGGAGTATTAATGTTTTTTATCTCGATGCAGAAATGTTAGTGCGTGATCCAATGTAAGTCTCGAATCAATTTTTTTCTAACAAAACACAACTTTTATTCAAATATTTTTTTACCATAAACAATTAGTATAATAATAATAATAATCGAGTTTTATTTGCACAACTTGCTTGATAAGTTTTTCACAAAACGTAAACAATTAGTATTTGCCGATGAAGAATCAATATATGTAATACGGTTGTGAAAATGACATCAACCACGTGATGAACAAGGACACGGTGTTTACATCACTGAACGTCTAACAGGTATGCGTGTTTTTTTTGGAGTAATATGTTGTTTTGGAGTAAGAAAACAAACGAAGAAAAAAAATTGACGAAAAATCGAAAAAAATAAATCAAAAGTCATTTGAGCACTATCTAAAAAAATGTTTAGACTTTACAAATTTGGTACGAATTGCTTTTTCAAAACGTAGTAACATTTTCCGTCGAGTAAAGCGAAGAAAAAAAAATACTTTTTTTTGACAACCCTAAGACATACATATTTAATCACAAGCGAAATGGGAAAATAGGATAAGAACTTCCAGAACGCGTGCCGTTGGGAATTCCCTGTCCCAAATTCCACGGTACATACCGGTTGTCTGGAGCATACTTTGCGCATAGTTACTTTGAATTATCTCGATGCAGGGACAAATCTTTTCACGTTTTTCGGGCAAGAGTTAATAAGTCCCTCGTACCCGAAATGCCTGGTGTTCTTATCGAATTAACCCCCGCGATTAACTGGTGGCGCTATATATTCGTGGCAGCTAGAAAAAGGATTTAAACGCGAGCTTTACGATAATCCTTCCACCAGCAAAATCGTCCTTTGCGGTGCCCGTGACTCTCCCCTGCTTCCTCTTCTTCCATCTGAACAATATGTTAATAATAATAATCGCGATTCTTGCGGTAAAGGTTCGAGGAGAGTTTTTGACCTCCCGACGAATATCCGGGTCGCCGGAGCTACCGCACGTTTAGGAACGTGCGCCGAGCGATTCTTGCGATCTCCTCCGTCGACTCTGTACGACGTCGTACCGCGTACCCTCGAGGATCGCTCTTTTCTGCGGCGAGCACGAAAGGACGAAAAACGCCGAACACGACGTCCTCGCGACGATAAGTCCTTCCAGATGCGCCGAGAAAACGGGTCGGTAGGTAGAATATTCGGTAGGCCGCGTTATTATAACATTCGCACCAGTATAACCAGTCCCAGGTAAAGCTCGACGCCACGGCAGCGCGCATGGACGTATAAGCATTTAATACGATGCAAGATTTTGAAGAACTCGCGCTACCGCCGCTCTCTGAATCCCTCCTGCAACGTCCCATGTCCTTAAGGAAGCTTTCCAGTGTGACAGCCCGAAAAATCGCTGTTTTTCGCGATTTTTTTTTTAAAGAAAAAATAATCTAATCGGTCTGGTTTTTTTTTTGTATATTAATTGGGTATTGAAGAATACAAAACAATTTTTTAAAGATCGATTTATTTATTAATTAATATCTATAAAAATGATGAAACAATTGTTGCAGAAAATGCACTTGGATGTGGTGTCCACGTTGGGGGTCACAATTTTGATCTGAAACAAAAAACACAAAAAGATTATTGATCGGTATATAATTGGCTTTCGTGCTATGGAGGCTTTTTTTTTTTTTTTTGCAAAAATGGCGCCGGTTTGAACAAAAAGTATCGATTTTAGCATTTTTTTGCCAGTTTTTTTTACAAAAAAATAGGAAGATGTCAAAAAAAAAAAAGCTTCCATAGCACGATAAACAATGACGTTAAGAATATTGTGTAAAAAATTCAACTCGATAGCTTTAAAACTCTGCCCTCCAAGTTGGACACCGTTTTGAAAAATGCTGTTTCGAGAAAAACGCGTTCAAAGTTTCGCTGTAGCTGTAGCGCTCCGTTGCCTTCTTCCAAGAAATGCTGTACAGTAACCGAAATAATCTGAATTTCGGCATGAAAATTTCAGGGAATATTCGGAAGAGTGTATACTATTCGATAAAGCAAAAAAAAAAAAATCGATTTTTTGAAAATTTCACACTGGAAAGCTCCCTTAAGCTGAAACAAATGGTTCGGATGCACACTCTTCGCCGTACTGTGGATCCGAAAGACTTGAATGTATCGCTGCCATTTATCGATAACATCGGTATATATATATATAATTTATTATAAAATTATTATCAATAATAATTAATAATTTATTATATAATTTATAATTATATCAATACAGGGTAAGAATTATAAAGTGGCCATGTGTTTTTTAAATTCTTGTATGGAAATGTTGCGTTTAAGACAAATATGATAATTAATGGTTTCTTACGTCCTCTTCGAGAAATTAAAATATCGTATTTTTGCGACGAATAGTATTCCCTAGAGAAAATTGAGCATTATGTAAAAAAAATCAAAAATCCATTTCGAGCACGGCAGAATGAGAATAATTAAATTTCGAATACGAGGCACTTCTGAAAATGTTTTTCAGCGTTCCGTCGGCGAGGAAAAAATTATTAAAGAAGTATTTTAAAGTGGACAAATGGAATTTAATTTCAGTTGAGGGTTAAATATAATAAGGATATTGAGACGGAACCTAGTTGACATTTTTGAAAATATCGATTTTCTTGTTTGCGCCCGATTCTCAAAATATAACATTTAAAAAAAATTCTCGGAAAATTTCTAGTCGATCCGTCTGAAATTGAGTGAGTAATGGGCATTTATAGGTTGGTTCCCCAAACCGGCGAACTTTAAACGCGTTTTTTTAATAACTTTTTCAAGATCGGTGACCATATCTCAAAAATCACTCCACCGAACGCCTTCAAATGTTATAAGCTTTTGTGACATATCAAAAATAAGTGTTTGAACGAAGGATTTTTTATGTGTGTTTTATCGACTAAAAAAGAACTTTTTTCACCGAAAATTGATACTTTTACTTTCGACTGAGGCCATTTAAAAAAACAATCAATATTTGATTAAATCCTTCGGCCAAACAATAGATAATGTTATTTTAATAAAATTATGTAGTTTATCTACTTTTATTACTTATCTACTTATCTACTTTAATATACACTAGAGAATTTTATAAAATTGTAAAAGATACTCAAAACCATACTCTTTAAACCACAAAAAATCATTTTTATACCTGTAGATGTTGTCCCATTAAAAAATCACCACAATTCCGGCCACGAGCTAGGCGTAGCCCGTTGAAAAAAGTTTCTCAGGAGTCTTTCGTATCCGGAATGTACTCATCTCCATTCTGCTGAACTCGAAACAAAATTGTAATTTTCTTCCATAATGCTCATTTTTTTCCCTCAAATACCGCTCATTACCAAATTGCGCCTAATCTTTTTTCGACGAGGACTTGAAAAACCATAAAAAATCAAAACTTTCTCGACCGCAAAGCCTCCGCGCCTTAAAAAACACACGGCCACCTCATAATCCTAACCCTATACATACGTTTTAATTAAATTTGACAAAAAGTTTGGCTATACTTATATATGCATGTATGTCTAACAGCACAAAGTTTTTGCACTTCCGGAGTAGGAAGCGGAAATCGAGTCTCATCTTATCTCGGTCTCAAACGAAAAAGATTCATGTATGCACACATATACGTGTTCATGTATATACATGGTTGATGGGTATGCATACAGAGACGTATCGGCATTGAAGGAAGCTGTTCGGTAGGAAGGAGCGCGACAGGACCATCAGCGAAGGGGGGGGGGGGGGGGTCGGAGTGCGAGATAGCGCGAAACATCAAAGGGCCGCGACAACGGATATGTGTAAACCTCAGAGCCGACTCGGTCTCAACCCGCCGAAACGTATACGTCCCCCCTGCCGCCACCCGAACGGTGGAGCTTAGAGAAAATCCGTGACAGATACTTGAGGGATGCGAGTATCCCGTCCGTCCGCGTCTCTGCGCTTCGAACGCAACTTCTTTTTCGTATATTCTCGTGAAAAGTCCTGCGTGTATCAAAGAGCCGCGGACGGATAAATGTAAGCTGCCGTTTAGCGAGAAACCGTTTTGCTCGCTAATTTTAATTGCCGCCTGATTTGTATATGTGTGGGTATATATATATATATATGGGACATTCCACGCTATTTCACCTAGCCCGTGACCCAGACCATTTTTGGTTTTCCTGATTTGTTTATATAAATGCTGATAGCTCCTGAACTAATTGAGATATCGACAAAAATCACTATATAATTTTTTTCATTTTGAAGTCTACTTTCGTTAAAAAAAAATGAAAAAATTATCAATTATCGACGTCAACGTTTTTTTTTCCTTCTGAAGTGAAAATTATTTTTTTTGAAGATGACGCCATTTTTTATTTTTTGCAAAAAATTCTCTAAAGTAGAGTGACCTGTTCTATGATTTTTAAGACTAGTCTCGTCGTGGGTCCATGTTTCCTTCTATTTTTTTTTCGTAATAATCATATTTTTTTTATAAGATCTTTATCATTCTAATCTCCAATAATGCTATTAATGATTTTGTGATTTCCAAATCGGCTTCGACAGGCCTGAAACGGTTTATTTTTAATTTGTATAAAATTTAACGAAAAAATATTTTAAATAAAGAAAACAGTTTAACAACAAATAAATCAGTAAAACTAAAAATGTTCGGGGTCACGGTTATTTACTATAACCGTGTGTCCCTCTTATGATCTTGTGTGCGAGGGATGAGCTTTTCGCGCGTACGTACATAAAAATATCAACGTTACGCATCTCAATCGCGGCGATTCATCGCGCACGCGCTTTCTGACCTCGTTTCGCACGTACTCGAATTTATATCAGAAATCAAGGGGCTGCTGACGTCGAGATGGCCTCGTAGTGTATTTTGTCGCAATGTCTCGCCATTATTCTTTCTAAAGGCTTTTGGTTTTATATTTTGCAGTTTTATTGTTTATGAAGCTCTCTCGTGGTGACTTTTAAAACTCGGTTTTTCTGTTACATCAGAAAAATAGAAACATCGCGATGGACGTGACGGTTTAGTGAACTTGAATCGAAAATTGTCGGTATTTGAATAAGAATATATATTGCTTGGCCAAAAATCGTATGTCATAATAATAATTAACATTTATGTATGTTATTTCATAATATAATAACAGTGTTATCTCATATGATTAGTGGCAATTATGCAAAATACAAAGGCAAAATATTATGCAAAATGATATTTTGCATACTTGCCACCAATCATATGAGAGAACACTAGATATTACTATATATAATATAATATGAGATAACACTATATATTTCAGTGGGCAAGTTGGACGTTTTTTATTTTCTTCTTTATACAGTATAGCTTTAAGTATCTTTTACCATTCTTGTATTGAAAAATGTTTATAGATGCGGTAGATACAATGGGTTATGCAGACTGCAGTTTGGAAAACGTCCTCCACACTGACTACTGCTGTTCGAAAACAAATTATCCGAAATAGACAAATCAAACGCATTCAGTTTTTGCATAAAATTATCTAGTGTTTGGGGGAATGATTTGATAAAACACTTACCTAATAAAATGGATGGGGTTCTTCTGTAGCTTTACTATTTAAATTCATGCACTAAATATTATTTTTCATTTTTTAGTTCAATAGTTTATAAATATAAGATTTCTTTCAAAAAGATTTTTTGCGTTTGTTTTTGTGTTTTGTACTTTTTAGCATTAGAATTTGTTTAATTAGCTGTTTGATACCTTCAGTTGTGCGCATTCATCGGTTTAATATTAAATTTTATCCACTTTGGCTATTAACGTGTTACATATTATTAACACCGTACTTATTTAATGGCTCCATGGACCATTTTAGTGCATTGTCACCGACGTTACATAGCTATGCCGAATTTCAGCTCAATCGGATACCCGGAAGTGCTTGAAGAATGGATTACAAAGTTTGAACCGGAAAGACATAAGAATGAAGCACGTTAAATAAAAGCTTTTAATGATTACAAGTATACAAAATTTATCGTTGGTAATATAATGTAATGATGTAGTAAAATTATTTTCGATTTTGAATAATTTTCGGCGGTACGAAACAAATAATCATGTGTACACACCACCACCCACACCACATACATTCATATGTATGTATATATATATCTATTAGGTATGGTAAAAAAAAATCCATTATTTTTGCCTTTAATTTAATGCAAAAATAATGGATTTCTTTTTACTATATCTAATAAAACCTCGAGCAATAAGAAGCGCACTAATAATTATTGGGCCACTCATTAATTCAAATAGGGTTGTCTCGCCGAGATGTGAGAAAAGGCGGGGTACTGGCGCCACGTGCCTCTGCATTACACACACACACACACCCACACCCACACCCACACCCACCCCCCCCCCCCCCACACACACACACACACACACACACACACACACACAAATACACTCGTTGTGCCGCCTACTTGCCGCTAATCCAAACAAAAAAGTATTCGATAGGATAGACGTGCGGACATAAACGTCGGGGACGTCTGCAATATTCAGTTTGATTTGATGCCACGGTTCGTCACCCCCGGGAGCTGTTTTCACACAAAACAAAGAAAACCCTCTCACTCTCTCTCTATCTCTTGTCCTCCCTTTTTCATCCTCTCGCTATCTCTCTCTTAGCTTCTTTCCATCGATACGACCCTTCTCACTATTTCCTCGTGGAATTGACCCAGCACTTGGGTAAATTCCAGCTACTCTCTCGTAGCTCCCCTCTTCCTCATCACACCGATATTAAAAAATTGCAGTGTCTGTACATTCGTTGCGGAAATTGAGGTTCCCACATGCAACGAAGGGGTGAAAAAAGCGAAACGAGGAGCAAAGAAAGTTGACGATTGCTGTTCGTTGTTCAAGATGTTACGGGCTCTTCTTTGCTTCCCAGCTATAGACTGAAAAATATATTTTCGGCAGACAGCGTGGCGACCGAAAAGGATCTTTCGCGGCGGCGGTGACGGCCGCGCAAAAGAGAGGAAAAATGTATGGACGCGAGACGTGACGAGTGGTTTCTCTCTCTCTCTCTCTCCCTCTCTCTCTATCTTATGCTCGTGAGCTCACCCCAAACCGAACTAGTGTGTCTATAAGTTGGGAACGAATGTGCCTCGTCTTCGGGGGGTGGGCGGGGGATTTAGCCGGCAATAAGGAAGTAGCCCCCGTTGCTTAAAAAAACACGTACCCGCTAAATATCGTTATAAGGGCGAGCTGCGCGCGCGGCCTGAGAAAACAACGCGAGTAACGCGCGTTTTCTGCGCCCCGCCGTAGGAGCTCGATGGTTTTTCGTCAAATCGCACGGCGACGGGTCCTCCCGATTCATCGTTACACCTAGACATCCTATACACACATATATATTTATATAGGGCCTCTCAAAATGACCTGACATTTGCATTTATTAATAAAACGTATTATTTATTTGAGAAGGACGAATATTTTGATTTTAATATAAGGTTCAAACTTGGAGGTTATGTGCGGACCACAATATTCGATAAATGGCCGCCTCGTCCCTGTTTTCCCTCTTTTCTTCGTTTCATGATATTTTCAATTACATTTTGGCATAATTGCGGACTAATTTCATTAGTGGTGCGTCGAGTTGCACGAGCTCCGGAATGGTCTACGGATCATTGGCATACACTTTTCTTTTCAGAAAACCGCAAAGGAGAAAGTCCGATGGCGTCAAATCGCACGATCTTGGTGGCCAATTCACATCGCCGTGGCGCGAGGCAACACGACCATGTAACTTCGTCCGCAATAACTATGCAACAACAACGCAGCAAATAACAATTTGTATGCGTTGCTCGATCGTCTAATTCTCCATGACTAAACCTCAATACTTCTTGATGCCAGTTACACACACACACACACACACACACACACACACCCATATATATCGCAAATACTTCTGTCTTGAGTATTGTTGTCTAGAAATATAAAAAAATCGTTTGAAAAAATTGATTTGATTGTTCTACAGACTTTTTTATCGTGTTGAAATTTGCATTGTTCGAATGCGATAGATTTTTTTTTTCAATCGCCTCAGTTTTTTTACGGAATTAGACGCCGAAAATCACTGTAATGTTTTTCACGATTCTTCTCAGAGATCAACAAAATCCGGGTCTGTGGAAAAAAGTTTTGGATAGTATTTTTTAATTGCTCCAATATACGGAAAATAATTTTTTTTAGAGCTGTCAAGGTTACCTGTAAAAAAAATCAACCGAATTCGAGAAGTATTCAGGCAGTATTGATGTCTAGAAATCTGAAAATATATTTTTTTTTAATTTACTTTTCCACAGACCTTTCCCAATAAGGCTGTGAAAACTGTTTAGTGATACTCATAAAATTAGCCGAGTTGAAGAAAGTGTGAGGCACGCACTCGGGGAGCGAGATCGAGATGCAGCAACTTTAAACGCGTTTTTTTTTTCGAAACTACGCTTTTTTCAATCGGCAGCCACGATATCTCGATAACAAATTGGCCGATTGAGCTCAGAATTGGCGTACACCTTCAGTAGAGTGTTTTTCACCGTGGGTAGCAGAATCGAGTCGAGGTCGTTTAAAAAAAATTATAACTTGTAGAATGTTCAGAAGAATAGGAAAAATTGATAACCAAAGTTTAGCATGGCACCATTTTGTGATGTTTTTTGGCTGAATCTGGTATCAAACATCACAGCATTCTAAAGATTACGAATAAGTTCGTTTTTTTATCAGATGCATATAACGTCCATACAACTGGTCGCCAATTGGGGACGTTGTTCACGCACCGTCGTCAACAAAAGTACACGAAAATGTTGTAGATTAAAAAAAAAAACTACACATTTTTGGAGGATCAAGAAACGTTTGTACTTATTTTTTTAGTTATCCCAACAAAAAAATCACCTCAAAAACAGCACGCGAGAAAACAATGCCTACTACCTTAAAAACTCAAAAAAAATTCAACCCTGGAAGCGCCGGACGTCTGTGGTTGCTGGGCAGTTCGGTTCAGACAGCGTGGCGCGACCGGGAAAGAGGAAACCCTCCTGCCTAGTGACCCGCTCGTGGAGATATAATTCTTCGCCTCTGAACTGACTGACAGAAAGAGAGAAAGTCGGAAAACCCCCCGGAACGTGACCGCGTCCCGTTTTCGCTCCCTCTTGCTCTCCACATAGATACATATATATGCATATACGCCCCCTCTTGTCAAAAGCTCTCTCGCCTAATTAACGGCCTGACGAAAGCCGAAGGAGCAATTAACGCCGGAGCGTTTCCTAGCGAGCCTTGGTGCAACGCTTTTTTCTTTTCTTTTTCTTCTCCTTGCGGTCACGGTTGAGTCGTGTGTGTCTGTGTGTGTGTGTGTGTGTGTGTGGCACGTTGGAAATTGTCGAAGGACCTCCACGCGGATCAAACATACACGTGTATGTGAGAATGCGAGAGAGAAAGAGGAAACGGAAAACGGAGTTAGAGAAAATATTGATTAATTGATAAGTTTATTATGTCTATAGCGGAAAAAGCATATCAAACACGATAACATTCACCTAGGTGGGTAAAAAAGTGCATTTTCGAAAATACTTTTGTTCGATAGAATCACTAAATAGGATGATTGAAATTTTCCTAAAATTGAACGAGCTAAAGCTTCCAGCGCTGTACTTTGAGCTGTAAACTTGTTTTTCTCGAAACAGTTTTCAAAGCCGGTGGACATGATATCTCGAGAATCACTTGATGGATTGTTTTCAAATTGACAGGGGATGCGATGAGAAATATTTTAAGGTCGTTGACGATCTCGAGTTTTCGTAAATCGATTTGCATTTTCAATAGTAACGTAAAAATGACGACTCGTTTAATAGATTTTGTATGGTCGAGTTTCAATTCGTCGCCACGTTGGTTAAATAAATGATTTTAAAAATCGACGATCGTCAACGACTCGTATTTATTATTAACTTGAATAACCCGTTTGGTTTTTAGATTTCGGATGGATCGTTTAAGCTGGAGTGTGTTCACCGCCAAACGTGACAAAAAATGTCATTATTCGCGGGCGGTTATGTCCTCGTTGTTTTTTTGTATTTTTTGGTGATTTTTTTACAAAGCTCTCAATACCCGTACCTCCGTGTTAAAAAAATGCCTCTAGGTAGCCCTTTAAAGAGCAAGACATCAATGAGAATCATGACAAAAGATCCCAAAGTATCCAAGTAAAAAGCACATCATGTCAAAAAAAAGAAAATCACAACAATATCCACGTATAATATTCAGTATTAATGATAATAACGATAATAATAACTATTATAGTTATAATAATATTGTTGACCGTCCAGGAGGACGAGATAATAATTAATTCTCATTATTGCAATAATAATTACCATCTAAAATTATCTTTCAGATTTCGGTGGTAAAACGTCATTGAGGCGATGATAAGGTGACTACCACAAAAACATAACCTTCCCATATTAACCCTCAATCCGTGACGGTATTTGAGGCACCTTGATCCCGTGAACCCAATTGTTTTCATTTTTGCACTACCAACCAACAATGGTCAATGAAAAAAATTCATCGTCAATTTTCAGGCCGGTACATGTCAAGGAAAAATAGGATTTTTTTTCTTACTTTCTAAATATTTTTTTTCATTAAATATTAAGCAACCACATTCAAGGCTGTCCTAATGAATTCCCACCAACACCGTTACTACAGATAATATATAAATAAAGAAAGCGCTAGAGGTACAAAGAGATTGAGAGAGAGAGAGAGAGAAACTCACAGGAATTAATCAACTGATCCATTCCTATCTGTCCATTCGTTGAACATGCCAAGTCCAAGTGCCGAGGCAGAGACGACTCTCTTAGGTATCAAACGTAGATGTGCATATGTATACACTCACCCATGTATGTACGGATACCTGTCAGAGAACGTCCAACTCTTCGCCCTGATGACGATGGTAGAGGTAGACGTTGACCGGTAGCCATGCTGCTGTCAGTTTTCTCGTAACACACACACACCCACACTATCTATCCATCTATCCACTCCAACGAGTCCCCTGCCACCGCTCGATGTACCGTTGCGCGCACGCAACGAATAAATACACGAACGTGTACGCCTACTGACCGTCCACTCTTCGTATAACATCTCTTGATCACACTCCTGGCGATCGAATACGAATATACGCTTACGTACGAACGGGTGCATGTCATATGTGTGTGTGCGTGTGTAACTTGCATCGTAAGAGGAATAAATGCGCGAATGAGAGGCGAAGCAAAGCAAACGCTATATAAATATGGCCGAATGACTTTCGTGTTCGCGAATTCACTTGCATTCAATAAATGTATCTATATATGTAGTAGGTGCGCAACTAAGTTTCCGGATTTTTTTTACCAATAAAAAATCGAAAACTTCAAGACAAATACAAAAAATGTTTCGATGTTGACGCTTCGCCAAGTGAACGCCACAATTTTCTGCGTTTGAGAATCTCGAAATATATCAATTTTTCAATTGTATTTGCAGATTAAGAATCGATATATGTAATTCGGTTGTGAACATTATATCAACCACTTGATGAACAAGAACACGGTGTTTATATCACTGAACGTCTAACACGTGTTGCTCAAGTTGATTTTAATGTCAATGATACTTATAAGACTTATTAAGTGCCTATACTATAATAGAACCCTAGGTACTTGATATTTTTATGCAAAATGTTTCCTCGATAAAAGTGACAATTTGATTGTGAATAATCGTTGTTTTTCATTTAAGGAAGCTTTCCAGTGTGACAGCCCGAAAAATCGCTGTTTTTCGCGATTTTTTTTTTTAACGAAAAAATAATCTAATCGGTCTGGTTTTTTTTTGTATATTAATTGGGTATTGAAGAATGCAAAACAATTTTTTAAAGATCGATTTATTTATTAATTAATATCTATAAAAATGATGAAACAATTGTTGCATAAAATGCACTTGGATGTGGTGTCCACGTTGGGGGTCACAATTTTGATCTGAAACAAGAAACACAAAAAGATTATTGATCGGTATATAATTGGCTTTCGTGCTATGGAGGCTTTTTTTTTTTTTTTTGCAAAAATGGCGCCGGTTTGAACAAAAAGTATCGATTTTAGCATTTTTTTTGGCAGTTTTTTTACAAAAAAATAGGAAGAAGTCAAAAAAAAAAAAAGCTTCCATAGCACGATGAACAATGACGTTAAGAATATTGTGTAAAAAATTCAACTCGATAGCTTTAAAACTCTGCCCTCCAGGTTGGACACCGTTTTGAAAAATGCTGTTTCGAGAAAAACGCGTTCAAAGTTTCGCTGTAGCTGTAGCGCTCCGTTGCCTTCTTCCAAGAAATGCTGTACAGTAACCGAAATAATCTGAATTTCGGCATGAAAATTTCAGGGAATAATCGGAAGAGTGTATACTATTCGATAAAGCAAAAAAAAAAAAATCGATTTTTTGAAAATTTCACACTGGAAAGCTCCCTTAATTCCACGTATATTGCATCAAATATTAGTTCCTTTTATCAGAATGATGTCAAAGCAACCCTTAATGCTCGACATTCCAATGTCTCATCAAAGAAACCCGATACGTGAGGTTACTTTGACACCTTTAACAAAATGGCGGGGTCTTGGCTTTGTTATACATTTGATAGCCAAAGGACACATTGTACTATTGAAGCAAAAAAGTTAGAATGTAGAACGTCGAAAAGTATTACCTACAAAAAGCATCCAAAACCTGTTCAAAGTAGTTCCATTTTACGGTAGACGGGTCCCAATTTTTCGTCCCATCTGTTGCCCATCCACCAGTGTCGATGATGTTGGGCAATGATTTTCATCTTCTCACCCCATCATCTTTACCGCCCACCGCACCCTGCTATTCTTTATTTCTCGCCTTTAACGGGTCGCCGGAAAAAGTACGGGCTGGGAAAAGCATTCAGGTGAAAGTCAAGCTCGGGGACAGCCCCGATAGTTCGAAGATTCACGATGTTTTGACACGATGGCACCTTCCACGATAATCCTTTAAACGGACCCTGCGGGTGGTGCATTTCCGTTCGTTCTTCCGACGTACGTACATAGACATATATAGGAGGAAATGGCCGAGGCCGAGCGATCACGAGGAGACACCGCGGACGAACTTCGACCTCCTTGCTCTGGGCCAGGATCGCCAATTCTTGGTCCTAGTATAGCGAACTACTGGGCATTTTGTTCGAATTCGTAAAATGCATAATCCTTAGGGTCAATTCGGCACACGAGAGCTTGGACCGTGGCCTCGCGAGAAAACGCGAGAGAGAGGGAGAGAGAGAGAGAGAGAGAGAGAGAGAGAGAGAGAGAGAGAAGGTAGGGAAAGTACGTTGGTAATCCTGGCCAAAGGAGTAGGAAGCCGAGTTTTGAAGCGAGAACCACGCGCCACCACGGACTAACAATAAGTCCTACACGACAGAGAAAGAGAGAGAGAGAGAGATGCCAAAATCGACGATTATCCTCCACATATATATGTATATGCGTTTTGGGAATATTGAAAAGGATCGATTAGGTGGATCAGCGGGGAAACGGTGCGTAAAGAGTCAGAGTGCTCTCTCTCTCTCTCTCTCTCTCTCTCTCTCTCTCTCCCTCTCTCGCTTTCTGTACTCTATACAATGAGGAAAGCCGAAGGGTAGTCGAGAAAGGTGAATGCTAAATTGTCGGCTGGTACGTAAGCAAATGGACTCGAAGAAAAGCCACCCCCTGCGCATTACGAAGAGTCGATTTTCTGGTGGTAAAGCGAAATTACGCAGGAGACGAAAAACTGAAGAATACAGTTGTAGTGACAGGAGCCGTTATTGTTTTTCATGAAAGGGTGTAATGAGGAGGGTTAGGAGGGGTGGGTGGGTGGAAAGTTTTTCTGGTGGAGAGAAAGAGAGAGTGCAAAAAATTGCACAATCCAAAATTGTTTTTATTCGATAGTATCACCTGTTAGCTATATTCCAACAGTCGGCCGGTCGGGTGAGCGGTAGCGGCACCGTACTTCAAATTTTACGCGTTTTTCTCGAGACACTGTTTTCGAAGTCGGTGGACATGATATCTCGAGAATCCCTTGATGGATTGTTCCCAAATTTTAAAGGTCGTTGACGATATCACTTTTCAAAAAATCGTTTTTCCATTTTCACTACTTACGTAGAAATTAGAACGTTTTCCATAGATTTTGTATGCTTGAGTTTTAAGGGGTCTTCTTATCGTCACTTTAGACGCTAAAAAAAGGCTATTTCCATGAATTTTTTTGATTGGTTTATATAATAGATATTGATATGAAAGTGGTTACACTTAATAAATACACTGTCGAAATAAATTTGGAAAAAATACTCATATTGCACGATTTATAGACGAAAATGATAGTTGAAAGAAAGTCCTAAAAAAATTGTAGGTTTTCGCTGTTGATGAAATCTCAGAGATGGATCATCCGAAACAAAAAAATCGAACGGTTTTAGATGCAGTATGTTAATGGCTATAGCGCATATCATACAGTTTTCGATGTATGCAAAAATAACAAAATGGTGGACTTTTTTCGAAAAAAACCAAAAAAACACGTCTTTATCACCGTTTATGGCAAAAAAATTGTAAATATTTAAATTTAAGAAAATCCTTGACATGCGCTATAGCTATACTTGTAAAGTATATGTGGTTAAAATGTCGAAGCGAAAGTTTTATCAACAAGCCGTTGAAAAACGTTGTTTCGAGAAAAAACGCGTTTAAAGTTTCTTTGAGTTACATAAATATATCATTTAAAAAAAAATGTATTTCGAAAGTGTATTCGAAATTTAAGTGTAACAACTTTTATATCAATATCTATAATATAAACCTACCAAAAAAAATGTATGAAAATAGCCTTTTTTAGCGTCTAAAGTGAAAGGACCCCTTAGTTCGTCGCCACGTTATTAAAAAAATGCTTTTAACCCTTCGTTGTCACACTTACCCGGAGAAACATGCTTGTCACACTGGGTCAAATTTACTCAGTCCATTTTCAAACTGTTGGTACCGAAACCTATCGGTCGGATGACCATAAAACAATTCATGAACATACTTGAAATATAGCATAATATGTGCCTATAATTATTATATCCAAAAGCAGATAGCAACATGCAAAAAAATCGTAAAGATAATTGAAATAAGGACATATATTTGGCGCTCGAGCTGAACGTTGGGTCGTTGAGACCCACAGTGACAACGAAGGGTTAAAAATCGACGATCGGCAACGACTCGCATTTCTTGTTATCTCGAATGACCCGTTTCGTTTTTAGATTTCGGATGGACCGTTCAAGCTGAAGAGTCTCCACCATCAAACGTCGCGAAAAAATTCCATCATCCGTCGGCGGCCATGTTTTTGTTGTTTTCCTGTATTTTTTGGTGATTCTTTTAAAAGGATCACAATATATGCACCTTTGTGTTTAAAAAAATGCGTTCCCTTTTCGGCAACGGTTTCGGAGAAAAGAAATTCTCAATGTGGGAATTTTTTCGGCCTCTTCGTAGATGTAGCCCGTCAATTTTTATTCATTTAAGGATGTTGAGTCCCTATGAAACATGTTAATGTTAATTGTTCAATAAATAGCTTCTTAATCGTCATGAAATTTTTACACGACCTCCTGAATACTTCATGTAAAAACATACCAAATTTTCAGAATTTTATCATCATTACTTCAACCTCCTTAAGGGTTGAAATAAAAAATGATGAGAACATTCTGAAAATTTTGTATGTTTTTGTATGAAGTATTTAAGAGGTCGTGTTAAAATTTCACGACGATTAGGAAGCTCGTTATTAAAAAATTAACATTTTGTTAAGAACAATTTTTAAAAGAAATAAAAAAAATTATCAATAAACTTCGTTTTGTTTCCGTTGCTTTCAGTATATTATAGATATTATAAAATTGAGAGGTCAAAAAAAAAACTTATTGCAAAGTTACATCAGTTTCCATAAAACACCATTTAATTTGTGAATGTTAATTGTTTAATAACGAGCTTCCTAATTGTCGTGAAATTTTTACACGACCTCTGAAATACTTCATACAAAAACATACCAAATTTTCAGAATTTTATCATCATTTGCGATTTGGGACTCAACATCCTTAAATATGCACCTCATGGGGTCGGCGAGACCCGAGAATGGAGGAATTAATGAAATAGATGTAAGCGTGTCAAGAAAGATTTACTCGGATCCAAAGGCCTTCTTGTGACGTCGCACGCGCGTGTCGGCTCTACGTCTCTCTCTCTCTCTCACTCGCTTTTTCATTTCTCTCTCTCTCTCACTCTCGACGTCTCTTGGGTACAATGAAATCTTTATGTGAACTCGTATCGAGCACCCGCGAAGTCCGATGTAATTCTAGCCCGAGATACAGAATCAGATCTCAGTGAGATATCCTTTCTCTCTCCCTCTCTCTCTCTCTCTCTCGCCCTTTCTCTCTCTTTCTTTCTCTTCATGCTGAGCTGTCAGACGTTCGCACACTGCTGCGAACGCGAGCAGAAACGCGTCTCGGCTAAAGTATCGACGCCGTCGCAACGACATCTCGACGATATCCAGACAATTACATTTCGCAGTAGTACACTCGCTCGATGTCGGACACACGCACACACAGACACACACACATATGAGGCATTCTCTGTCAATTCAGCCACTTTCTTTTCGACCATCTCCGATGTGCCCCATAATTGGTTATATCGAAGTACCACTAAAAAGCATTCTATGTGAATTTTTTCAGATTTTAATTTCCCCCTCTTTTGGCAAAAAATCAGCGTTACCGGAACGTAAAAATTATTTCAAATCGTCGGCTCGAATTCTAACACAAAACTACAACTTTTGTGTACAGACCTTTTTTTTCAGTCACTTCTAGTTTCCGAGATATATCCATTTGGAAAAAAAGGCGTTTTCTAAAATGTTGAATTGAAAAATCTGAAAAAATTCACATAGAATGCCTTTTTGTGGCACTTCAATATAAGCAATTATGGGCAGATCTGAGATGGTCGAAAAAAAGTGGCTGAATTGACGGAGAATCCCTCATATATTATATGCTAATCGGAAGTCTTCTCGAGATATCATAATTGCTCGAATTATTTTACCCTGCTATACTCGCACAATTTCACACATAGATATTAACGCCTAAGCCTCTTCATTCTCCAAGATCTATCGCACATATTTATTTAGGATTCGATACATACACAAGTAGTAGCTGCGCCCGAGTGCACAGCGTTGAATGTGCGCAAGGTGAATGTCCCAGTCATCGAATTAATTACCGTGTATTCAGAAATGATTTTTCTCGCTTACGTATACGTATATGTCTAGTTTGGGGAATGCTGTATCTCGCCACTATATATTTGTGTGTGATTGTGTGTGTATGTATGTGTGTGTGTGCGTGCGTGCGTTCGTCTGTGTGTTTTTGAACTTTTTTTCGTCTCGTCACAGGGCCCACGCGAGAAACATTCTCATCCCGCGTAATTCTGAAAAACGGGTTGACATCTCGTCACGGCTCTCGTAATATGATGACAGTCGATTTTTATTCTTCCCATTGTGTCAACTAAATCGTATAAACCGCCTTATGACGAAAAATATTTTGTGATGGTGTAGCGTGGGCACATACACCCCCCCCCCCGCCCCTTCACCCCAAACACACACGTATGATAAAACTGTAAACTTTGCGTGCCTGTACATCGAAAATATTAGCAAAAAAATAATTGGGGGGTTGAAGGATAAGTGACAGAATGCATTGAGATCACCTTTGGAATTTTTGCCAGCTCGTGCGCACAGCACGTAAAAGGTACCTATCCAATCTGGATGTAGTTTTCGGAAAAAATATACGAGCTCAAGGTATTCCTTTATTCTTCCTAAAATTCTACCAGTATGCTGGTAGAATTTTAACGGACAACACCACTGTGAACCCCTGTTTTTTTTGCCATTTTTCAAGAATTTTTTTTTGTGGGAAAAACAAGAGATATTCGATTTTTTTTTGTTTTGTTCGTTGTTTATTGAAGATACATAAAAAAAAATTTCAAAATTTTCACGCCCCATGGCCGAAAATAATTATTTTTTCGACCTGGGTCCAACGGCATCTTAATCTTAAATGTATTTTAGATTTTTCTAGATGGTTTTCAAAAAATCGATTTTTTGAAGCCGTCACAGTGGTGTTGTCCGTTAATGCATTCTATCCTTCACCTCCCCACCCCCCCAAATCAAATTTTTGAAAATATTTAAAATGTACAGACACCCAAAGTTTGCAGTTTTAGTTTGTGTCTGGATTTGTGTCAAGTTTGATTACAGGTACTTATTCGTATGCATTGATCGTGTGAATTTTCTTTTTTCATCTCTTTCTACGTCAACTGATTGTGAGTTCTAAATCCACGACTGATTTCCGAGTCAGTGACAAAATTTATTTTCTAAACACTTGCTGGATTCATCGGACACCCAGCGATTTTTCTTCCACTCGTGTTTGGTACTCTAATGTGGAGGAGCGAGCCCGACAAAAGAAATGTGTTGCTTTTCCCCGGTATGTATACACACATAGTAGAAATTTTTACGAGTCAAGCAATACAAGCACCGCATACGCACCGCACACACACACACGCACACGCACACGCGCGCGCGCACACACACGCACGCACGCACACACACACACACACACACACACACACACACACACACACACACACACACACACACACACACACACACACACACACACACACACACACACACACACACACACACACACACACACACACACACACAAGCGCGCGCGCACACATGTAGGTGTGCGGAGAGGGGTTTTCCCCGTTCTTTCGGACCGTCGGCCTCTTTTTGTGCCTTTTGTCTTAAGGCCTTACGCGGCCGTCTCGCATCCGGTTCCGGTCCTTATCTCACGTTACCACGTGCATGCTTCATCCCCCTCGTCCCTTTACGACCATTGTTGGCCACATGTGTACTCGAGTATCAGAGACTTTGGGTAACGGAATAGAAAGAGAGAGAGAGAGGGAGAGAGAGAGAGAGAGAGAGAGAGAGAGAGAGAGAGAGAGAGAGAGAGAGAGAGAGAGAGAGAGAGAGAGAGCGAGCAGTTTGCTTACGTTGGCCCTCGTAGCACGGGTATGCTATGTGGTCCATATCGTGCAAGGCTCTCAAGTATCTCTTTTCTCTCTCTCGCTTTCCTGCTCTTTGAGACGTTTTGATAAGACCAACGCGATGCTGCAAGAAGGACTTCCATCAAGCATATGCAGTCGACGATTCGGTCATACGAGTTCGAATCCAATTTTCAAGTTCAAGAGTCACGAATTATTCATTATTTGTTCTCATCACCTAACCGTTCGACTCGACATTTGTGAAATAGCGGTACAATGTATAAATTCGGGTGCCTCATAAAACACATAAACATGAAAATCGAATATTTAAGTTTGCGTGTATATGGTAGTATTTTTCGTTTGAAGAAAAAAAAAATTGTCGCAAGCTGCGACGGTCGAAAAATATTTCGAGGTCGCTCATGCCTCCCAAACAATTAAATTTTCATTTAAAAAATCGATTTTTTTCGTTCACTTTTCACCCATGAATTTTAGTAGGCTTTATAATTTTTAAATTGACCACGCGAAAACTCTAGCCGGGCAATAAATATTCAGTGGTCATTGAAGATTTTCGGGATTCAGAATTTCCGCTGAAAAATAAATCTCGCATGCATTGTAACTCCTTGTAGCATAAAAACAAAATAAACAGCGAAGTGTTACATTTTCTGAATAATTTGTTACAATCATTTGTAAGAAACGCCAATTAGACGATATGTGTTATTATGTATTATTGCGTATTATTGCATTACGGCGTCGCGCGTCACAGAGTACAACAATGGTTGGTCCGCAGTTGGACCAACTGTGGGATGCTCGAAACACAGCCGTCATTTCAGTTTTACGAATAAAACGACGGAGAATTTTCTTTACGAACAAGAGCTTTACAGAATTATTCTATGAGAACAAAGATGATAATTTTTGGCTCAGGAGTGTGAGGTGAATTTGAATAATGTGTTTAAAAGAAAAGAATTAATTGTTTTGAAAATTTCACAGAGCGTCAAACTTGTGAGTGAAAAGAGTAAAAAAACAATTTCGAAAATTGGAAATTTCGAAGCTCTTGAGTGACCACTTAATATTCATTGCCCGGCTAGAGCTTTCACGAGGTTAATTTAAAAATTAAAGAGCGTAAAATTCATGGGTGAGAAGTGGACGAAAAAAAAATCGATTTTTTAATGAAGATCCTTGGGAGGCTTGAGCGACCTCTAAATATTATTTGACTGCTCGCAGCTTTCGCGACAATGTTTTTTTTTTTTTCAAAGAAGATAATTGCATCGTGTGAAACAGGATGAACAAACAGGGCTCAAAATTGCGCCTGCCTAATGTATATATATATATATCTATATGTAGAAGTATGAAACCGGAATTTCCCTATAGATGGTGCTAGCCATCAGTTTAGGGACCGTATGACCGTTTCTACAGCGCCATCATCTCCCTCTAACAGCTGACGTAGATTTTCAACACACAACAACCCAAGTTCCCTACACCGGTATATTTTTCTATAACCTTAAACATGTCGAGTTTTGTGCCTACGAACTACGATTTGCGGACCGCGTTGGTTTTCTGTTATCATTTGAAGAAAAGTGCTGCAGAATCGCATCGAATGCTTGTCGAAGCTTACGGTGACCATGCTCTTGGTAAAACACAGTGTTTCGAGTGGTTCAAAAAATTCAAGAGTGGTGATTTTGACGTGAGAAACGAAGAGCGTGGGAGACCACCGAAAAAGTTCGCAGACAACGAATTGCAAGCCTTATTGCATGAAGATGACGCAGAAAGCCGTTTCCATTCGTTTTTATCATTTTCAAGCCACAGACGTGTAATTTTTACCAAAAAATTCCGGTTTCATACTTCTACACCTGTATATATATATACATTTTCAAATCCTGAAAAAACGCGCGTGGGCCTTCAGAATTATTTTGGACCACTTGCACAGTAAGAATTGTCGGGATTGAGTTTGAGGTCGGAAGTTTTCGCAAGAGATTTACGATCCTGTGCGTGATGTTCGGGTCAACGGAGCGAGAGACGAGAGGCCGATGAGAATTCTCGTTGGAATTTCTATGGGAAAATCTCGAAGTTCGTCCACCTCTCTCTCTCTCTCTCTCACTCTCACCCTCCCTCTCGCTGTCTTTCTCTACCATGATCGTGGATCACTACATAAAACGATGAATTTGTTTATAACCAAGTAAATCATTTTCATCACGTTCGCGTAATCACGCATACAAGGGAGACACGCGCGCGCGCGTGTGTGTGTGTGTGTGTGTGTGTGTGTGTGTGTGAGGGTCGCCACGAAGTCTCTCGCGACTCCCATCAATATAGGACCCGCAGCAGCCGAGCGCATTGTCCGACGGATCACCCCCTTAAATAGGATTATATTAAGCTGTTTCACGCCGGAAGAATGGAGTCAAATGGGCAAGACGTCGAAGATGTTTTGGTAGGGTCGAACCTACCGCGCGCGCGCCTGCGAACACCAACCGAAAGAGTAATAAGAAAGAGTGAGTGAGTGAGTGAGTGAGTGAGAGAGAGAGAGAGAGAGAGAGAGAGAGGGAGAGAGAGAGTCACAGACTCTAAGGATGCTCCTGTGCTGTAACAACGGAACCTTGCCCGCCACGATGGAACTCCTATTGGCATATATCTCGTCAGCATGGACAGAGCACCTACCAGGCGATCCTCTCTTCTTATATACAGGGTGAGGCACATAAAGCCTTACAGAGCAATAGCACTTAAACTATTGATCATATCCAAAAATGTTTCAGACAAAAGTTTCAGTGTTCGAGAAGACCGTCATACTGGGCCACCCTATTTTTTTTTTATCTGTAGAGGCGCTGAAGCTACGTCAAGGTCAACTCCACATTTTTTAATGGAACCATGTATGTTTTTCCGACGACTTTGCGTGACTGGGATGACCTTGTGTTGTAGGTCGCTGAATTCGTCTAAAAATCGGTAACAATGTCATCGAAACAAATACATGGTTCCATTTTTAAAAGTGGAGCTGACCTTGACGTAGCTTCAGTGCCTCCACCGAAAAAAAATAGGGTGGTCGAGTATGACGGCTTTCTCGAACACTGAAACTTTTGTCTGGAACATTTTTGGATACGATCGATAGTTTGAGTGCTGTTGCTTTGTAACACTTTATGTGCCTCACCCTGCATATACCAACTCTGGCGGATAGGCGGTAAGCTTATTTATATGGTCCACGCGCATTCTCACATACACAGAAATGAAGACGTACGAAACCGTGCATTCGTAGGTTTCATTTTGAAAATGGGCTTGAGGTTTTTAATTAAACAAGACGAATCTATACTTATAGATATGGCTGTGAATGCGTATATTCGCGTTTACGCGGAGCGACGTAAAGAGCCGTATAACGTCGATTTATTTTACAGGCCGATATTTCCATCCGTCTTAAACCGGCCGAAGCCCGGCCACGGGCCAAAACCAACAGTGAGACAGAGAGGGACAGAAAAAAAGAAAGGGGGGCAGAGAGGCGAAGAGAGAGAGAGAGAGAGAGAGAGAGAGAACGAGCCCGTGAGGCCGAGCACCCGTGGGCGACAGGGTAGAAGAGGGCTCACGCTCTTTTCCCTGCTCGTCATCCGTCCCCGCAACGCTTCGCTCCGTTCTTCGCGTGTTCTCCTCGCGAACGAAATCTTCACTTCTTTATCGCGTTTGCATTACCCTGAAATAACTATTAACTACTGTGAAAGACTTCACAATATCGATATAGTTAGTTCAGTTAATTTTTTTGCAATAGTTAGTAGTTTTTTTCGGGAATAATAGATAGTCAAACACGCCACCAAAGTCACATGTTTACGTATACTTTTCCCTTATAGTTGTGTTGACCATATTATGATTACGGTGACAATAAACTATAGGGAATTCGACTATACTGTATTTTACCATGCGCGTTTTTTGGAAATACTGTGCACTCTTCTTGTCAGTGCACACACACACACATGGTGGGGAGGGGTATGTTGAGCAAGTTTGGAATTATCGCCCTGCAATAGAAAATATTTTTTTATTTCGACTTTCAACAGGTTTCAATCATGTCTACGATGAAAAATTTCCCGACGATTATGAATATCTCGGAGTTTGTGACCCTTCCGTGGACTCGGAGTCCTGGTCAAAGATCGTCAGAGTCGCCAAGCAGTCTGATCCTTGGCAAGGCTCGCATTCCCTTTCTCTCCCTTTCGCCCCTGATCTCTCTCTCTCTCTCTCTCTCTCTCTCTCTCCTAAAAGCAAACCAAGATGTTTACATATTTGAGGAGGATCATAGGGTGGAATTTCTCCCGTGGTCTGACTTTTGGTCACTCCATCGAACAAGTACCCATATACAAATATACATACATACAAACATACACACGCACACACACATATATATATATATACACATAACGAAGAACATAAGGAGGGCCTCGTTGATCCCCAAAGGGAAGAGGAGAGAAAGAGTTTGAATATCTCGCGCGCGAAGATATCCTGAACGAACAACGTGCAATGACGCGCCTGTCAGAAATGAAATTCCATATGGTCAACTTCTAAATACATACATAACTCGCGATCTCTCTTTCTCTCTCTCTCTCTCTCTCCCTAACTTTTCGTAATTTCTCTCTTCGGATCGTGACTCCTATATGCCACTCGAGACATTGAGAGGGCCTCGAGAGCCAAAATGAATGAATGAATGAACGAACGAAGGAACTGGTGGACCAGAGAGAGAGAGAGAGAGAATGACTCGACAAGAAGTTTTCATTTTGGATAACGTTGCTGCCGGTGTGGTCATATTTAGAGGTCGTGAATATAATGCCACTGTAGGTGCTGCTGCGTCACGTACCTCTCTCTCTCTCTCTCTCTGTCATCTCATACGTCACCATGTAACACCTACAATCACACAATCGTAAAGTATTCCTCCAGCAACCATCATCGAAATTCAGTGACTCTCGTTTGGGTTCAACAATAGGACAATGAATCGAGTGTGATGGAAGTGACGAGAAAGAGCGAAGGGCGGGGGTTGGGGGGGGTTGGTGGCGAGAGGAAGAGGCATGTGATTGCCAAAGTCCAAGAGCCTTTCCACGTGTTCCTTAATTCTCTTCTATTTCTTCCTCCTCTTATTCTCAGCTATCCACGCACATCGCCGGGTGGAATTCCTAATCAATACAATCACGCTAATATTTATCTCGCGTCACGAATATTCCCGATCGATCAAACGTAATCTCGGCGTAGGCGGAGAGCGGAGAAAGTTCCTCATTGAGGCGTTCACGTATCGTTTTCGAGGCGCAACATCGGCGGGCTCTAAAGTTTCGAAGTAACTCGTACGAGTCTTGCCGAATTTTCCCGGTCGATCGGTCAAAACGTTGACAAGTCGGCGGGTCGAGTTCACACGCTGACATGCGCGATCTTGGCGTGTCCCGACGCGGAAACGTGAATCGTCACGTCCGTAGGCTTTTCGGGGGCGTACGCGGGGTGGTCCCTCGCACTCGCAAGCGTCAACGGGATATCTTGACCAAAGAGACAGCACGGGGATGATGATGGAACAGAGCGTGGATACCGGTTTTTCGATATCAGAGTTGAAAACATTATAATATCATTGTAATTATTATTATTTGCATTTAAGTTACTTTTACTTGCTTTTTTTATCACGTTTAATGGCCTTAAACCATAATGAACTTTGAAATTAAATTAAAAAATTAAATTAAAAAATTAAATTAATTTTTTCGGAGTGTCAGCTTATTTATCCACGAGTGTGGAATCGAAAAGTGCTTTTTTCCGCGGCTCACCCCTGCAATAAGGTAAGATCGTCTCCCAAAGACGAAACTTCCGATGCTCTCGGTTTTTTGCGGTCATTGTTTCAACATTCTTCATTACGATAATTAAAGTGACCATGCTGTTGCACGCCTGTCACAAGCTATGCCTTTTGTTTGCGTTCTGGCAGCTACCACTGCGCTGACTTGCATAAAATTTCTTAATTTTAATTTAGCTTGTTTGCTACTTTTTTTTATTTCCATAAAACTTTGTATTTTTGGGTTTCTTTGGGTTTGTTTATTCACTTTATGTTGGGTTGGATATATTTTAGAACATTGCAAAGTATGTTTAGAAATGTAAAATAGGATCATTTTGGGGGAGGGGGCCATAAGGGAGAAATGGCCTATAGAAATGTTTCATAGAACTGCGCTCTAGATTTCACCTGTTACTGCTTTATTCGCTTCCGGTTACTTCGCTTTCAGTTTGGTGAAAAAGTGTTTAGTAAATAAAATCCTCTTTCATTATTCTGTCTACTGCATTTTTTTTAAGTTTCATGTATTACATTGTGGTTATGTCATTTTGTAAAAGTAATGGTCACTTTTGTATTTCTTGAATAGTTCACAAACAGTGCTTTGTTGGAACCTCAAGATTTCGAAAGTATTGTTTCTACTTGTTTACGTTTTAGATGTGGCCATCTCTCCCGGGAGATTAGGGGGCGTCCATAAATTACGTAACACAAAATTCCCCAATTTTTGACCCCCCCTCCCCCACTTGCCACGTAACAGAACCGTAACGCCTGGCCTGGACCCTCCCTCCCTATTCCGTTACGTAACGGGTGCTCTGTCGTCAATAATTGCGTTTTATTTTCTTAAAGGATAACTAATAATGAAAGGGTCGGGATTATACTCATTTTACGAAGTATATATTCATCCAGTTTTATACCAATTTTTATGATTAAAAAAAAATTAACTCTGATTTGTGCGGCGAAAAAAAAATCTCTTCATTGTCCCAATGATATATTTATGACAGGTTTTATGATCTTTATGATCTGTAAATAAAAAGTCAACAATGTATCGATATCTATACAAATGTAGCTATCGTTATGCGGAGCCGTTTTTTTATTTTGTTTTTTTTTTTTTACAAAATGCCGACAGTTTGGACATTTTTTTCTATCTTCAATAGAAATCTTCGATCTTCAATCTTCGATCGAAGTTGTCGTTCCGTTTTTCTTGACTTTTCTCACTTCAGGGCTTTTAAGCTCCAAACGTTTTTAATCAAGGTATCCAAAAAATACCGGGTAATATCGAAGTATCGGTATTCCGATATTACAATATTTTGATATCAAAATAATACCGCTAATAGAAAAAGCTCCGACAGTCCATCCTCTAGAATGGCGGCATTGAGGTTCTCGGAGTTCTTCAACGTCTCTTTTGGATTCGTCAATGGCTATCAAATGTCCAAAGAATTGATCCGCACGCAATCAGAAGCGACCACGAAGTCCTCCATCGTTGTCTTTGGGTTCGCCTGTCAGATGTCCCGAGTCCTTCTTATTTGCCAAAAAGTATTAAATTTAAGCGTCAGGGCGTGACGATCCTAGGTTACATGGGCAAAAGTACCCGCTCGTTTGTCGCGGCCTATTAGTCGCGTTTCCTCGCGAATTTCAACCCCTTGCGCGGATGAGGCACCTACTCGTGGACCGAAACGTCGGAGCGTGGATTCGCTATCAAACGGCTCAACGCCCGTGAAGTAGAGGAACGCTGCGACCGTACCGCTTAATTTATTTTTGCGTTTTTTAAAATTCCTTTTGCTCTTCTGCTTCTTCCCCATCTTCGTCTTTGTCCTGCCCGCCGAGTTCTCATCATCATCATCATCATAATCATCCCCTTTTCAAGTGCTCAAGCTCCATTACCGCCACGCTTTGAGTCGCACTCGTCGCTCCCGATGAGCTTTTTTGTCTTTTAGTGCCCGCGCGCCTTCACGTCGAGGGGAAGGCAGAGAGAGAGAGAGAGAGAGAGAGAGAGAGAGAGAGAGAGAGAGAGAGAGAGAGAGAGAGAAGCTCGTGAATTCCGGCTGAAGTTTCCGCAGTGGAATTGCTTGGGAGGCGCAAAAAGAGACAAAAAAGTACTTCGTGTTGCAATTTTCAGGTGTACTCTCAATTGAGAAATTTTGAATTTATGAAATATGATATACATGTAGTAGACATACCATTCAATATGGTAAAAACCACTATGTTTTAATAGTGTAAGGAATCATCGATTTTATGAAAACCTACTATATTATATAGCATTGACAATCAACTTATGCTTAAAAGATTGTTGGTTGCGGTTAACATATGAGCATAGTTAAGGAAGCTTTCCAGTGTGACAGCCCGAAAAATCGCTGTTTTTCGCGATTTTTTTTTTTAAAGAAAAAATAATCTAATCGGTCTGGTTTTTTTTTTGTATATTAATTGGGTATTGAAGAATACAAAACAATTTTTTAAAGATCGATTTATTTATTAATTAATATCTATAAAAATGATGAAACAATTGTTGCAGAAAATGCACTTGGATGTGGTGTCCACGTTGGGGGTCACAATTTTGATCTGAAACAAAAAACACAAAAAGATTATTGATCGGTATATAATTGGCTTTCGTACTATGGAGGCTTTTTTTTTTTTTTTTGCAAAAATGGCGCTGGTTTGAACAAAAAGTATCGATTTTAGCATTTTTTTTGGCAGTTTTTTTTACAAAAAAATAGGAAGATGTCAAAAAAAAAAGCTTCCATAGCACGATAAACAATGACGTTAAGAATATTGTGTAAAAAATTCAACTCGATAGCTTTAAAACTCTGCCCTCCAAGTTGGACACCGTTTTGAAAAATGCTGTTTCGAGAAAAACGCGTTCAAAGTTTCGCTGTAGCTGTAGCGCTCCGTTGCCTTCTTCCAAGAAATGCTGTACAGTAACCGAAATAATCTGAATTTCGGCATGAAAATTTCAGGGAATATTCGGAAGAGTGTATACTATTCGATAAAGCAAAAAAAAAAATCGATTTTTAGAAAATTTCACACTGGAAAGCTCCCTTAACACATCAGCTAAAATATCATAAGCAGTACTATATTTTCCGCGCAACCATGACTATGAAATATTATTGTCCCCTCAGGGTAATATAAAATGTGGTTGAAGTTGCTATCCATTTCTCTCTGTATGGGGTTGTAAAAGCCTGAAAGAGCGTAGGGAAGAACATTAAAAAGTAAATAAACAAATATCAGGAAGGGCAAAAAGTAGAATAAAAACATTGACTACCAGGCGAACGGTGAACGGGATGGTGGAATCCGATGATTCATCTCCGGTGTTGTCTCCATTGTGAAATATTCGATCTCTCTCTCTCTCTCTCTCTCTCTCTCTCTCTCTCTCTCTCTCTCTCTCTCTCTCTCTCTGGTCGGGAATACTCCCGCTCGCGATGTGGGCCTATAGACGAAAAGAATTGAACCATTGCCAAGCAGCGATCACCGTGACCACGCGAAGACTCGACACTTTTTGTCCTCTCCTCCCGTCAATCCCTCCCTCCACTCTTCATCATTTGATCCTCTCGAGTTCGTGACCACCGAATGATCGAGTGGACAACTTCAACGTCTCGTATCGAATCGGCTCTTAATTGTATCTTATCTCCGTGTTCACAAAGCGTTCTCGTTCCGTTCTTCTTTCGTTGATATTTTCTCCTGATCGAACATTTCGTCAACGTCGCGCGAGAGATACTCGCTTCCAATTAGGCGCGTCCATTGTAACATTCCATTAATATTAACATTGCATTATTCCGAAGGGACGGTACGCAGTTTTCGATAGCTAGGCGACATGCGAGTTGGCGCAGCCGGAAAAGCGTGGATTAAATCAACATCATCAGATGCCAGGATCAACAAGATGCAGTTACTATTCGAATGAGAACGAGAGAGGGATAGAGAGAGAGAGAGAGAGAGAGAGAGAGAGAGAGAGAGAGAGAGAAGGAAGAGAGATGAGGGAGAGAAAAAAGAGAAAGACGGACGAGAGAGGGATTTGAGGCACCTACTCAACAAACCGACTGCAATGACAAATGGGGTCGTAAACCTCTTGCAGCCACGAGATTACCTTAGACTATTGAGGGTCTCGTCTTTTGGATGATGCAAGTTCCCAATGCTCTACTACGAGAATAAATCTTCGGCCATTTTCCTTCCAATTAGGTGTTCTTCGTCCAGTTGGAGGGGTACCTATCCTTTTCCCACAGAATTCTTCGGGCCTGACTAATTATTTATTGAAAAAGAGCTATCCATTACTTCAAACTTCAATGAACGTTTATTTGGTTTTTACCTGTCCCTGGTTTACTCAAATACGAGAAAACTTATTGCCACAGCGACCATTGTAATCGTTTTAACGGATAACACCACTCTAGGATTTTGGAAAAATCGATTTTTTGGCTTAAAAAATACTTTGGAGTCATAGAAACGATATGCAAGTGGTCCTGTTGCGATTTTTTTTTAAGACGCAATTATTATGGGAGGACGGATTACTCGAACACCTTTGCATGGATCCATTTGGAATTTTGATAGTAGCTTCGCAATTACATTCTCTATGGGAGTACGTAGCCGTTTTTTGATCAAATGTAAACCTTTTTTCTTTTTATGATCAACATACTGCTAATTTTTTTAGCAAAAAATCGATTTATTTCTTTCAAAGTGCGCCATTTTTTCAAAATTTCATTTAAAAAATATCCCTACGTTGTCCCATAGCTAATAATATATGGATTATATTTTTTTTGTTTTTGTTTTAGGCTTTATACTTTACAAGAAAACTTTTTTTTTATACTTTATCTTTATACTTTACGAGAAATACTTTACTTTCTTTATAATTTAGTATTATACTTTATAACTTTATAATTTATAACTTATATTTTTATATATAAAGTATATAAAGTTAGGTTATATATACTATATAACTTATACTTTACTTTATACTTTACGAGAAAACTTTTTTACGTCCTCCCGTCCTCCCGAAGCTATTTGTAAAAAAACACGTTTTTCAATGCGAGATCTGACGCCGTCATTTTGTATGAAAATTATAATGAATTTTTTAAAATACTTTTTATTCCTGTTGAATGAACCCTCTCAAAAGAAATCCTATTTCTTTTTTTCATACTCCCAAAATAAATTATCAAAGTTGGGCCCTATTTTCTTCCGCTAGAGTGGTTCTGCCTGTAACTTACTTGTTATTGATTGAGGAATTTTTTCTCCCGAGTTCCAACGTATACTCTTGTGGGATTTTACCCATTGCCTTTTCCCGTCGAACCCTTGCCTATGACTGCCACCCGCGTGTCGCTAATCTAACCCAACTTTCGTTGCGTCCACAGCCGTCTTAATAAGCTACACCATACCGCATCTGCCGAGGGTACGGTGAAACTATGGAAGGGCGGGGGGGGTACGAGGGGGTATATTTGCACCCCCTCGCCATGAAAGAAAATACACAGAAAGAGGTAAAAAAAAAAATTTATATTATTAAAGTCACTGTTTGGATAAAAACTCAAGACGTCTAGGTTATTGTCCAAATTTATTCAACATCTTATCAATGAATTCAGTATCCTCTCCAGCCCTTTCCTATAAACACTGAGCATGCACAGACCGTTTAGCCTCGCGTCTCCCATGGTTGATCGATTCCACGTCTTGACACGTCGTAACGTACGAATTTCTGATTAATCGAAAACTTTTTATTTTATGAGCAGCTTATGAGCAGTTATAAAGAAATGTTTCACACAAAATTCATTTCTTAAGTTCAAATACCTACAACTTTTGAATAAAACAATTTTTTTTTAATTCCATGCGTACTTCTCTAGGTATTCTAATGTAGATTGACGAGAATTTAATGCTAAATGTCACGCCCCGGTTCGCCTAAAAAAAGATAACAAAAGAAAATATGAGTAGTCGGCCTTTTCGTACGCCGAAAAAAAATATATGTATATTTTCTAACAGCTTGATATTCATACTAAATAGATGAGTAAATAATTTTACGAGTGAATCACTTTTTCATACGAAAAAAAATTGTCAAATTCACACATGATTTAATACCCGCCACTGTGGCCTAAGGCCTTACGAAAAGAGAAATAAGAATACATTTATATATATGTGCGTATACACGTATGTGGGGTTCTTATTGTCGACCCAGTCTCCTCATGTCTCGTCGTGACGTAGTCGCGAATATATTTTGTCAATCATCGTCGGACGTGGTGGCTCGTTAGCGTCGGGACCTCCATCAGAGGGTCGCATAGATACTTGAGGAACGTGCGGCGCCCCAACATCTCTCTCTCTCTCTCTCTGTCTCGAAATATCATTTCGGTCTCCTGCCCGACAATGGCCGAGATGCCGGGCTAAAATTTCTCATCTTCAGTCGGTCGTACAATGAAGCTTGCAAACTCGTGTTTGGCTACTGAGATTCAAGATTTTCCAAGAGACTTTTGTCGAATGTATAGCGGAAAGGCCAATATCGCGGATAATCTTCAGTAGAATCAATATGGAGTCACGATTAGGAGAGGGAGGGGAGAAAAAAAAGTAAAAAAATTAGAATCATATCCACGGTGTAGCAGAGAATGAGATAGATAGATAGAGAACGAGAGAGAGAGAGAGATAGAGAGAGAGAGAGAGAGAGAGAGAGAGAGAGAGGGAGAGAGAGAGAGAGAGAAGTCAACGGAAGTGAAGTAGTGAATGGAGATCCTCCTGGTTTTCAGGTGGCTGATCCACCGGAATATACATATGTGTATAAAATGTGTCTCGACCGAACATGTCGCAACTTTGGGAACGTGCGAACGAAGCAGAACGAACGGATCTATAACGATTTTTTTTTCTTTCTTCATTAACTTCTTCGTTAACGTCAATTTCCTTTTTTATTAAACAAATTCCTGCTTCGTTCATCAATTTCCTTGGCTGTCATTTTGACATTCCTTGTCGGGACACCCTGTATACGGGTGTATACATATATGTGTATGTGTATACGAGTTTAATATGTGAGCAAGTCCTCTTCGCCCCCCCGTTGAAGTCGCGACCCTCCTCTCCGCCCCGGCCGGTGATTCCGCGGTCGTACACTCTGTTTTCAGAACAAACCACCGGGCTTACACTCATAACAGGAAAAATATTAAATCACCGAGAGAAAGAGAGAGAGAGAGAGAGAGAGAGAGAGAGAGAGAGAGAGAGAGAGAGAGAGGGCATCAGCATCAACGGTCACGTTCCTGACCTATCTCTCGGTACACACCTCGAGCACTGCTGTTGTAAAAATGTCGAAATTCCTGAACCGTTCGGCTCGGCAATTATTCCTATGCTGGGGGCATATTTAGATCATTTTTCGCAACCAATTGTCGGGACGATTAAAATTTTCCGAAAAAAATTATGAAAACCTGCAATTGACCTACAATTGAGGACAGCTGTTTGTTTACATCTATAATTTTTTTTTATAGGCGTTGAATTATATTCAATTTATTGGTTTTCGATTATACTGAATTATCAATTTTGTGCTTTAGTTGATTAGTATTCTATTATATATATTTTTAGTGATCAGATGAATACCTACCAATAGAATTTTGTGATTTTACTAATTTATTCGTATACAATAATGTTACATCGTAGGCAATGAATAATGCTGCATTATTGATATTGAAATCCACACTTATAGAATGTAATGATTATACGCACTCGTCAATATTCAACTATACTGAATTTTCAGCCGTTAGTTTAATGCAGATGAAATTTGATGAATGTACTAATTTGTTGGTATTCAAATTGTAATAAATTCACGATTAATGAAATTTTGTACATGCACTTAAGTATACCGAATATTCAGTATACTGAAATTATACTGAAGTCATACAGTATACTGAAATTATACTGAAATCATACAGTATACTTAAAGTATGCAAGTATACTGAATTTCAGTATACTTGAGGTATACTGAAGTCTGAAACTCAGTATACATATTTGTGTTGAGGTATACTTACTTGAGGTACTTCTGTTGACGTATACGTTCTTGAGGTATACTGAATTTCACTATACCTCAATTATACTGAATATTCAGTATACTTGAGTATAGCTCTGAATGTATGCTGAATTCAGTATATATTCGGAAATGTTGTATATGTACTCCAGTATACAGTACTAAAGTATACTGAATATTGAGTATTGGCTTGGAGACTAGCAAGAATTGAATCATTTTCCAAGACCAATTTTCAAATCATTTTCCAGGACCAATTTTCGCGACAATTCAAAACTCAGGGAAAAAATGGAGAAAGCGAATGCTGACTTAAAATAGAGGTGGGTAACAGTTTGTTTACATCTATCATGTGTCTTTACGTATTGGATTATATTGAAATGATTAGTATTCAATTATACTGAATCAACAATGCTGTGTTATAATGCATAAGTATTCTAATTTATATATGTTTAGTATACAAATGAATACCAATAGGATTTACTAATTCTTCTAATTTATTCGTATTCAATAATAACACATTATTGGCCATGAATTATACCGCATTATTGATATTGAAATTCATACTTATGGAATGTAATGATTATACTCATCTATCAATATTCAATTATACTGAATGTTCAGTAATACGTTTAGGACGAATAAAATTTCATAAATGTAGTAATTTGTTAGCATTCAAATTGTACTGAATATGCACTATTAAATTCACGATTAATGAAATGTGATTATATACCAGTACTCGAGTATACTGAATTTTCCGTATTGGGTTAAATTGACATTTGAAATATATACTTGTCTATTAGTATTAAGTTATAACAAATTCATTTCAATCAAACGTTCTTTTGTTTATTTCAATTAATTCCAAATGCTCATCCGTGAATTCATGCGAATCGACAAAGCTTCGACTAATCTGTAGCTTTCATCCACCAAAAGACTCACATTTTTTTCCGGCACCCTCGTAAATACATTTCAAAGGAATAAATGAACATATAAACCGGATAAATAGCTTTGTGATGGGAATTCGTTGCTTACGTAGTTTCACAAAATGTTTCTCGTTCTTGCAAGACTTGGACGAGATTTTTCCAGCCCTATCGGACTCGGTCCGATGGTCTCATTGTTCAAGTGTTAAAGACCTCGAGCCTCTCTACGCACGAAACGCCCATTCTTATTTTAATTAAATTTTAAGGATCCAACGGACTGTACAGTAACCCTTAAAATACCGGATATTTTTTATAACCTATTCCATAAGTTTTACTGGTCTACCAAACGTTATTTATTCATTATCGCAATATGTAATAAATTTTGTAAAAATATTTTCCGCGCCATAAACGTTCGTATTTTTTTTTCTTTCGTTTATTTGCACTCTACGAACGAAAATAAATTGGCGTTGTTGATTGTTTGTACAGAGGAGAGGAAAAAACTATTTTGCGAATGTTTGCAAAACACTTTTGTATGTGACTGTAGGGCTAACACATCGTCGACAGTATTTTGGCCCGCGATACCACTGCAGGCTAGATTCTCATTATAGTTGGGCATCGAGGCCCGCAAGGGCTTCACTATTTATACTCATGTACGTATATATATGTATATATACGCACATACATAAGGAAATAAATAAAGAATCTAATATAAATGATAATAGAGAAAAACATTACAGTACAATAAAAAAAACTTTGAAAACATTGGTAAGTATTATTATATTATTTAAGAGTATATTTCAGTATAGATATATATACTCGAAAATGGTATAATTATTGAATTTTATTAGTATTACGTGGACAGAAAAGCATACACGTCTAAAGATTACAAATATACTTTTTAATACCAATAAAATTAAATAATCATACGATTTATTAGTATTCAATTATTCTGACCATACTTATAACTAATAATTATCCTTCCCAATCATTTTTTAACTTCCACTTTTTTGCTGTAATTTTTTTTGGTACGCATAATAGGTATCATAATACTAATTGGAAAATTCTTAATAAGAATAATGATATTAAAAAATACTAATAAATCTAAATAATCATTATATTATATTGGTATCGGAGGCGGGATTTCAAGGTTTTCCAGGCGTCAAAAAATTTTTTAAAAATCATGTTTATTTATCCAAGTTCCTACATGGTCCAGAAGTTGCCAAAATCACAATCTCCAAACCGTTGTCAATACGAATTAAAGTATATATTGAAGTCAAATATGATTTTGAAATTTCGACTATTCCTCCAAATTCTGTAATATATATATATTACTGAATTATTATAGGTACCAATTAAATAAATTAAATCCAATTTTATTTTTTATCCAACAAAAATTAGGTACCAATTAAATCAGTATTTTATTTAACTGGTACTTTTGTTCATGTATATGTGTGTATATATATATATATATATATATCCAGAAACACGCACGTTATATGTACAATACAGGCATATTGGTACACAACCGTGACACCACAGGAGGCACACCGGATTACAATAGGTTTGCGTAAAATACACGTCTATATACGGAGCAATCCCTCGGTTGGTCCATGGCGTTTAAAGGGACTCGATTTACCGTGAAATTCTTCTTGTAACCTCGCGTTGTGCACGGATCTTTGCACGCCGAGGGTGAATTGGACGATGATGATGATCTTTTCCAGCGTGTCGTTCTTGCTCTCCTCGTCGTTTGCCACGTGAATTCGCCTTGGCGGAATATTCGAAGACCGCAGCGCGGGACACAATGAGCCGCCCGACTGCGGCCAGGGGTGGAGGGCCGGCTTTATCGTACATGTACACAATGGAGAAACGATTAAAACCTTTCGTGTACTATAGAACATAGTATTATTGTATTACGTTGCATGCGTATCAACGATAGAAACAACACGGTATCGCGGACCATTGTGTTTCAGCAGTCTTCCGTAATGCGGCAATCGTTCGTTTTTTATATCTTCGTTTTCGGCTCGGCTGGTCAGAGGAAAATCTGAGAGGCGTTTATCGGAGCGGTGAAGACACACGCTTCGATAGATTATTGCATAAAAGCCGCATTTTATATATATATATATATATATATATATATATACACACATACATTTATATATATACATGTGTGTATATATATAATAAAAATCCCGAAACTGAGTATAAACGTGTTATAATAATTACTCCAATTACTATTGTGCAAAATTAAAAACGGTTAATGAAATTGACTTAATCAAATTTATTAAACGTTTAAAAAGTTGAGCGGCCCAAGCTTTTATTTATAGTCGCATATAGGTGACTTGGTAAAAAAATACCTTCTACTTTTGTAGTACATTAAATAAAAGCTTGTTTTTTTAAATATTTTTTTCACACGAAATTTAGGTCCCCCTCAGGTCAGTTTTGAAAATGCAGTTCGAAAGACTATGTCATACCTCCGCCATTTATAAAGATTAATAAAAAGAAACATCGTGTAGCAGCCGAAAGTAATAATAAAACATACCCCAAGTAAAAAAAAACGCTGAAAAAAAGCTTTCCTTAAAAAATAGTCGTGAAAATCAGCAAATTTTTTCCTCGCCTAAATCTCCCTTGAGACAGCTGTGGACGCAACGGAAGTTAGGTTAGATTAGTGAAGTGCGGGCAGGGAGCTGTTAGAGTTTGATTGACATGTAGACAACGCACATCTGAAACTAATCCGCTGAAGATAGAAATATGAAATTTCAAAGATAGGTTTTCTAGAAGGTCTAAAGGTTCACTAAAAAAGGATTTTTCGAAAATCAACTCCTAAGGGGGTGAAATGGGGTCTAAAAATTTGTATGGAACATTGCATTCCTTGCGTTCATCAAAGCGGACAACGCTGCGGGCGGAAGCTAATACATTAAAACTGTATCAGCCATTCGTGATTATGCGTTTTCATATTCCCGTATGCAAAGTCCGAATTTCCTACGCTTTTTTTCTCAAAGACTCAGCTGGTTCAAAATTCGACTGCTTGCTAAAAAAAACGTAAAAAACAGAAATTATATTCAACACAATGCAAATTCTAACTTTCTTTCAACTACGTGGATTTTTCTTTTCTCATACGCGACCTTCGAGTCCGTTGCGTTTGTTCTTTTTCTCAAAGATTCAGCTGGTTCAAAATTCGAACCACGGCTTGGTAAAAGATCGAAAAAAAGGGAAATTCTATTTGGTACAATGCAAATTCGAAATTTCTTCGATGCAAGTCAAGTATTGTGTAAGGAGTCAAACATTTATCTCGGGTTTGTTCTGTACGAGTACTACACTCGTGGAAATTTAATTGTGTACCAACGTCAGGAATAAGACGGCAGTCTCCTCCGGCAAAATTCTCGTTAACGAACTATGCGTGTACATATAACATTTGTTCGTATAAACAGAGGGAAATTACCGTGTAGATAAGACGCATAGGAACGTGTAGAGTGTGAGTGAGAAAGCGAGAGAGAGAGAGAGAGAGAGAGAGAGAGAGAGAGAGAGAGAGAGAGAGAGAAGAGAGAGAGAGAGACAGAGAGAGAGAGAGAGCGCAAGGATGCTGTTGGACGAGCGTATAGCATCACGCGGTGACGCGGGCGAATAACATGCGCATGGGGGGTTGAACACCCTAAAATTAGCCCTGAAGCGTTTCACTGTGTTGTTGCGCGTACTATATATATATATATATATATATATACTACACGCAACAACACAGTGAAACGCTTCAGGGCTAATTTATATATATATATATATATACATATTTGGGGGATTAAAAAAATCGATTTTTTTTATCAACGGAAAATTGAGTAGGTTAAAAAAAGAAAGTTTTGCAAAATTTGCGGGTTCTAAACAATTTTTTAGTTACATATGCATATACATTTAGGTACATATACATATATTTAGTTACATATACACACACACACACACACACACACATATATATATATATATATATATATATATATATATATATATATATATATATATAGTACACTATGATTATTGTGACATATTTGTATGTAAGGCAAAATGTACACAAAAAAAACAATGGAAAACTTGTGACGCAAAATGTAAGTTGGGCTATGTCACAGCAAATTCAAGACATGAAATAAACTACTAACTATATATAGTACACGCACAACGCAGTGAAACGTTTCAGGGCGAATTTGTATATACATATACAAAGAGAGAGTTAAGAAAAAGAGAGTTTTGCAAAATTTTGAAGTTTCTAAACAACTTTTTAGTTACTGCTCAAACGCCTTTTTCATGTTTTTTTTTTTCATGATTATCGGAGTATTAATATTTTTTTATCTTGATGCAGTAAATGTTGCGTGATCCAATGTGAGTCTTGATTAATTTTTTTCTGTAACAATGCACAATTTTTATTTAAATATTTTTTTCATCACAAACAATTCGTATTTGCAGATTAAGAAACAATGTATGTAATTCGGTTGTGAAAATTATATCAACCACTTGATGAACAGGAACACGGTCTTTAAATTACTGAACGTCTAACATGTATGCGTGTTTTTTTTTTTGAGTAATATGTTGTTTTGGAGTAAGAAAACAAATGGAGAAAAAATTGACGAAAAATCTTTTTAAAAAATGAAAAGTCGTTTGAGCATTACCTAAAAATGTTTAGACCTCTCAAATTTTGTATGAATTACTTTTTCATAACGTAGTAACATTTTCCGTTGAGATCGCGAAAAAAATCATTTTTTTTTAACCACCCTAATATATATAGTAAACGCAATGGATGTATCGCCTATGTCTCGCCCGCTCTTGTAGCGTTGTACAGACCCCGTTTCTTTTTTTACTGTAAATTTCGTCGTCGCCCCGAGAGCGTGAAAAAATGCTTACATTATCATGCGTAATTTTGTAAACAGCTCGGCACACCACCGTCTCTGACAGCTCTTCAAATCGTAACCGTATACGTACACACGTACATGGGAAGCATGGCTGACTCCTGGTGTATATTGCGCGAAGCGTGGGGCAAAAAGGCAGAGGCTCGGTATAGCCGATCGCGTTGCGGGTGGCCAAAGCTTATAACGTGGGAGAATCGTTATTGCGTGCGGAAAAATAAAGAAACAAAAATTATTAAAGCGTACAACGTAATGGAGCATAGGTGGTGGCAGGAAAAATAAAAACCACAGTAAACGTCCGGTTGGTGAAATCCACGGTTGAATTTGTTTGGGGCAGTTTGGGTTACCGTTAGCCGCATTTGAACACACTTTGACTGCCAGCTATGCAAAGCTGCGTAACCTTCCGCGCCATTCATAATTTCTGCAATTTTGTCTTCGCTTTTGCGACACTTTGGACGAGGCAATGAATGAACGAAGAAGCGAGGAGAATAAGAATTGGAGAGCAGTTGACATTTTCGATCCGCTCGATTGCGTAAATTGCACGTTCTTTGCATTCGAGTACGATGGAGCGGAAAAAAAGAAACGAGCGAGTCGAAGATAATCCGTTTTCTCGAGGTAACGAATCGTATACGTATGTATTCTGCAGTGTCAAGGACGATTATTTATTATTTTCATTGCTTGTTGCTTCTCGTCGAGGGTCAGGGGTTTAATTTTTTTTAAAGGGAGATTACCATTTTCGACACCGGAAAAGGGTGGATTTCGACATTTTTGTATGCATAACCAGTTGATAGAATGAAAATGCCATTTAGTGGTCTTTATTCTACGTGTTTTTGAGTATCTTTACAAATTTTTTCACGGGATTGTAAAACGAAACGGCGACCACGAAGCTGAATGAAGCGAGTCACTTTTGTCTGACACTGTCCTAGAACACGAAGTACATCGCCAATTCTTCACCGATTTACTTGAAGCTTTTTCTGGAACCATATAACAAAATGTTACATTGAAGTATGTAGGGTTATTTTTGCTATGTTGAAAATGCTTTTCGAAATAAAATATTTTCGGCGAATTTTTTTATCCCAAAAAAATGTTTTCCTGATCCACGCACCAGATTTTCAAAAAACGATATTTTCGATTTTCTTACCTAAGCGCCAAATCTTGTCTAGTTCTCAAATTTCATTGAATTTTCGTTTCAGGTTAAAAAATTGAACGATTGGCTTTATACAGATTCAGCTACGTTCTTTTTTTTTTTTAGATCTCGTGGAAAATTTTTTAATGATGGTCGAAGACATGTAGTCCACGAATCCTTCCTCGAGACATTTATACTTGGCCACGATATTTGGGCTCGCTGAATCCGAATTTGAAAATTCAAAATGGCGGCGCCAATTTGGCAGACAAAAATCAAAAACTTTACTCGATCTAGATGAAAATTAGTACTCTGAGATTTTTGAGGTCGCTTATCACGAATCTGAACTTTGAATTTTAAAATTCAAAATGGCGGCGCTTGAATGGCGGACCGAAATTTAAAATTTTACTCGATTTAGATAAAAATTGATACTCTGGGATTTTCGAAGTCGCTTATAGCGAATGTGAACACAAAATTCAAAAAAGTTTAATGGCGGATTTAATATGGCGGACGAAAGTGAAAAAACAGCTCAATTTGGATAAATCTTGGTACTCGGGGGTTTTCGGAGACGCTGAGTGTGATGCTGAACTCAAAACGAAGGAATTTTTCATGGTGAATTCAATAACATGGAGCATAATACAATAAATAGGAGGAAATATATGAAGCTTGAGTACCGCGTTTCATCTAAATCAATCTGTATTATTTGTATATTCATTCGCCATATTTGTTCGTCATTGTGAATTCCTGAATTTTGAGTTCAGATTCGTAATAAGCACCCTCAAAAACCCTATAGTACAAGTTGTCAGGATAAAAAAATGTTCCTGACACTTTAAACATTTCTTAAGATGTCTGCATAATTAAAATTCGAAAAGTATAAAATTGAATTGTAAAAAATTATTGAAAATTTTGAATTTTGAGAAAGTGAGCCTTTTTTATCTCAAATTCGTCCGGGTCAACAAGACCCAGTATGTCGACGTAGGGCTAAACGGAATTTTCATCCTAACGGGAGTATCCATAACGTTTTTCGGAATTCACATTATATTTCGCGCCAAGACTGCAGCCGCCTTTAGAAATTCAACACCAAATTCTTACCTAGCACAAAGTTACGCAAAATGGTCGTAAAAAGTAAAATTGTGAACACACACTTTTTTGGGCTTTTTTTCGACCCTATAAAGCAGAGAAGAACACCAAAATTCCAACGCTTGCAACTGCAACTGAACTTTCTACTTTTCTCTCTCCCATACCACCTAATATATCGCATACTATCTTGTCGACTGTAATTTTCTCTTTTTCCTGTGCATATATGATATGTGTTTGCAAATAGTCATAATATTATATATAATAACAATATTTACTACAGTTCTAGCGTATATCTTTACAGGTTCTTACGTATTACCCGTTCCCAATTCAACATTTTCCTATCACTCGCTAACCGAACCCCGACCATCCACCAGTGTCGGTTATTATATATATATATATATATATAAATTGATTTTGGTACATATATATTTTGGTATATATACATTAAAGCTAAATAAATATATACAGACAGGACAACGTCTGCCGAGTTTTGCTAGTATTATATATTTTATTATACAATTCTAACAAAGTTTGAGGAAGTCCGGGGAGAAGTACTCAATTTAGTTCGAAATCTCTATATGTATATATGCACACACATTTCCCGCAATAACGCGCGTAACGCACACGGTAAAATCGCCTAGGGGATATTTCACCCGGGGCATTTTATACCACAATATCATTTATACCTACAATATTGCATACGACGTGTACGTATGTGTGTGGGTGCGTGCGTGTGTGTGTGTGCCTGCGTGAATGCGTGTGTGTGCGCGCGCGCGCGCGCGCGCGCGTGTGTGTGTGTGTGTGTGTGTGCGCGCGCGTGCGTGCGTGCGTGCCTGCGTGGACGTGCGTGTGGGTGTGTTTGTGGGTGTGAGGGTGGGTGTGTGGTCGTAGGTGTGGGTGTGTGTTGGTGTGGGTGTGTGTGTGCGCGCGCGCGTGCGTGCGTATGTGTGTGGGGCTGTGTGGGGGTGTGTGTTTGCGGGCGTGTGTGTGTGTGTGTGTGCGTGCGTGGATGCGCGTGTGGGTGTGTGTTTGTGGGTGTGTGTTTTGTGGGTGTGTTTTGTGGGTGTGGGTGTGTGTGCATGCGCGGATGTGGGTGTATGTGTGGGTGTGGGTGTGGGTGTGCGTGTGGGTGTGTGTGCATGCGCGGATGTGCGTGTGTGTGTGGTTGTGTGTTTGTGGGTGTGGGTGTGTGTTTGTAGGTGTGGGTGTGTGTTTGTGGGTGTGTGTTTGTGCGAGTGAGTGTGTGTGTGTGTATGTGTGTGTGGGGGGGGGGCTGTGCCGGTGTGTGTGCATGTGTACGTGTGTCAATTAAACTCTCGCCTCAGTGAATTTGTGAACCGTCGTGTGTGCATCGAAGTCAGCCGCACAAATTGAAGGCCATAACGCCGACGGCGTGTCGGAGTACAACGATTAATACGCGACGAATGAATTGTTTGCCCAAGCCAATTTGGCATTTAATGTCATAATGACGCTTGAATTTTCGACATAAAGCGGCTGTTCGTCCCAAAACTCGTCTCTCCCGCTCGCCCTCTATATCGCGCTTCCCGTCGACCGCTGGGCTAGATTTCGCAGTTTACTTTATTTGAGATTAAAGCGCAAACGCGACAGGTCACACTCGATATCCCGTAGTCGTATTATTTGAAATGCATATTATCAAACGTGCGGGCACTAGGATTTCGATGAAATTTCGATGGCCGCGAATAAACATTTGTACATATAGCTATAATCGGATGGATTTACGTATGATATACTGGAAGGCATTTCAGGAAATGTGCGGAGCGAAAATTAAGGGGATTGGTGAATCTTGTGTGGTTTTAATTGTAAGCATAGTTTAAATAATTTTTTTATCATATTATTATTTATTGCAAGCGTTGTACTGGTGATAGTGATGAATTGGGAGCACGATATAATTTAGTGACGCTGCAAATCAATTGGACTGGTCTCGTTGAAAAATATGGAGAGGAAACACGCGATTTCTTACTCGTCATTGACAGAATGATTTTCTTCGCATCAGTGGTGTTGGATTAGGCCAAATGAATCGAACAGGATAATACATATTAATATTGAACATTATACAAATATATATTCTGTGACTTACAAAAAAGAGACCACATGGCGTTTCGAGCTTCACGGTCTGACTAATATAAAAACAAACATTGTCATCTCAGTTTTTTCGGCGCTATAGTTCTTCACTAATTCTATGTTCATCTTGAAAAAAGATGTTATTTAATTTCCGTTGTATTTCGGTTTCCTGGATTATTGATGTGAAAGTGGCATTCATATCTGGAACAAAAGTAAGGGAACAATATTTCAGTTAAAAGTACAAACAGCTGATTGGTAGATCTATGTGTTCTTGAAAGTACCGTTAGATGGGAAATACCGTAAAAATCTCCCCGACAGCATGCCATGAGGGCTTTGAGCACTAATCAAGAACAAAAACGGCCATACCAAACATTAATTGTTTATTTCCTAAAAGTATTGCAATTTTTTTCTTAAAAATGTAACGTGGTCTTTTTATCTTGGCCTTACAGTTTAGTCAGTCCTAAAAAAAAATGGTGCAAACAAATTTATCAAACATAAGTTTTACTTTGTATTCTAGAAATATGAAAACTGCGTTGAAGAAGATTTATTTGAGCCGACCTTTTTTTGAGCCCTACTCAAGACTTTTTCATTTTTTCTATACTTTCGAGGACGGAAGCTCATTTTGTGCATGGGGGCCTTTTATTTTTGCCAGTCACTGTGCCTGCACACACACACACACACACACACACACACACACACACACACACACACACACACACACACACACACACACACACACACACACACACACACACACACACACACACACACACACACACACACACACACACACACACACACACACACACACACACACACACACACACACACACACACACACACACACACACACACACACACACACACACACACACACACACACACACACACACACACACACACACACACACACACACACACACACACACACACACACACACACACACACACACACACACACACACACACACACACACACACACACACACACACACACACACACACACACACACACACACACACACACACACACACACACACACACACACACACACACACACACACACACACACACACACACACACACACACACACACACACACACACACACACACACACACACACCCATACACATATACTCCGACAAAAAATCAATATTGAATATTAAAATTTATATAAAAATACTAAAATACCCAATACCAAAAAATGACGAATACAGTCCGACCTCTCAATAAGCACGGAAGAGCCCCCAAGGGGAAGAGTATTTCCGAGAATTCGGGTACCCCCACCAGGCGCGCGCTCTACGCTCACTGGCTCTCTTTGTCTCTCTCGCTCTTTATAGCATGTGAACCTCCCAATAAGCACGCTCGAACGAATGTGAACTGTTTCACGTTAAGTAACTATGTATTCATCTCATTTTACTCATCTGAGCTCTCCTCGGTTGAGCGTGCTTATTGAGAGGTCCGCGCGCAAATTCACTCGAGCGTGACTCGAGCTCGGAGTTCGAGTCGGAGTAGAGGAAAGTGCTCGAGCGAGAAACTGGGGAAGCGTGCTTATTGCAGGCGTGCTTATTGAGAGGTCGAACTGTAAATAGACAAATTACTGTCCGTAGTTTTCGTCCAACTGTAAATTCGAATATTCCGAAACTCGCGATCCTTATTTCGTCTTGACAATACTGAAGGAAGAAAAATTCTTTAATTTTTTTGTGTACTCGGCAATAGACTGTGAGAAAAGGCGAGGGAACGAAAATGTATGAAAATGTGTAGCTTTTCGGAGATTCACGATCAGTCCTACGCCGATCGTCTCCATCGCTGCGATTTTAGTTTGTTCTCTCTCTCTTTCTCTCTCTCTCTCTCTCTCTCTCTCTCTCTCTCTCTCTGCTCTCTCACCGAGTTGCCTCGAATCCACCCGAGCGCAAGGAGGTGGCAATATATATATATAGGTTACGGGAAGGGGGATGGGCCCGCAGAGTGCTCGCGGAGGGTTGAAGTACGATGTGAACGAACCCCCAGACGGGGATGGTCGTATGGTCGGGTATGAGGGATGGATCTCGACTCCTCCAGAACCCGAACAGAGCGTACGCTTTTGCCGTAGGGTTGCTCTGGGAAATCGTACACCTGACGTCTTTCACGTTCCGGATAGACTGCGAGAGAGTGGGGCAGTGGAGAGAGAGCGAGAGGGAAAGGGAGAGAGAGAGAGAGAGAGAGAGAGAGAGCTCTAGGCACATTGAGCGTCGTGAGCGACGACTCTCTCAAGAGGAAGAATAATTACGCATGAGGCATTCGCGGTGCTAATTTCTACCAGACTCATTTAGTTTGTCATGTTTTTCCACCTTAAAAAATTCCTCAAATGAATTAAATAGCCCATCCTCTTTGTCTATTTTCCCAGGCAATTGTTGTCAATTATTGGAAGTGAATCGTCAATTTGACCAGTCAATTATTTGTACCCAACTAACATGTATTATTATCATCGTCGAGAGTTATTTAGAAAGATCATGAATACTAAGAATAGTCATTATGAATTAGATTTAATGAACGATATTATAGAAAATTGTTTACAATATTTATTAATTCATAATAAATTGATGCTTGATTCTGTAATAATCGGAATTTCTGGTGAAAATGCACTGGTGAAATAACAACAGTTATTATGAATTAGATTTAATCAACGATATTATAGAAAATTATTTATAATATTGATTAATTCATAATAAATTGATGCTTGATTCTGTAATAATCGGAATTTCTGGTAAAAATATCTGAGATTTCGAGATAAATTCGGCGGCATTCTCTAAATCTACCAAAAATCCTCTTCGAAAGCTCCTCCGCTTTATTGAATCTTCGCGGCTCGGATTGGACCGGTGCTACGACTGTTTGAAATTTCGGCGATTTCGAAAAGTGGCAAAAAAGTCGATTCTTTTTTCTTTCACTTCGCGTGTGTTTTACGGGCTTATACGATGGAAGATTGACTGCCGATTATGAATATCACGGAGTTTTTGTCGAAAGCTCGTCGGCTCAACGTCAAAAAACGTGTTTTCATACGCTTTTGGCGATTTTTAATGAATATCGAGGGTTTCGGGGGAACCGACTGGTGAATTCGTATTCAGGGGGTGAAAATACATCGAAGTGGACTTAACAATGATTAATATCCAAACGTTGTTCGCATCCAGGCCAAAAATAAGTGGCTTTTTCTTTTATTTATTTATTTGTTTTCGGTTTGCGTTTGGAACTCCGCTTTGTGCGCATTGTTATCACGTTCTTTTCAAAATGCCGCTTGATTCATGCACTTTTGATGATTTTCCGATTTTTGGCAGAATTTGAAAAATGGACCATCGATTTTTCCTATTTTTGCCATCCTCTTTTGTTTGGCCATTTTTCGAGTCGACCTTCCGGGAATGCGGATTGAGATATCGTGACGAATCAAGCGGCATTCTCCAAGTCTGTCAAAATCATTTTCAAAACTCTTCGGCTTTGTTTGAGATTTTGATATTTTTCGAAAAGTGGCTAAATGATTCAAATATTTTTTTTGTCTCGACTTTTGAACGATTTTAAAGGTCGATGGGAAATTCGCCGCTGATTACAAATGTCACGGAATTTTCGTGGAAAGCTCAAAATTGCACTGACTAAACGTTAAAAATCCCTTTCCCGCAATTTTGACGTTTTTCTTAATAAAAATTGAGAGTTTCGGGAGAAATGTAAAAATATAAATGGGCACGAAACGAGAAGACAAAAATTGAAAATCCAAAAAACTTTATCATCTTGGTCTGATAAAAGTTACTTCCCCGAACCATCGATAATATATTTGAGATTAAGATGTTGAACGCCGCTTTATGCGGTTCCTCTTCATTTTCTCTATAAAGTGCCGTTTGATTCATGGAGTTCCGACGATTTTTGCCTTTTGGCAGAACTTGGCAGACTGCCAATCTGCCATTTTTCCATTTTTCTTCCATACATACCCCTTTATGCCGACTCTGGCTCCATCCACGCCCCAAACGTGAAGCTGAAGCCGATCTACGGCACTCTTACGAAATAGACCAGCGGGACCAGAGTTGCCTACTTGCAAGGCGATGTCGAGTCCGTTGTCGTTGGCAAGAGCTGCAAGATTTATTGGACCTCACCGTTCCAATATCAAGTCCGCTTCAAGTAACCAAGCCCGACGTTTTCTTCGATTTCAACGTCGAGATATCGACAACAATGAACGTCATCGGATTCTCAGCCTCGGCCGAGGCAAAGCTGTCGGAAAAGTAGGAGGAGAAACGGCTCAAGTATTAACTTCTGATGGCCGAGTTGCATCGATTGCACCAAGGACTCAGGGTGACTTTCGTCATCTTGATCATTGGCCTACTTGAGGAGATGAAGGACCGTTATGTACCGAGTCTCACCGGCATATTGGCTTGCACGACCGCAGTGCTCGGTTCCTAGCAGTTTCGATGCAGAAGACGGCAATCCTTGGATTCCGCCGTTTACTTACGAGGAACATACCTCAGGTGACACCCTTCGATTTTGTTGAAATTTGGATATGTTATAAAGCACCGAAAAGTAAGCGATACGTATTTTTTTTAATCGCCGGAAAAACGGTTTTAAGGGGCGAAACCACCCCTCGAAAAAAGGCATATCTAGGGGTAATATAGCAGTTTCACACACAAGGAGTCCACCGATTTTAATGAAACAAAAACGAAAATTCTTCTAATCCGAAGCAATGAAAGATCCACTATAGTGACATTGCAAAAAAAATTAAGGGGTGAACCACCCTAGAGATGCCTGTGTAAAGAGTGTAAAGAGAAGTGTAAAACGATAGCTACTGGGATTACGGAAATTTCGGTTTTTGAAAATTGAAGATCGGGCAGCTATAGCTTGAGTTACATCCCAGCCAGGTGAAGAAAAATAGTTTTGAGAAAAACGCGATTGAAAGGTGTTGTAAATACGTAAATCGTTGCGTTACCTGCTCTCACTGAATCGTCTGTAACTTGGTCAATTTTCCACATTTCAACTTGATTTTTTTTCACATAATCTTAAACACGTATACTTTGAGAAAACGAAGAAAAACATTGATTTTTTCAACCCCTCACAGTGGTCCCCCCTTAATTCATAATCAATTCACAACAGTAATAATAAAAACGACAACAAAAACAATGGTTATGACGAACGATAGAGAGTTAAGCATAATGATAAACTATTACAGTTTATAATTAACTATTTTATAATTAATTATTTATAATTGATTATTAACTATTTCATAATTAATTTTTTATAATTAAATATTAATTAACAGCTTATACTTAACTATTACAGATTAACTATTACAGTTTATAATTATTTACGTATATGTTCGGAAACATGTGATATCACTCGTTTTGTCAAAAGGGAATACATAAACGCGATATTTCCGTGACCCTACGCACTTTCCCACAGCCTCAGGGCTTGTGTGGTTTCCGTTTATAGTTTTACATATGAGATACCAAGAGTGAGACGGAGCGCGAGAGGGAGGAAGGTCCATATAGAAAGGGAAGAAGCCTTAGTTATCACTGGTAAGACGAAGATAAAAGATGCGAGCCACGCGCGTTACATTCCTGTTTATTTTATCAAGACCCCCGTCGTTACGAAGCACAGGGTGTGAGCTTCTTCGTCTTTTTCTTGCCTTCGTTATTTTTTACGCGTCCCAAATTAATTGGACCGCGTCGTGCATTTTCACTCGAGAATAATCTTCGCCTACTACAGGGTTACAGCCGCGGGAGTAAAAAAAATCAGCAATTATAGGTTGGTGCAGTCGTGGATTTTTTAATTGGGTCTTTAATTTCGCTCTGTTTTTCTTAATAATTACAACGTTAAGAATAACAACAGTGATAATCATGATAAATTCGATACGATACTTGATTTTAAAAGGAAATTATTTATAATATTCATTAATTATAACAGATTAATCTATTTGTGAGTATGCATGTTTGTTATGAATGGATAATCCTGCAACTGTTGATAGGTCAGATCATGTCCTACGATATGCTGGCATTTCAGTTTAGTAAAAGTCCCACAGTTTTTGAGATTCTGGACTCTGTGTTATGCTTTTGAAAAAAAAATCATTTGCTTTTGTTTTTTCGCATAGCATTTCTACAGATGATGTGAATTGGCTATAACTAAGCAACTTTTTTAAGTAATTGTCACGATATGCGTAATTTTTTCACACCGTTATCAAAGTCAGATGCTCGAATTAGTTTGAAAACTCTGCATAAGATCTTTTTTTTTTTAATTTTCCTTAACATTTAAGGTAATTCTTTAGATAACTGACTTTTCCGAAAAAATGAGCCTAAAATTATTTTTTTTGCTATTTTCTCATTTATTGAGTTATAAATGATAATATCCAGTCGTGGGAAGCTGAAATCTCCCCCCCTCCCATAAGAAGGTACGAGATTTTGAAGTTAGCGGGAACGCGTGATAAAATTGGGCTTTTTTGAACATCTCGACCCTTATATTGGGCTTGTTTGGGTTTTTTTGGGTTTTTGAAAAACTCAAAATTAATTTTAACGATATTTTGCGCGTAAACAAATTGTTAATGAAAAATTGAAGTTCTAAACAACAAATCCAAACAAACAAACCCACACAAACAACAGGACACCCTGTATATATATTATTGTTTAATTTTACTTGAAAAAATAATAATTGTATTTGCTGAGAGCTCAGATAGTTTTGCAGCTATCGAGTTTTCTGTCGAATTTCCCCGAGCATATATGTACACAGCGTGCACCTACAGTAGCCCATCGAGCTAGAGGGCTATTACAGAATGAAATGTTTGCCTTTCGTATTTCGAAAAAGGATTGCACTTCGATGTTTGCCATTCATGTGACGTTGGGAGGGACGTACACTCAGCACTCACCCACACATACGAAAGGGCTAATTTATGCACTCTCTCTCTCTCTCTCTCTCTCCCCCCCCCCTCTGCCCCCCTTGTTTCCTTTGACAGACACCATCACCAAGAATTCCCAAAAGTTCCCCAAAGGCCAATTCGTTTCGAACTCAAACAAGAAGAAACGGAATTCAAAAACGTTTACGTACTTCTTGTTTCCTCGTTTTTTTTTTTCGCTAGAACTTTAACTTTCGTGTTTCGTAGCCGAGCGATTTTTGTTCAATTCGTAAAAGCCCCCATTGTATCCTGCGAGGCTTATCCGTGAAGCGCGCCTCTCTCTCGCTCTTTCTCTGGGACAGATGGATACATCGAAAATCCTGGCCCCGGGGGCGCGATCGAAAAATTCCCCTCGGAGCCTCGGGAGCGTCCAAGCGTCCGGGGCATCGGTCGCGTTCAGGTCCGACAATGCATTTTACTTTTTTATATATATATTTTTTTTTTTTCGGACTCTACGGCACGCGTTCATTTATCCTCCCTCTCCGACATTGTCCTACATTCGAATTCTGGCGCATGCTCGAATAACTCGGTATGCGCAAAAGCCTCGGGCGATATCTTCGGGATACAATCAGGAATCAAAAGACGTGCGCGCGCGCACGTCTCAATGTGGATTTGGGAATTTCGGCTATGTTGGAGAGCTCGCTGTGCACACGTTGCTCGAACGATTTTTTAACTTTTCGTATCCATCAGTAGAAATAATAATAATAATAATTTTAAAATTATATTGCCGTTACTATAGAACAATTATATTTATTATTATATAATTATACAATATTATATAATTGTATAATTATAATACAATTGAAATAATATAATATCATTCAATAGCATGTATAATACCATTATTATGTTTATTATTGTTATTACGAGAACAATCAATTTCATTATTATTTTGAATAATTACCATTGAATCGTTACTATGAGAAGAAAAACAACAATAATAGTAATATTGTATAAGATTATTATAAAATATTGACATGATTAGAACAATAATAATCATCGTAATCATATTTGACGTTTCTTCGCTTATTATTATTTACAATTTGTGTTATAATTAATGATACATATTGTCTATTATTATTACTGCCAAGACCGTGAATTAATAATAATATTACCAATAATAATCATTGATAAAGGTAACAAAAATGAATAAATAATTATGATAATAATACTACTAAAAGTACCTAGTATGCCTCGGTCGTACCAAGTAAGCCTTATTTATTCAACCGCCTTCTCCCTCTCGATTTATTCTGAATTCGATAATATAATACAATTATTTAATATAATACAATTTAATATAAACACAATATATAATATAAATAATTTAATATAAACACAAATACAATTTAATATAAACACATATATAATACAATTATTATATTTATTATTATATTACAATAATTTATTACTATTGTTACAAGAACAATCGATTTCATTGTTATCTTGAATAATTCCTATTGAATCGTTACTATACGAAGAAAAAGAAAAACAATAATAGTAATATTGGACGAGATTATTATAAAATATTATTGTAATTAGAACGATAATAATCATGATAATATGTGACTTTACTTCTTCTATTATTTATAATTTGTGTTATAATTAATAATGCATATTGTCTATTATTATTATTACTCAGAACGTGAGTAAATAATAATACCAATAATAATTATTGCAAAGATAATGCAAATGAAAAAAAAATTGATAATAATGAACTACCCAGTATGCCTCGTCCGTACCAAGTAAGCCTTATTTATTCAACCGCCTTCTCCCTCTCGATTTATCCCGAATTAAGGAGAAAAAAAAATCCGTCAATTTATTTTCGTATATCGGGACGCGTTCGCTCGAAATTCGCGAGAGAAAAACGCGATCGGAAGTTTATTCTCAAAAAGAAAAATCGGACCCTCACATATTGTTCTGCCATCATCGATACGAACTGCAAATTTATCGTAAACATCCTTCAATCTAGGCTCGTCTAAGTTTTCTTTCTTCCATCAACGTGTGCAAACAATTTTTGAAAAATACTCAGGCACTCGCTAGACGAAGAAAAGTAAAAAAAGAACGAACTGAGCAGCGAATTTAGGTGTTTTCCACCGAGCCCAATGTGTGCAATGTCTCAGCTTGTAAAAGAAACAAAAAATCAATTGCGATCGTTTGGTTTTGCCGGAGGGGCAGTCAGGGTGCGGGTTTATCGCGTCAAGTTACAAAATATACGCCCTTTTGACAGTGAGCAACTGACATACATATCTGGATTTGTATTTTCGTCAATCGAGGGATCCTTCTTCTTCTGCTTCTGCCTCTTCTTCGCGTGTGCTCTTACTCTGGCAGGCTAGATTGACACATAAACGTCCATAAACTCCGCGTGAAGCTCGCACGCCAAACGAGATTAATACATTTATGCGTACTGCTGAGCAGGGTTGCGAAATTTGTATTGGAAAAGTAATGTATTATTCATTACTTTTCTAATGGGTAATGGAAAAATATTTCATTACCCATTTCAGTACATTCAGTAATGCCAATAAATTCCATTACTCATCACATTATATTTTGTAATGTAAACAATTTCCATTACTTATTGCATTGGATTTTGTAATGCAACAAATGTCCATTACTCGTTACATTATATTTTGTATTGTGAAAAACTTCCATTACTCATTACGTTACATTTTTTTATGTGAAACATGTCCATTACAAAATGCAATGTAACGTGTAATGGCAATAAATTTCATTACACAGTACATTGTAATGGGCATTGGACATTTTTTACATTACAAAATCCAATGTCCTCCCTTGAAAAAGTATAAATTGCTTATGAAGTATATATTAAAAATTCTAAAATCTGGAATAAAGGATATTGTGTTCCACACATAACCTCTATCTTCATACCTTATATTGGACTAAAAATATTCTCACTTTTCAAATGAATGATACGTTTTATTAATAAATTAAAATGTCAGGTCATTTCACACACATATATAGGATGTCTCAAAATGACCTGACATTTTAGTTTATTAATAAAACAATGAATATGAATAAAAATTAATTAAACGATATATTAATAAAACGATGATGAATAAAAATGATACGTTTTATACATAAATTAAAATGTCAGATCATTTCATATATATATATATAGGATGTCTCAAAATGACCTGACATTTTAGTTTATTAATAAAACGTATGATTCATTTGGAAAGTGAGAATATTTTTATTATTAACATTATTATTAATATATTTTATATATTATAATATGTAAAATATATTAATAATAAAAATATTTTCACTTTATATATATATACACACACACACCTGTATATATATATATATATATATGGCAGTGAATCGAGAACCCGAGAACTCGAGAAACAGTGCGAATGTCTTACAGGCCGCAAGAGAAGTATATCTCTCCCCGGAAGTATAATCAATCCTCCACACTAGATGTGCCATCTTCTGTGGCTCTCTGCGTATACACACACACACACCTAACGTCACAGACTTTTGCCCTGCCACCCCATTGCTGCACAATGTTGAAAAACGTCATTATACACACAGGCCCACACAGACGTTTGCTTATAAACCGAGGTAAACCCGAATGATGATACAAATCACTATTTTATGTTTGGAGGCTCGCACACGAAAGATTTTCCGTCAATATGTGCGCAAAGATTCCCTTTGCCTCTCTATTTCTCTCTAAATGGCCCACTCCTCGCAAAATTCTACTCACAGTTTCAATGATCCCCAATAGCCTTTCCTTCCGTGACGTTGCAGTTTGCATCCTTGGAATGCAACGAAAATTAATTATTTTTAATAACCCAATTGTTTAAAATCTTTTCAGATCGCGAAAATCGCTCAAACCTTTCCACGTATTCTTGTAAAAAATTTACGACCTCAATTTCGAAAAGAAGGCTTTGGATAATGATGCAACTAAATAAACAAAAAATGAATAAAAAATATCGTTGTATTCCAACAATGCAAAATTCAACGTCAGTTTCTTTCTCGGTAGTGAAGTGGATTGCGACAAAAATTAATTCTCTCTAATTACCCAATTTCTTTTGGCGAATTCAGGTCGTAAAAATGGCTCAAATCTTTCCACGTATTCTTCCTAAAAATCTACAATCTCAATTCCGAAAAGAAGGCTTTGGATAATGATCCAAATAAAGAAATAAAAGATGGGGAAAAAATGTCGTTGCATTTCAATTATGCGAAATTTTCTTTCTCGGTAGTGAAGTAGCGACGGATAAGAAGGATATTGGATTTATCGGAAAATTTAACTGCACTCGTATTCTTTGTTGTACTATTTTATTCTGGAACGTTCGCAGACCTGCGAAATATCCTATGTTAATAATAATAATAATAATAATAACGATGATGATAATGACGATAGCAGACGATTTTTCGCTATTAACGAAATGCGTATATATTCATCACGGTTGGACATTTACATTTATTTACTATACATACACACATAAATATGTATGTGTGCGTGTGTGTGCGCGCGCGCGCGTTTGTGTGGGTGTGTGTGTATATTTAGACTATCATCTATACATTCTATCTGCACTATATATATATATATATATATATATATATGAGGTATTTCACGTGAATCCGGTGGACTTTTTCCCTGACCCCCGCAATTCGATTTATTTTTTTTTAATCTGATTCCATTGACTAAAAGAGCCCTTGAATTTTTTTTACATTCTTCGAAACAACCCTTAGTAAAAAAAATTTTTTTTTTCCGAAAAAACGCCCCGTTCTAAAGATCTGACAAAATTCCCAACAATGCGTGATATGTAAAAATTTTCAAAATATCACCTGCAGTGGAAGTATGATTTTTTCGTTAGCAGTCAAAAAGTTCTGGTATTAATTTGAATTGAAGTCGCTTCCACTGCTGGTGACAGCTTGAACATTTTTACATATAATCACGCATTTTTGCGAATTTTTTCAGATTTTTAAAAGGAGGCGTTTTCGGAAAAAATTCGCCTAAGGGTTGTTTCGAAAAATGTAAAAAAAATTCAGAATGTCCTTTAGAGTCAATGGAATCAGATAAAAAAAATAAATCGAATTGGCGCGGGTCAGGGAAAAAGTCCACCGGATTCACGTGGAATACATCATATATACACTTACTATTTAATAATATACACACAGAATAGTCATCTAAGAATCTCTATTAAGGATTTTTCGCTTTTTTGGGAACTAGCCCCACGTCGAATATAATCTCGCAATAGTTTGTCTATATTCACATAATTTTTATTTAAGTCGTATCAATAATACACGTATTCGCACGTTGCGTGCATTTGTGTGTGTGTGTGTGTGTGTATGTGTACAATCGAATAAATTATCTCTCTCATTACAAACGTCCTCGAGTATTGGGTACATTATTTTCGCGAGTGCTCAGGAATGACGTTTCATTTTTTTTTGTGTATCTATAATTCTGTATATGAGTATAAATGCGCACAAACGCGGATTGTTTTTTCACACAGTCGCTTCCATCCCGAGTATCACGAGAAATTCAATTTCAGACGACCCTCTCTCTCTCTCTCTCCCCCCCCCCCCCCCCCTCTCGACCTCGTTCTCTCAGTGTCAGGTGCGAAAATCGTGCTTGTTAATTACCGCAGGAAACGCTGACAAGTGACTTTGTTTCGTCCTTGTCTGGTTTAAAACTCATCTTTTCCAGTTACACGTACGTGTGTACGTATACTCGGGCAATTGTTTTTTTTTCTGCTTCGATTGTGCATACATAGCGTGTCGAAGCACACGAGACGACGGCAGACAATCGGCAAACAAATATATCTGCGCCCGTAAAAAGCGCAATGAGCGAAAAAGAAAGCAAACCCCGTCAGCGATCCTGTTTGCACCGTTTTTCCTCTCTGTCGTGATGTCGCGGTTTGCACAGTTGTCTATTACGCCAGGTAGAGAGAGATAGAGATAGTGAGCGAGCAGATTGATGGAACGACGTACAAATATATATACATATCGTGCACCAGTGACGCGAGCGGTGACACGAAGAAACCATAGAGAAAAAATTAAAATTGAAAAAAGAGAAGAAAAAAACAACAAAAAAATGCTGAGGTTGGGTCAGGTCAGTACACACGACGTCGCGAATTTGTACAGGTGCGTGTCCCATCGATGCTCTCTGGCCCGCGATTGAACTCGATTCCGAGTACATTCACACATTCACACCACACGCATACACTTCGTTTTTATTTGCTTCATTTTTTGTCCATCACCTGGCTCGAATTGCAAATTCTCAGCGTCCGGTATGCAGCGCAATCGCTTTGCGTCTCTCTCTTTCCGTTTTCCCACTTTTTCAATTCCAATCCTTAGAGATTTCCTCAGGTGAAGAGTTCCACTCTTGTTTGACGTAAACGAGGCAAGGATCGATGTATCCGTGTTGCTGGTGTGACTCCTGTGGCTGCTGCTGCTGCTGAGGATCGTGGTCACGATGATGATGATGGTGATGGTAGTGATGATGATTAAACGCCGATAAATCAAGATCCCGGCCGAGGGATCTTGAATTTCTGTATTCTCAGTACTTGTGGAGCGTTATCGGCAAATTGCCGCTGGTATTTACAGCGTTGCAGTCTTGATAGTAACGGTGATAGAGTGGCGGCGAGGGTGCAGCACCCGACGACAGGGGGGTAGGTGGACTCGATCTGCAAAGGTTGCGGAAGCGAAGGCACGAAATGATTTATTTTGCTTTTTTTTCTGAGCTCCTGTCGATCCTAGGGTCGACGAGGATAGCCGTCGTAGCGCTAATGAAGGTTCGTGTTGGGATTATCTACGTGGTGCGTAGGCAGGGTAGAAACGCCTGTGCGTACGATGTACCGAGATGGTATTGGGATTTGAAAGGAAGAACCAATTGCCGGTTTATGAGAGTCTAACTGGAATGTGGGAACGAATGATTGAACCTAGCACCTCGAATTGAACGCCTTTATTCGTGATTCAAGCCCAAAACGCCTCATTCTACTTTCTGTGCAAATGCAAGATTGGAATATTCTAGAACTCCAATTGAAGGCCTTTCGTCATGATTCAAGCCCAAAGCACCTCATCCTACTTTGTGTGCAAATACAAGATTGAAATGTTTCCGACCTCCAGCTGAACGCCTTCATTCATAATTCGAGCTCAAAAGACCTCATGCCATTTTCCGTGTGAATGAACGAGTGAACGATTCTAGAGCACCAATCAAACGCCCTCATTCATTATTCAAGCTCAAAAGACAAAAGGGGGGCTCTTGTAGAAGATAAGAGGGAGGTTTTCTACGCAAACTGCTGCCTCTGAGCCTACACAAGCCCAACTAGCTGGAAGTAACAATCTTTGCCACCCCAGCGCATGGCTTAGCACGTTGCTTACCTGTACAATTGACAGCTAGGCGATTGGGTGTCTTGATAAATGGCGCCTGGATCGGGGCTCGCAGACTCCTGATACCATTGCGTGTGTCCGGCCCCGTGATTCCTGACGGTCGCAGTAACGTTGTAATCACCGTGATCCATGATGTAGCCACCGGTCGCAGTGGTGGGACAATAGGCCGGATACATGCTACCAGGTGGCGATGGATTTAATCTTGAGGAGGAAACATGTCCGTAGCCATTGTTCGCGGCCATCATAGCCGCGGCGGAAACGCTGGTGGTCGTTGTCGTGCTACCGCTGACGACGCTACCAACGGAGGAGCCGGTAACGCTGCCACCGCCGCTTCCGTTAACCGAGTGATCCCTCGTTCCTATCGTGCTCATTGGATCCCTCGAGGCGCCGGTGGTCATCAGAGGGTGAGGGTGATTGGAATGTGGTCCGTGAGGGTGTTGCAGGCTGTGCGGATGATGCGAATGCGGGTGCGAGTGGTCTCTTGACGCCATGAGGGAAGAATTTTCGCGACTGGTCATCAGTGCGTCGACGGTGAATGCCGCCGGATCCAATCCCATCGTTACATCGTTCATCGTTACCTCCTGATGAACGGCGGGATGGGATTGATGTACCTGATGACCACTCGACTGATGTCCAAGTCCACTCTGTATCACGGAAGAGGTGGTGGTCGTTACGGCGCTTTTGGAGTCCGGTATCGTTGTGATACCATGACTCGCGTATTTGCCAACACTGCTCCCGGTCATGCAGTGCGATTGCTCGCTCATTGGTTCCCTCTTGGGCTGTTTGCAGTCCATTCCGGCCAACTTCTTGGCGCTCGTGACTTCGGAGGCTTGTATACTCGTGACCATTGGCTTGGTATCCTCGAGTCTCTTCTCCGCCACGATACCCTGACGCTTGAGGGCTTCCTCCTTCTCCTTGAGGGCGTCCTTCTTCTTGAATCGTCGTCTGCGACGGAGATACGATCCGTTGTCGAACATATTGTAACTGTCGGGATCGAGGGACCAGTAACTACCCTTGCCCGGTTTCTTGTCGTCACGCGGCACTTTCACGAAGCACTCGTTTAGACTGAGATTGTGCCTTATGGAGTTTTGCCAGCCTTGCTTGTTCTCGCGATAGTACGGAAAGCGCTCCATGATGAACTGATAGATGCCGTTCAGCGTGATCTTCTTGTCGGGGGCGTTTTGTATCGCCATTGCGATAAGCGCTATGTAGGAATAGGGCGGTTTCACCATGTCCTTGCCAGGATGATGCATGTGCTGTTGGGTTATACCGGCTACCGGATAACCGCCAGCGGTCGCGTACCCTCCGTAACGATATTGCTCGTAATAACCCGGGGCGGCTCCGACACCCGGATAAGAGGGTGTCCCCATACCAACCGGCACACCCGTCGCATGCCGATAATACGCGTTTTGCTCACCGAACAGGGTATGCATCCTGATGTACGATATTCTCTCACCTGTGACACACGCAGTCCTTCGGACGATAACTACCCCGATGAACTTATCGATCGGTGTCACTTGCTGGAAACTTTACCGGATCCAGCCAACTCTAACAGTATCCGCTCTATTCACCTTCTCATCGCTCGGTCCTCCAACCTTCACGGTATACTGCTTCCTCGATGAGTGACGAATCTTCGTCGGGTTTAAAATCCGCTCGAACGAAAAACCGGGCCACACTTCACTGTGTCTTGTCACCACTTTGGAAATTCCACGAACAGCTGGTACATGGTTTTCAACAAAACTAGCACAGCGCTGGAAACTCTCACTCTTTTGCGTTCGCGATCTCCGGAGATCGAAACTACAAGCACGTTCGGCAGTTTTTAGCGTTAAATTGATTGTTGTCGAGGGCGCTTCGCGTTGAGGTAGAAAAAAATTGTAAATCGTACAGTCTGTAGCCGAATCAGTCGAACTGTCCCACTCTTCCCTTTGCTCCTTCACTCTCTGTCGATTCTCTCATTCATACACTTCGTCTCTCTCTCTCTCGCGCGCGCGCTCGCTAGCTCTCTCGTGCTTTCTCTTGCTCTCACTCGGTCTGTACGGGTTCGTATCGTATTATTATACACAACAAGGTGCTCGTTTACTCAGCCCCGAGTAAAAACACACTGGGGCCTCTCGTCCTGCTCGTGGCGGAGTGTCGAGGCTGTCGAAGTCGAGGCTGATTGCCGGGCTGCGCGATCACGACGATTTTCCAGCCACCACCACCACTACTACCACCAACGGTGCACCACCTCCGCTCGCCCCCCCCCCCCTTCCAACTCCCTCTCTCCCTCTCGCCCTGCAGCTCCGGCGAGAGCTTCGCGTGGGAGTAGAGAACCCGTGGAAAAATCAGGAAAATCCTCGAACTCAGCCCGGAATAGATGACTCAAGTGCCAGGCGATTGGTCGGGAATTGCCCCAAGCCACGCCTTTCAAGCATCAACCAGCCAATCGGCGGTCTCCAAGTGAATGTAGGAATTACCCCCTTTTCGCTTGGTCGACGCCTCGGCCAACCTCGACAACCTCGAACCTCTTACGCCGTAGGATCGCTTTTGGCCGACATCGCTCGGAGACCATCAGTCTACCTTGTCGCTCGAGTTACGCCCACGGCAACCTTCTCTATCTCTCCCTCTCTCTCTCTCCTTTCCTGCCGCACTCATCGATACAGTCCGAATTCTCATCGCGGTCACGAGGGACGAATAGAACGGCAATCGCGCCGCGAAAGACCGAGGGCGTGGAAGACAGGGATAGGGTTGGATCGTTCGAGGAAAGGTAGAGAACATTTCATTCTTCTCCGCACTTTGATATCACCAAAATACCTTGAAGAATCTTGCACAATGAGCTGATGTGGAATTCCACTGATAAGGGAATATCAGCTTTGCCTCTCTCTGCTTTCGTCTTGCTCTTGCTCTTTATCCATCATCATCTTCCAATCCCTCGCCAAAGTGACGATGGACACCCAAGGGATGATACCCTAACGAAGCCAGACACTCCCATGAAAATCCTACTCGACTCGAATGTTGGGAAAAGCTCGAGAGTGCGTTCGAGTACTTTATACTTTGGCATACATGCGGCTGAAGCGGGTGACGGCTACAGGCAGGCAAGAGAAAGTGGGACAGAGCGATGGGAACGGCTATGATACGGAATATAGAGGGTGGAAGTGAAAAGAGCGAGTTCTTACACTCGAGGGATTCAATTTGGCATCTGTTTTTCCAAGGGTTCGACTCCCGCCTTGCGAAAACACTCGAGGGACACTTCTCTCTTTGCCACCATCTTGCCAAATGGGGGTGGATGTGATCCACCGAATCTTCCCCGCAAATATCATCCGTCTCCTTCCGCGCCCCGCATTCGGCTGTATACATTCAATACACAACCTGCATCTGCTTTTGTATCCCTTCGAGGTACTCGGGGTTATACCTGAGTACCTCTGATAGTGTACACTGCATTATCCAAAACTTCCACGGAGACGTCTGTGGCGTGTCTTCTCGTCGTCTGTCTTTTTTTGACACACGCAAGTGCCAGTCGTCGGTCCGCGACGAGAGTACACAACGAGATGCCAAGAGAAACGTTTACCTTGGAGCACCCCAGGAGACAGTTACCAAAACATCGTCATCATTGGATAAGGAAAGCGCAGGCAAGTGTCATCAACTTGCCATATCATTCGCGCTGTCCGATTTTCAGTTGCGAAAACACCAGGCACGCAATACCTTGACCTTGATGCTCGTCATTAGCCCCTGCACGAGGCGTGTTGTTTGCATCTTCCAATCGTTATCAGTCTCCCCTAAGCGCTCTCATCGATCGTCGAAAGACTGGGCTGGTGCTGGACTGGAGTTCCAGTCAGGTCTCGTTGGACGAATCAAGATGGAAGGTTGATGATTAACAATGAGCGTTTCCTCATTCAATAATCGACCAATTCCTGGTCTCCAAATTCGAAAAAAAAAAAAAAACTTCGGACGGAATATTGTAGCCGCAGAATCGATCTGTAGCGAACGAATCCCACATATTTTGCGGGAGACATTGATGCCTCAATATCCCTTCGAGTACCGAACGGCCCGCAACATTTGTCAGGACGATGGAGAAGAGAAAGTCCGAGTGTTTGGGAAATTTGAAAACATTTGAAAAATAAACGGCCTCCGGTTTGTGCGTGTTTACGGGCGTGTGTACTCGCGCCCCCCATGACCTATCCCAAAAGAAGCGTAGTGTGTAGCAGCTCGCGGGTGGATGCCCAATGTCTAAGTCTACGATAATGTGAACACACTCTCGGGTGTGTACCCTTTTCCCTGTCGGCAAAGAAACAATAAACGAGCATTTCGGTTCGAGCGTGTATTGAAGCCAAGACACGTTTGGGCCATATAGTACTTGTGTCGTTTCGTCTCCCTCTGTCTTTCTTTCTTTCTCCTTCGCTTCGACATATTCATCCTCGCCACCCCGTGCCTCCTTTCCCGCCCCGTCTTTCGAAAAACGTCATCAGGAATCTTCTTACGTCCGTATGTGCGATGTCCTAGGGTTTATTTTTCCATGGATGAAATTTCATTCCGAGGACCACCCCGCGCGCCGCAACTGCACCCCCGGCCATGGTGAGACCGTATCGCGGAAGCTTCAACGTCTTCTGATAGTTACGAGATGACTTCTTGGATAGCATCCTGGCAGGTTTATCTCCTTTGGTATTTTCCGTCGGCAACTGCTCCGCAAATAGGCTGCGCGGTGGGACCGATCGACATCCCCCCAATGCTCCACGTGTAGGTTTGCCGAGAGTGTTGGGCGTCATTCGAGTCCTTAGCTTGTTGGAAATTTGCATGCACACGGCGTTGGTTGCAACCAGCCAGAAGGTGGCCTGGATCGTGTCTCTCATTTCGACATGACTCCACGGTTTATACGTACCGCAAGAGCGAGAAAGAGACCGAGAGGTTGTACGACGCTTCCCTAGTAATATATAACCTCTTGCGCTCGCCCGCCGAGAGGCGCACAGAGATAACAAACAGCTTCGTGCGTCTTACTCGCTGCTTATCCTCCGTTTCGCGTCTCGCGATTATTCTCCTTTTCTCAACGGGAGGAAAGTTCGGAAGACGTCACGTTGAACTTCCGATGTGTCAGAGGGCCTATCTATTTGCCTCATCCAGCGATTCGTGCCAACCTCCACCAACGCCATTGTTGTCTTAATCCAAACGTGACCATAGTCCCCCGAAAATCGTAAGACGCGAATGACTCGCTGGATCCACCACCCTCAATAAGTGCTGTCCGCACTGTCAAAGATCGAGATCATTGGCTCTGATTGCAAGCAGCCTGTGATCCGCTCCGATCAGAACCGGAAGCTTTATCCCGATACATTTCCGATCAAAACCAGACCCAGAATTTTTGTCCAGGTCCAATCACTGACAGACCTATTTCCTGCCAGGAATTAGTAGTCATCTCTCCTGATTTCGGTCGTTGATCGCTGCTGTCAATGATCCCAATGACATCAACGACATCAACGACCTCATTTGACAATCGACCAAGCCTAATTAGATGCTGCTGCCGCTGATATTCGTTGAAGGAGACCGCGTGCGAGGGGGGAGATACGATACAAATTTCGATCCACCGATATCCGCGCTGTGTTCGTACACAGTGCGAGGCGGTGGGGACTTTTGATGGAAAAACGGTCCGTCGGAATCGAAATCCCAGCCTCGCCGGATCCGATGTTATGCACCCGCGTAGATTCTGTCTCGTTCCATACATACATACATCCGTGCATACAGATGTGTACGGGGAACGGAGATTTCGAACGGTTTCCATCTACGCGACATTGGCAATCAGCACAGCCGTCTGTTTTGAAGACGGGCCCTAAAGTTTTTTTCCACCAAATCGTTGACTTCGGAGACGGGCCGTTGAAGTAGCCTTCGTGTGAACATACTGACACTTATCTGAACGTAACTTTGAAGACATTGGGCCTCGCGCAGTGTTGAATATGGGAACCCCTCCGGCCACTATGGGGACAGACCTCAAAGTCGAATGCTGCAATATGGATGCCGGGTGGCAATTTCACGCGACAAGTAGCCCCATCAGCATATCAATGGAACGTCGAGGATTATCTGTATGCGCGGTTTGCGGGCCAGTGATACTCCGCGGTTGGCGCGAACAGATAGGGTTTGTTGTATAACTCAATCCCCGCATATTTCCATGTATATATATATATATATGCACACACCCACAGATACATACTCGTTTATCTATACATGCCTGATAAAAGCTCCCTGTGTTACTACATACACGCACATACGACTCCCTTATTATTCGCTTAGCCCTTTCACCCCTTTCTCTCTTTCTCTCTCTTTTTTTTGCCGGCCTGCCGTATGCCCATTTAAATGCACTCGAGAAGGGTGGGGAATAAGGGAAACGTCGATTTTGTTGGGGTGTTCCCGGGTGCGTCTCTGGTCGCACGTAATAATCCGGGTGCATCGTATATACGACGAGATTCGTGACAGCTTCATTATTTTGCCGCAACGTACATATCCATCCATATCTATATATATATATGTATATGTATCGGAGTTTCGACTCAGGCCGCTGCCACTTTTATTTCCCGCTCGATAAACGCTCACAGTAAACACTATTTGCGGGAAAAACAATATTCTGATCGGGAATAACAAAAGAGCTCTTGCAATAAAGCAGCTAATAAGCTCGTGATTAATATACACATACGCACACACACACTCATATATATATATATATATCGATAAATGTGTTTTTTACGAAAATAAAACGGTGTTTGTGATCGGGTCTCCGTTGCAGTATTCACAGGTGCAAAGCGCGAGTCTCGTTGCCTCATTCTTTTTCCCATCTCTCTCTTTCTCTGTGTCTACCTCATTATTATTCCACGTAATTATAAATTCGCGATTTCACGGATATATATATATATACATTTATATATTCGTTTGCGGCGCAACGCAGACGAGGAAAACCGTCTCAGGGTAATTGCGTAAAAAATGCACATGTTCGCTCGCGCGCCCGATTCCAAGCGTGTCTGACTCTGAGCCTTAATTGTCTTATTTTTCATTTCCCCCTGTTGGGCGAAAAAAAGTCGAAATGTCCGCATGGCTTATTTGCTTGTTGTTCGTTTTCAGCTTTTCACGCACCGTAAGTGCGGATAATTAATGTGTGTAATTAAGTCTTTGGGTAAGTTTCGTGACAGCATGACGAGGTCGTCAGGAGCGAATCGACATACATTTGTCCATTTCGATGAGATCGATTGGGTGCCATGTGGAATAGCCTTAAAGTACGTTTTGACCTGAGCAGATCGAGGTTAGTTTACGTTGAGGCCTTAGGTCACTCTAGGATTTTCTAAAAATCGTTTTTTTTGTTAAAATGGTACCTTAGTACCTATAAAATTATATTCCAAAAGATTATGGGTGTAAAAAATCTCTGAGTTCGATTTTCAGAGATTGTTAACGATTGAAGGCATCGAAATATTATTCATGTCGTGACTTTCTACTAGCTTTGAACGCGGTTATCTATGAACTACATTTTTCAAGTCGGCCGGACTCATAACTCAAACAAATTTCAACCGATTCACTTGAAATTTTAACTGTATATTTAGAATTACATATTCTAAGGCACTATATAATATTTTCTTAATTATATTGCGGAGTTCTTTTTTTATAAACAATTTTCTGACGATTTTCTCGTGGGATTTTATACTTTTTGTTTTAGAAATGCGCCATTTTGTCAAAAAATAATAAATCAAAAAAATCCTACGTACGTCTATAGTTGTTCTCATATATAGTAGAAAAAACTTTAGCGTCTCATCATAACTCAAAAATGATAGGAGCTGTTGATCCGGCGGAAAAATTTTGCACAGTCGCCATTTTGGCATGTGTTGCTGTGAAACAATAATTTTGTACAGTCAATTACGTGTATGATAAAACCCCTATTTTGTAATTTCGATTTATTTTATGGTTTCGCTGGAAAAAAAAAAATCACAAAATATGTCCTTTTTTGGCTTCTCGAGTGGCCTGAGGCCTTAAAGCTCTCAAGAGTGATGGAACATTCGACAAGAGTGTTCGTTCCTGGGCGAAAGGTTGCGGAGAACCCGATGGGGGTGTTCTTCCGCATGACCTGGTCGACCCAAAAACTAGCAAGGTCGAGGGTTTTAAACACGTTAGGGGGCTTGCGTTGGCGCTCGAAAATTTTCGTTGGGGGACCGATCATTCACTACCGATCCCGGCGGTGGCGTTCGCGCGACGCCGGCTAATTCCGACTGTTTGGTTAACAAGCATTTAAGGTTTGTCTTGGCCGTTGCTCGGTGCCTTTTAGACAGCCGATCTGTGTTCCGACCAAACGACATCGAGCTAAACGATATAGTGGTATTACCTACTGGGATTCTCTCTCTCTCTCTCTCTCTCTCTCTTTCTCTCTCTCTCTCTTTCACTCTCGTGCTTTATTTCTTTTGATATACAGAGCACCCCGCCGACGGTGATGATGCTGCCCACATCGAGTTGATGAAGTGACGAGTTCAACCAACCAGTCAACATCGTTTTCTCCAACTAGCAACTTCTCATAACAACCCATACGTCCTCATCATTGATATGTTCACGTTTGGACAGGGGATTACGAGATTTCTCGGATCCCCGTGCTGGAAACATTATGGAATTTCGACCGTTATCACTCTGGACTAAGGTCGTACCTGATTTGTCGACTCGAGAGTCCAGATCCAGGTTTGCTCGTAGTAGGGTGCTCAACTGTTGTACGGAAATTATCTTGAATATTCAATTATTGAAATGATATAGAAGTATAATATATAATAATGGCTAATTATTAAAATGATCAATTATTGAAAATCAATCATTTGAATGTTGACAATTGTTTGTTTAAATTTAATTATTTAAACGGCTGATTATTAAAATAATATCTAAGTATAATATACAATAATAATAAGAGAAACAAAAAATTGTGAGCATAATATGAATATAATGCTCACCATTTTTTGTTTATCTTCGTGAATGTCAGTATTTACGATACAAATTGGCAATACAAATTTAAATATTCGATTGGGGTAGAATATCCATAAGTACGAATATCCATAACTCGAATATCCATAAGTACGAATATACATAAGTGAATATCCATAAGTCGAATATCCATAACTCGAATATCCATAAGTGAATGCCCAAAAGTCGAATATCCACAAGTCAAATATCCATGAGTACGAATATCCATAAGTGAGTATAGAGTAAAAATGAGTGCCATAGATGGCGGAAGGTAGAGGAAAAGTGAGTAAAGAGGGTGAGTATAGAATAGAAATTAGCGCCAAAAGCAAACCCAAACAAACCCGAAAAAACAAACTCATTTCTACTCTATACTCACTATTGGATATTCGACTTATGGATATTCGACTTGTGGATATTCGACTTATGGATATTCAACTTATGGATATTCGACTTATGGATATTCGACTTATGGATATTCGACTTATGGATATTCGACTTATGGATATTCGACCTCTGGATATTCGACTTATGGATATTCGACTTGTGGATATTCGATGACAGTGCAATACTCAACCAGGCCGCCAACACGCTTCCATTGTCAGATATGTAGTTACTTGACGCATGTGACGTCACATGCCAGTAAACAAGGTAAAGGACTCATATCGCCGCTGAGTTGTCGCACAGCAAACCTTCCTCTCCATTATTACTGAAAAATTGATAGTATGGTAACTATCACTACAAAATAACCATGAATGAACAGAAAAGGCACGGAAATGCACTGAAATAAACTGGAATATCGCTTATTACTCGTCACAGGAGTCGTTATGACAATCTATTTACTGGCATGTAACGTCACCAGAGATCCAACCAATCCTAGGGCGTTTTCGTTCATGTGACCAAACGTACAAATTTATCTAATTGAAAAATTGAAATGAACGAAAATGATGCATATTTGTTTTTCGATAAAATGACAGAAAATACTTTTAAAACACTGCATTTTTTAGAATGATGAGAAAATGATCTATAGTTTTAAGATAGTCAAATACCCTTGCAGCAATTTTTTACTAACTGCTCCCGGTATGAATTTATTCAGAACAGTCAATTGATTCACTTGTTAATGCCTAATCCTTCACTTAAAAGATTGATCGTGGTATGAAGTAGCTTTACTCAAAATAAAATGGTGGGTTGGTAGAGTGCGGCTACTTTAGTATTTGGATTCAGAATTTCCTAAAAATGTTACTTGTCAATGTGCTCGAGGCTTGTAAAATTGTTTGTTTATTGAAATTTTGCATGTTTGCAAAATTTCAGAGCTCTAAGTCGTCGGGAAGTGGGTGGAAATATCGACTTTCCGTTTTGCATCCTACGCCAAGTCAACTTAAGGATGTTGTGTCCAAAATTGGAAGTGGTAATCAAATTAAAAAAATTTGACAGGTCATTATGTAAAACATTTAAAAGGTTGTCAAAAATTTCACGACGATTAGGAAGCTGGCTACTGAGAAATTAGAATTCACAAATTACACGCCACCTTATGGAAACCGAGGTAACTTTGCCATTATTTTTTGTTGTTATAAAAATGATGCCAAAAATACAAAAAAAAAAAATCACACTTCTGGAAAAACATAAGAATATAGCAGCAACGTTGCATAGACCGAAAGTAGTGGGAAATTTAAATACTCATTTTCGTTCACGGACGACGTCGTTTCTTGCACCATAAAACCACTTTTGTTTTTGATATATTTGAAACAAAAAAACGATCATTCATAAATATTTATTCCATTTCTCGAAAACAAATAGCAAAGTTTGCTATTTGCTAATAGAATTGCAACGTCACTTCAGTTCCACAAGTCTGCGTGGAATCTGTGGATTCTAATTTCTCAGTAGCCAGCTTCCTAATCGTCGTGAAATTTTTACCCAACCTTTCAAATGTTTTACATAATGACCTAACATATCTAAAAAGTTTTGTCACCATTTTTAATTTTTGACACAACATCCTTAAATAAAAGCTTGCAACAAAGAGAGACAATCCAACCGGATTCTACGTTCGCTCAAAATTCGCACTTGCACCACAGCCGTACCCGTTTGACCCGTTGTTTATCGCAAACGATAAACCCAAACAAATAGTGAAGAGTATCGTTATGCAGCCTCGTAGAGATTGCGGTAACGCTCCCGAAGAAAACAAAGGCTTCGTTTACTGAAAAAAGAACGATGCATGAATTAATATTCTTCTCCTCGTCGTCGCGACGGTAGAATTTCAATTGCTCGCGAACAAAGATGTATCGTTAACGCGTAATCGCGTATTTTTCCAACCCCCGCAAACGCTTGTAAATAGTTTGCGTGTTTTCTTACACGCATCCCGTTGCAAAATCTCATTGTGTTTGTTGACTAAATAATTCTACAGGTATCATCGAAATGCCCTCGTGGCCCGTAATCTTGTTTTGCAATTTCCGATATGACCAACAAGCCTGACGTTGTCATCACTGCTCGGTCGGATTGGAGTCGTCGCGAACTCTCGCTCGAGCTCGACAATTCACTAGACGAGAGTTGACGCCGATTTTCTTTTCTCTCTTTTTACGAATCAGGTGCCTCGTTGCGAAAATAACGATCGTGCCGAAAGGTCTCGTGATCAAGCCTATGTCTCTGCGCATATGTGGCGTCCAAATTTTTGAGGGTTTGTCAAGGATGAGTGCGGTTGCCGATGTGGGGTAGGCAAAAAGAAGAATTCCGTACTTGGCCACATATGTAACCGGGCACGAGACAACACCAGTCTAAATCCTCTCTATCTCTCTCTAACTTGCCCTCTCCCTTGCCGTCTTCCCTTGGTACCCAACTCAATGCAGCCACAAAAGATTTAGAGAAGTTGCGGCTGAACAAACACAGCACAGACTCACAGCTTCCTATGCTACCTATCTCTGTCTTCCCCCCTCTCTCTTTCTCTTGATACACAGCCCTTCGTTCCCTTGCCCTCGTGAAGATGCAAACGCAAATTTTCATCCATATCCCGAACCATCTGATTGAAAACAATCCAAAGGAATTACACGTCGATCGCCACCATTCCTTTAGGTGTGTAAAGCCATCGAGTTTCTTCATTTGTCCAACTGTAATGTCAATGCCTACTGAATTTCCGGTACAACTGTCCATCTGGTACTAGGGCTCTACTGCTGAAAAAGACTTGCTAACAATTCAACTGCTTCACGGGCTCTACTGCTAAAACTGTACTGCTAAACGCTCTGCTGCTAAAATTGTACTGCTAACAAAGCTCTAGTGCTGAATGAGCTCTAGTGCTAAAACTGGACTGCTGAATAGACTCTGGTGCTAAAAGCAGCACTGCTAAAGCGTCTTAACTACTTTAGCAGTCGAGTTAACTCAAACAAACAAACCCAAACGAACCCAAACAGACCCAAGTAAACCCAAATCAACAAATGTCATGATTTTTCTTCAATATTGCAGCCCTAAGGTAAACATTGGCTATACGTATTTCTAACTTTTGACGTTCCTGACGTCACAAGAGTATAAATGAGGTGTCTACGGACGCATCCCGCCGAGTGCAGCACAATGGCGCCGATAGCAGGGTAAGTTTTCTAAGAAAAATCCCAAAAAGTCGTCAAAAAACCGCAAAAAGTACAGTGCAGCCTCCATCAGTGGGACTTGTATGAGCCCTCTCTCAGAGGCTAGTCTTAGCAGTAGACCCCATTTAGCAGTACAGCCTTTAGCAATGGAGCCTTTTAGCGGTACAGTTTTAGCAGTAGAGCCTTTAGCAGTACTTTTTTAGCAGTAGAGGCTTTAGCAGTGCTTTTTTAGCAGTAGAGCCCGACCACGGTCCGTCTTGTACCTGTCGCTCGACAGTGAGAACGTGTGCGTGACGAGGTTGTTGTTTTATCGCTGACGGCGCGGCGCGTCATTGGCAAACATGCGTAGAGGAAAAATACTGCGGTACTCTCGATAAACCGATTTGCACATCGAACGCACCTACCTCCATTTCTCTCTTTCTCACTCCATTGGTCCCTCTACTCTGTCGATTTTTCCCACTCAATTGTCGAGTTCGACCGACTGCGGTCAGCTACTTCATCCTCGTCGTACATGCGCCGAAGAGCTTTTGGAATTCTTCATCTTCTTCAGGCAGGATGACTAACTTCTTTGGGGTGGTCACGATGGTGGGTTTCCTTGTCACCATCCGCGTCTTCAACGCCTTCTTCTGCTCGCTCCTCTTTCTCCTTTGTAATTCAATCCTCCCTATCTCTCTCACTCTCTCTTTCTCTCACTCTCTGCCCTTTTTCCTGTGGGTAACTTTCATAAAAGCTCCTTTCCCAGGCTTCTTAGTTTCATAACTGTACGTAACGTCGTTAGGATGACATTTTCGCTCTCTCGGATACTTCAAGACCAATGTGCGCGTTTTCTCGAGCCCGCGAAGTCCAAGGAGTCTCGTTTTTTCACCTTTTAAATGACTATTTCGCCTCTATCGCTCGTCCAGAGGAGCGACGTCTCACATGGATATTTGTTTTTCATCCTGCCCAATATCGGTACCGCCCGATCGGCTCCATGACCGCCAATGAGCCTCGCCCATTAGGTCAGCTCAAAAGAGCTTTCGTGAGTTCTTTTTACGTCTTCACTGTACACTCTCTGTGTATCTCGCTTTCTTCCGCTGTGAAGCGATGACCGTGGTATATACACCGCCACGCCGCGGGCCGAAACATAGCCATTTTAATAAATTTGCTCGAGCTATCAGCCGCTCGCTTTAAGCTTAAGCTGGAACAACAGAGTGGAGCGTATGAATTAAGAGAAGCTGCCAAGAAGGATCAGGATGGGATGTACTCAATTTGCCCGTTTTTTTCACACACACACACACACACATACACACGTGCGTGGGGAAGGAACATTTTGAACCCTTTATTTCAATCTAATGTTGGCGAACATCACATTTGGCTGCTTTGAGGACGGTCCTCGAAATTGAATGTATGTGTACGTGTGAATTGAATGTAGATGAATATGTACGTGTTTCGTCGTACGTTTTCTTGGTCCGCAAGCGGGATGTACGAGCTATACGCAAGCGAGTCTTGGATAAACAATCTCGAATTAGGCGCCCATCCGAACATATATATATATATATATCTTTCTTTCTCTCCTTGCCCTCTCTCTCTCTTTCTCCCCCGTTCATCCTCATCGGCGTCATCCGAGTCTTTACGACTTCGGTATGCCGCTACTCGCCACACACTACTCCCATATCCATACGTATATGTTCATATATATGCCGATATTCTATATCTATATGAGTGTGTAACAATTAATTATAAAACTAATGAGCATTCGTGAGAGACACGTAGGAAAAAAAAGAAAAATGACGTTCATAAGTCGACATCATCTGCGTTTGCAGGTCGAGCATTGATCAGATAATTGCGCATTGGATGATTAATTGTGAATTAATTTGACGGATTCAAATGGGTTTGAGCGAAAAAAATTACCGAAAAAACTTCGAAATGAGAAATAGGAGGGGTATTTGGGGAGCAGAAATTCTCTCTCGGTGGTCCAGCTGGAAATCCCCGCAACGAATACGTCCCATAGATACATAGATACACACACATATACATATACATCCACATATATAAATGTGTGTATCCTGCAAGGATATTCTCTCCGAGAAAAACTTTTTTCTTAATTCGCTGAAAGGACGCGTAAGCCAGCCTACCGTGCGGTATTTTGGCTCCGGCATGATCGACCTTATTGCATAATGGGCTCTAAGGCAGAGAAGGATTTCATCCACTCTGTGCTCCTGCTTGGCTATCCTGGTCATTTCATAACGACGCTTGACAAAAGAGCTCAGACAACCGAGAAATGCCACACGTGAATCACCTGCATCGTATTGAAGGATAAAAAGAACCAAACGAAACGTAATGGAAAAAAAGGAGGAAAAAAAATCATGGATTCAAACGCGTGTGAGGAAAACACGCTCGAGTTCACGGGCACTGCAATAGCAACACAACGCGAATTACGTAAGCGCGCGCGCGCCTCTGTGTGTGTGTGTGTGTGTGTGTGGGTGGGTGGGTGTGTGTGATTATGCGGGTTAAAGGAAGACGGAAAATGATACAACTATCGAAGCAAGATCAGTGGAGATTGGTAAAATGTTGTACTAATGTGATGAAGAGAGAGAGACAGACAGAGAGATAGAGAAAGAGAGAGAGAGAGAGAGAGAGAGAGAGAGAGAGAGAGAAAGGAAGGGAGGGAGAGAAAAGAGAAAAGAAGAAAAAAAAGTCGTGGCAACGCCTTTGACGACAAAGCGGGCAGTGGAAGAGAAATAAAATAAAATAATAAAAAAGAGGAGCAAATAAAAAAGCTTGGATGCACTTGTCAGGCTGCCTAGAGCCGAGAAGGGTGCGCACAAAGACCCTGTGAGATTTGACGGATTCTTCAAATCCCCTACCTGTCCACGTACTCAGCTCTACCTTTTCACCCACGCACTTTTATCCAGTATCCTTCCACGCAACTACCGCGTCTTCTTCTTTTCTCGCGGCCCTCTCTCTCTCTCCCTCACACTTTTCTTCTCCGCTTTTACACATGCAATAGGCTACGTTGAAATTCTCTCGTACTTGTCGGCTCGGTGGAAAAACTGCCTATCGCCGACACGTTTATTGGATAATCGTGGATTAGGAGCAGGATCTCAACGAAGAGATTCACACGCGTCCCGCTCGTCCGCGCACAATCGCACGACGATCGAATTGCGCGTCGTCGTCTCCCGGTGTCCTTTCCGAGAGCGCTGCGCGGCACCAATAACCGGATAGGTGACCGTTCCGCCGCGGCCTGGCCCCGACCGAGATACAAAGAGAATAGGCGTAGGCTGGAAGTCCTGACGGGATGGCAAAAGCCCGCGAGGGCACACAAAGGAACAGCGGCAATAATGCTCGAAGGAAAAATGTACGTATGATTTATTGAGAATGGGAATGAGAAGAAAAAAAAAAGAGAACAAAATAACAACGAGAAGTTTTATTTGTCGTATCTCGTTTGTACAGCGCGTTTCGAAGTTGTGACAGTTGGTCGATTCCATAACTGTCACCTACATGGCGCGACGCGTTGTCAGGTGAATTAAAAAAAAAAAAAAGAAGAAAACAAATTATATCCTTCCATTCGCGTATCTCGGACATGCGGGCGTGAATTTTATTGATTTCTTTCGGTTTCGCGTCGATGTCGACTTGGAGTGTGCGTGGCTGAATCCCGAGTGGCCTGCCACGGCAGCTCGTCTGTATGTATTTTGTAAAATGTATTTTTAATTCACGGGTCGAGATGGCCGGGGCTCTCGCGCTCGGGTGAAAATACGGATGTACGAGAAGAAGAAGAAGAAGATGATGATGAAGAAAAAGAGATCTTGCGGAGGCGCGTACCAGTCCCCGAGGCTGATGGCCTGTCAGGCCGCGAGAGCGTGTTTTTCAGGATGAGACAGCCGTTCGGTGTAGCTGTTCATCGAACACACCCGGTTCGAGACGATTGCTCTCCATCGCCCGTGAACAACGTGAAGGCCCCGATCAGGCAGCCAGGAAAGAACACCTCGCGCCCATTTGTCTCTCGGCACACCCGAAATCGTTCCCGTCCTCGTCGAGATGAATTTCTTTTTTCGTTAGGATTGCGAGGCTTCTGTGTAGACGGAAAAGTTTGGCGGAGTCGATCCGCATGGAGCTCCATGTTCATCATTCACTCGCTCAAAGTGAAAAGACACCGGTAGCGCTTCGTCTCTCCTTGGAAAATACCACGAACCCATCTAGGTATTATTTATTACACCTGGCTTGGAATAACACAAACATAGTGCAAGACGAGTCTGAAAAACGATAATCGCATCACAGAGGATCATTAAGAATCCAATTGGACTCAAAGATCAAAACGCTTCAGATCCAAACTCAACAGTACATTGAGAAGGAGGGCCATCGAAAATCAAAGTAGACCCACAGTTCAAGAAACGTTGGTCCCGCGTCAAGGCGGACTGGCATAAACCCAAGTGGACCCAAAGTCCCAGGAATGTTGATGTTGAATCCAACTGGAGCTAAAATTCAAGAAACGCTGACCTCTTATTAAAAAGGATCGTTAAGAATTCAACCGGACCCAAATCTCGTGAAGCTTTGAATCTAAACCCAACAGCACCTGCAGCAGCTCATGATTCGCTCACCTATCTTATGTGACCACGAGACGAATGCCTGTAAACAGATTATTCAGAACCTGCCAATCCTGCTTACTCAAGACTTCCCCCAAAACCAATCACCCCTCCAATCAGGCAGTCCTTCCACTACGCCATGCTTATAAGAACCGCCCCGAAGCCTTTTTACCTGTCACCACCACCGAACAACCGTCACCGATTCTTTTTCTCTGTTACCGTCCACCAAGATCATTATTTAGTCATCTAGAAGCTATTAGCCTTAGCATTTTGTCTCGAAGCCCCCGTGAATGTTGTTTTGTTATATGTACCAACACGTGTCCGCGCACACAAGAAACAGTAGTTTACGTTGGCTACCTGACACACGTCACAACGACAGCGTCGGAAATAGAGAACAGGTAAGCTCATATACCGCATATACATATGTATGACTGAGGAGAAGGGATAAAAAAAAGCGTAACCTGAAAAAGGGGGAAGCCAAGTATAATAGGCGAAAGGATGATAGAGCGTGAAAAATAATTTCCTGGCATGGCTGGATATATGGGTCGTTTTTGAGGGAGTGAGGACTCCCACATGCACAGGATATACATAGACAGAGGGTTGATGGACGACGGAAGGGTGTGGGGCGCGAGGGGTACATACGGTCGCGGGCGCTATCAAAATATTATTCGAAGGCTTCACGCACACATATACACATATACGTATCGCGAGTTAGATGGGGGATGGAGGGACGTCGGGGGTTGTAGAGCTTGGCTCGACGTTTCTCCATCGTACAACGAAAAGCCCCAAGTTTGATGGCTCCACCCTGTCAATCCTCGTCTCCGTCTATTCGCGAAAGCTTCTGCACCCGTTCTATAACTATCTTGCTGCTCTTTGCAACGAACCCCTCGTCTTCTACCAACCGCGTTTTATACATGCAGAGTTATAAAGGTGTATAGAGCATTGGAGTGTCATTCGCGAGATTCGGAATACATTGTGTTCTAGCCTAGATGGCGTGAATGTATTTGTGAAATTGGTAGCTCTCTCTCTCTCTTTATCATTCTGCATTATGGTTGGTGATGCTTGCTTGGAGAAGTAAGGGAACAATCGTGGAAAAGGTGGAGAACACGATCAGCTTCGATGTGGTTCGAATAGGCTGTCTCCCTTTTTCTCGGTCGATACATATTCACAATGGAGGGTGTGGCATTTCAGAACTTCCACGCTCTCTCCTTCAATCCCTTTCTCTCCCTCCCTTTCTCTCTTTGATTCTCCACCTTGTCCTTCCATTGGTCAACGTTCACCAAAGTGTTAAGCATGGCGACTGTGTTCCAGCCCAGGGCGTCGCGCTTCGCTTCCGTCGTAGGTGAATTTTAGGTCGCTGTCACATACCTAGTGCGTCGAGGCAAGGCCGAATCAATCCCTCAACCACGAGAAAGTTTCCATAGACTGGCCTAGTTTTTTTCATTCGTAGCTGTCAAATGTTGAATCGAACAACGTGTTTCCCGTCATTCCATTAATGGGAGTACACTCAGCTTCCAAAGTACTTTCATTCGTTTGCACCACAATGGTTACTAGTTGATCGGATAACTGGAAGAACGCCAAACTCCCGAGTGTTTCGTCTATTGATGAAAATTCCTGCACCCAATTTGTTTTCAAGCGGGAGATACCTTCAGACGAGGTGAAAACTTGCTGATTTTCATATTTCCTTAAAAAAATTATGAAAATCAGCAAGTTTTGGGTATGTCTTGTTACCACTTTTGGCTGTTACGTGGTATTTTTTTTATTAGTCTCTAGAAATGCCTGAGGTATGGCGCGGCTTGAACCTGCATGATCTGATGAGGTCACAAGAGTACCGTGTTGTAGCAGGCAGTCAAACTTGCACATTTGTGTACCAATAATCCAGATAGTTTGTAGAATTCTCAAGAATTCCACACGACTGTCGAATCCGGAAAAAATGTACGTTGATGTTCCTTTTCGTCGCCCCACGGGATCGAACGACGAGCAAATCTCCGGAATAATAACGGCCGTGTGATTCGGAGGCGCCAAAATGACGGATATTACGAGAGATCTGCTCGGATTTTAATGGATACACGTGTCGCTTGCGCGCGGCAGCATTCGCAGCCCCGAAACTATCTCCGGACAGGAAAAAAAAAATGAAGAAGAGAAGATATTTCAGATCGTCTGCCAGATTTCTGTCTCTCGAAGAACTTAATATACGAGGCGGTTTTGGTTTTGTGTTGTACATTCGCCACCCGGCGGCCTGTCTCGACGATGATGGCCCGGAAGATTGATGACTTCTGTTTACCGCTAACTAACTTGCACCCCGTTCATCCGTCTCCCTCTCCATCCGATCCCGACGTCTATGCCCTGTACGAAGTTTCTTTGGGGCTACATCGAGAATCTCTTGGCCTTTTTCACTGCATCTCAGTCCCGTCATTGGCCACACGTGTCGACAAATTACTTCGATTCACTCCTCAGCCTTCAGGCATTAGGCCTCGTTGCTTTGAGCCTGGCGCCTCCGACACGAGCGATCAATTGGGTGATCCGCTTGGTCGAGGAGAAATACTGACGCCGTTCATCCCGGATATTAGTGTTTTCCAAAGGGTCTCAACAGTTGGGTGTTGGATCATTGGCGAGGAAGACGCGAAGGGAGCCGGTCGTGTCCGTTTTTAAAGGATGACGAGGGAGGAATCATTACGCTTATCATTGTCGTCACAGGTGAGAGTCGTCGAGCCCGTCACTCGCTGAGGCAACGCTTCATTTCCTAAAGATGTCGCTTGCAATTTGCCAAATGGCAGAATTATCTCATCAGTCCATGAGCAGACCGGTGAGAATCGGAATGCTTTCTGATGAACACCCCAATCTTTGATCAACTGAATCTCCGCTACGGATCTCGTCATCGTTTGGGAGAGAGGGACAGGGAGAGTGTGAGGGCTACTAATTCCCAACCGCCTCATCATCATCATTGGCCACGTGCCGACAAATCTTTGGAATTCCCACAAGGCTTCGGTGGACTTTCACGTTCCCCGTTCTCTTCGAGATGAATGATGATGTCGTGAGGTATCAGGGTGTTACGATAAAACGTATAGTGGGGCCGAGACTCGCTGGTATAGCGTTAAGCCACAAAACCAAAAACCCTATTGAGGGCTTTTTTCTCATAACTCCCCTTCTCCTCCGCTCACTCACTCTCTCTCTCTCTGTACTGCGCTCTGCACTTGGGTTCTCTCTCGCGCCTTTTCCTTACCGATGAAGAAACGGGGAAGGTTATTCCTGGTTGAACAAACACGGGAATGGGTCGCGTGTGCCACCCACATATTTATAGATTTTATCTCTTTGAGTTCAGGCAGTTCGTAGTCTCAGTCTCACTCCTCTGCCTTGCCTTGGCATCCCATTCTCGGTATACGGTGACCGAGAAAGAGAGAGAGAGAGAGAGGGGGGGGGGGGAGAAAGAGAGTGCTAGAAGTCTCTGGTCGGTTAGCTCGTCGTCACTTTTAATTTTTTTTCCTCCTGGTCTTTTTGCATCCACTGGCATCCTCCACCTCGCTAAAAGAACTTTCGATAGTGAGCGAACGAGGGCCGGAAATTTCACAATGCTCTTCTTTTTTGGCATTTCGCTGTCTCCCCGCACCCTTCTCTCGACGCGCCAGCGTTATTATCCAGGAACGTCGGGTTTGGTGAACGAACGGCGAGTGGCGACAGGAATTGAATCGGCCAATTGTTCGATCGCGAGGCGATGTCAGCGGTCTGTTATTTTTATAATTCAACGAGCAGCACTTTCTGCCTCTTTCTATCTTCCTTTCGCTCTACCTGCAGTGTTCTCTTTCCATCGTCCGCTTCGCTCTTTTTTCTCTCCCTTTTATTTCTTTCTCTCTGGTTCAGGATGCCCCGGTACGTGGGCCGAGGAGTGTTGTTTTTATTGGCCGCGTTTAGGGAGCAAGCCAGTGAGAACGGGGTGTTGTTTCACCCCTCCAACTGCCCCTGGTTCCCCATCGCACCCCTCGCTTCTCTCACCCTCTCTCGCCCTCTCTCTTTTGCTCTCTTCACATCCCTTGCCCGTTGTCTACCCCAATGAAAGCGGCATTTCGGTGATGGCCACTAAGCTCAACAAGCACACAAGAATGTACAAAACCGCTTTCTGGAGGGAACGTGTCCTCGTTTTCCGCACTATCCGCACGCTCGATCCGCAACGAGGAAGGAGCCGGCATTTTGCTCATGCCAGTTGACAATACCACATCGCGTCACCGCCACGTCAAACCAATGTTATTGCAACGAGAATTTCCTCTCACAGCCCTCTCCCTCTCTCTCTCTCTCTCTCTCTCTGGCTCTCTCTCTCGTTCTGCCGCCATCCGCGCCTCTCGTTTGATACGATATTTTTAATTCAATCGCTTTTTCGTACGACCCCCCGATAGCGATTGGACAAGCCCCCAACTTTGGTTCTCAAAAGGGATCGATGGATGCATCACGGGACTGTTGACCTTCTCAACGATTATTGGCTCACAATGAGGCGATGATGAAAGGATCTGTCACACGCCGAAACATCTCCACCGGTATAAAACGCGCATGAACAATGACGATTGGGTATAGTCAAATTTTACCTGATTTCAGTTGATCGGTGTCTTTTGGGGGATCCGTTGATGAGTACCCCTTTGGATAAGCCTTTTTATCTTAAGTTGCAGGTGAAGCGCCGGGACTTTCACCACCGACAGTATAGAATCATCAATAAGGATGTTTGGTAGGATTTACGTATACGAGAATTGTGCATTTGGTAGAAGACTCCCTTTCATCCATGGAAAAAATGTTACCAAACAATGTAGGAAGTTGAAAAGTTAAGTCGTATGCAGGAAGTAAAAAAGTTAGTTACTATGTAGCAAGTTAGGAAGTTAAGGAAACTTTCCAGCGTGACAGCCCGAAAAATCGCTGTTTTTCGCGATTTTTTTTTTTAAAGAAAAAATAATCTAATCGGTCTGGTTTTTTTTTTGTATATTAATTGGGTATTGAAGAATACAAAACAATTTTTTAAAGATCGATTTATTTATTAATTAATAACTATAAAAATGATGAAACAATTGTTGCAGAAAATGCACTTGGATGTGGTGTCCACGTTGGGGGTCACAATTTTGATCTGAAACAAAAAACACAAAAAGATTATTGATCGGTATATAATTGGCTTTCGTGCTATGGAGGCTTTTTTTTTTTTTTTTGCAAAAATGGCGCCGGTTTGAACAAAAAGTATCGATTTTAGCATTTTTTTTGGCAGTTTTTTTTACAAAAAAATAGGAAGATGTCAAAAAAAAAAAAAGCTTCCATAGCACGATAAACAATGACGTTAAGAATATTGTGTAAAAAATTCAACTCGATAGCTTTAAAACTCTGCCCTCCAAGTTGGACACCGTTTTGAAAAATGCTGTTTCGAGAAAAACGCGTTCAAAGTTTCGCTGTAGCTGTAGCGCTCCGTTGCCTTCTTCCAAGAAATGCTGTACAGTAACCGAAATAATCTGAATTTCGGCATGAAAATTTCAGGGAATATTCGGAAGAGTGTATACTATGCGATAAAGCAAAAAAAAAAAAAAATCGATTTTTTGAAAATTTCACACTGGAAAGCTGCCTTAACTAGCATGTAGCAAGTTAGGAAGTTAACTGGTATGCAGGAATTTAGTTAGTACTTTTCTGAAAGCTGATAACTAAACGATCACTTCAAACGCAAGAAGTTAAGAAGTTACCATGATCTTTTTGGAGAAGCTTTTCAATTTTGATTTCCATCAAAAGCCTCCGCAGTTCTATCACCGTTACTAGGGAACCTGACGAATCATATTTCATTCTTTTTTATCATTGCCGTTCTGCAAATCCCTCCGCCACGGCTCTTTTGGAAAAATCTTTCTATTTTTCTTCCCAGCAATGTCCTCGGGAGTTTTTTTTTTTCATCATCAATAAAGTATTTAGAGTGAAAAAAAAGACGGTACGAAATAATTCCTCGACTGAACAAACACGAACCGCAGTCTGCTCGAAAGTAATGGGCCGGAGTTCCGATCGCGTCACATATGTGTACCACACATTTGGGTACGTTCAGTTTGTCGATATACGACAAGTGATAATGGGATATTCTTTCTCACTGGACCAAGTTCTACGATTGCTTCCGGGTCCTCAAAAGCTTTATCACAATTTTTTTCTTCTTTTCCTCTTCGTGCCGTCGTCTCTTTCGCGTTTCTCCTGGCTCTGGGTTTCTTGCTCCTCGTGCTTTTCTTGCTTTGTGCCTGAAATACACCATCGGTGATCCTCGTACGAAAACGGCATCTGTAATAACAAAACGTCTCAGCTCGGTCCCTCTTTCCTCTCTTTTCTCTCGCTCCCTCCCTCCCTCCCTCTCTCTCTCTCTCTCTCTCTCTCTCTCTCTCTCTCTCTCTCTCGCTGGAAATGCAACCGAATGCGTATGCGTGCACGTACGCCGAACATTTCTTCTTGTTCCCCTGATTCGAATTCGTCCAGATTGGCCTACGACATCAATCCGTATATCCGTGCATCGGGATCAAGAGTATGAAGAGAGAAAAAAAAGGAACAGTTGTACGAGGCTGCCAAACTCGCCTTGGAGAATCGATATAAATGAATGTTTGGTGTTTGAAGGAATCTCTCACTTCCTTCTCTCTCTCCCTCACTCTCTCTTGCTCGCCGACGGGAGTAAAATGCAGACGCGTTGCTTATTTTCTTTTCTTTCATCGAAACGTCCAACAGGCAGCTATCTTAATTTCCCCGCTACAACGGGGGAATTTGCGCGTATGAATAAAACGAGTCGATCGAGAAATGAGTATTGCGAGGCAGATTGAGAGAAAGAGCGTCTCCGAGATAACAAGAGAGAACGAGAAAGAAAGAGATAAGAACGCGAAGCCGCGAAAAAAGATTAAGGCTTTCGGTTGTTTCTCATCCAAATAGAATAACCTACCGTCTTTTGTTTTTTGTTTCTTTTTTTTTCGTTATTTTTACAAACTTTTACTGCGCCGTATAACATCGGCACGGAAAGTATGAATGGAAATGTCTCCGAGTAACTCATGAATGAAGCTCGCGCTTACTATAATACTACGTGTTTTCGAGCTGAGAGGAAAGTATAGAGAGAGAGAGCGAGAGAGCTCTCGGTTTACCACGTTTTGCCCTCCTCTGCCACAGCGGTATTGTTTTGATTATTTTGGCAAACCTAACACAACATTCCTTGTTGTTTAACAAAATAAATGATTTTGTCGCCTCGTCTCGATTGCCTACAGCTCAACACTTTTCAGCTCTCTCTCTCTCTCTCTCTCTCTCTCTCTCTCTCTCTCTCTCTCTCCTTCGCCTTCTCTCTCTGGTATACTTGTTTCGTGGCAGGTCTCACATTACACCTTTTACAACAACGCATTCGCGGGTTCGTTACACCCATGCCCAAAGTACATTGGCATTTCGTCGTGTTAACTGTGTCGCCTTGCATATACAGGGTGCTAGCAAGGTCGATGCAAAGCCTTAAGGGCGTGATAGGTCATCTCGTTAGGAACACATTTAACCTAGGAAACCTTACTCCAAAGCCTAAGGATTTCGAGTTATCATGGTAAGTATGATTTTCGGAAAATTTCCCAAAATTAGGCACTAACTCGTTCGTAATGTTCAAACAGACGATAATTGGTAACTAAGAAGTCATTTGCGTCTTAGCTTAATGTGTATTCAATCGAAAAACAATAATGCAATCATCTGTATCCACACAAGTAACTAAATGGGACGTGTTGAATAATTTAAAACTTGTCAAAAAATAAAAATACCTCTTATGTTAATCCTATTTTTGAAAAAATAGCATTAAGGCCTTAGACCACGGTAACGGGTATAAAATCATGTACGAACTTGACAATTTTTTACGTATGACAAAGTGTCTCACTCGTAAAATTAATTACACATCTATTTAGTATGAATATCAAGCTGTTAGAGAAAATATATTTTTTTTATGTACAAAATGGCCGACTACTCGAAACTTCTCGAAACAGCGTTTTCCAATTGGCGTGACAAATAACTTCAACAATTTTCACACGATTTACTTCAAATTTTTAAGTTATGCTCCTGATTGCATTTCGCAGAGTAGTACCCACGGAATTTCTGATTAATCGAAAACTTTTTATGTGATGAGCAGCTTATGAGCAGTTATAACGAAATTTTTCACTGAAAATTCATTTCTTAAGATCAAATATCTACAACTTTTGAGTAAAACAATATTTTTTAAATTCCGTACGTACTTCTCCAGGTATCTTAATGTAGATTAACGAGAATTTTTCTTTTTTGTTCTAGGTAAAAAATTGTGGATGCTGAATATCGCGCCGCCGAGCGCCTACAAAAAATATAACAAAAAAAAAATATTAGTAGTCGGCCATGTTGTACATCGGAAAAAAAAAAAATTCTAACTCTTGATATTCATACTAAATAAACGTGTAATTAATTTTATGAGTGAATCACTTTTTCATACGAAAAAAATTGTTAAATTCGCACATGAATTTATACCCGTTACTGTGGCCTCAGACCTCAACATACAAGGCAAACGAGTTAGTACGAAATTTTGGGAAAATTTCCAAAAATCATACTTACCATGATAACTCGAAATCCTTAGACTTTGGACTAAGGTAACCTAGGTTGGATATGTTCCTAACGAGGTGACCTATCACCCCTTAGGGCTTTGCATTGACCTTCCTAACACCCTGTATATGAGCGCACATATAGTTGAGGCGTTTGAGCATTACATCGCCTATATATATATATATATCTTTTCTCCCAATAACACACTCACATACACACACGCGTTCCCGCATGCGCGCATGTATGTGTGTGCGTGTACACAAAAGGTTTAATATCAAACACAAACGCGCGTGTGCCCTATGTGTACCGTCGGAATCATCGTCGCTACCAACGCTCATAGCTGCGAACATACTTATAAGCGTGTAAAAACAAATTGTGGTGCACCGACAGGTTTGTTTGAAGACGCGTTCAATTGGAATAAGTCTTCTTTTACTTCGCATAGAGGGACATTCCTTTCTTTTGATCTCATCGCGCGATTTCTCCCGTCTCACTCCTTATGTATTCGTACGAGAATTTGAAAAAGAAAAAAAACGTAAAAGAAAAAAAAACCGATTTCAATGTCAGTTGAGTCATCTTATCGATTGATAAGCCATTAAGAATTAATCACCTTTTTATCCTCGATGCATGTGTGTGTGTGTGTGTGTGTGTGTGTGTGTATCACACTTATACACACACATCGGTGAGTAAAAATCTAAAAATATACATAATTTATTATTTATGTAAATATAATTATGTATATAAATAATTAAAAATATAATTGAATATATAATTATGTATAAATATACATAATTAAATATATACATAATATGTTTAATTATATTAGAATAATGTAATTAATTACACAGAGCTATATAAGATGTCCGTAAATAATAAATGAAATGAACTGTATTATTCTGATATTATTTGGCTATTGTCCAGTGATCGAACGTTTTGCAATTATCTGAAGTGTCCGGAAACTTTTGGCCGGTAATATTGTTGACATCGAAATAATACCGGCGATAAAAAAAGCTTCGATACTCAAAGCTCTAACAAAGAACATCACTCAAGTGTTCGTCGTCGATTTTGTTGAAAGTCATATATGTGATAAAGCATTGCAAATTATTAGACACGTTTTTTTTTGTTTTATTTGCAGAAAAATGTTTTTAAGGGAGGAAACCACCCCTCAAAGAAAAGCGCGTTGAGGGATGATTGTGCAGTTTCACCCACAACCAGTCCACCGATTTGAATGAAACAGAAACCAAAATTCTTCTAATGCAAAGCGACAAAAAATCCACTATAGAATAATTGAAAATAATAATGAAATTAAAAGGTGACACGCCTTCCTTTGAGGGGCCGTTTCCCTCGTTAAATACGTTTTTCCGTAGTTAAAAAGAAATACGTGTCTAATCGTTTCCAATGCTCTATCACATATATGAGTTTCTACAAATTTAGAGGTGGACCCTTAAGGGATAACACCACTCTAGGATTTTGGAAAAATCGTTAATTTTTACTTAAAATATATTTTGGGGTCATAAAAACAGTATGCAATTGGTCCTGTACCGAATTTTTTTTGTAGGTGCAACTATCGTTTTTGCCGCAGCTCCGTTTTTCAAACCGGGAGGCCGGATTACTCGAACACCTTTGCATGGATCGATTTAAAATGTTGACAGTAGCTTCACAATTACATTCTCTATGGCAACACGTAGCCGTTTTGATTAAATGTAAACTTTTTTTTATAAACAATTTACTGCTTATTTTTTCGACAAAAAATCGATTTATTTCTTTCGAAGTGTGCTATTTTTTCAAAAATTAATTCTAAAAAATCCCTTCGTAGTCCCATAGCTAAAATATAGATTATAATTTCTTTTAAATTTTGTCCCAGGTCTTATACTTAACGAGAAAACCGTCCTTCCATGAAGTTATTTGTAAAAAACACGTTTTTCACGATGGGCTCTGTCACCGCTATTTTGTATGAAAACTATAACTTTTTGAAAAATACTTTAACACGTGTTAAATAAATCCTTCATTGTGAGTGTAACGTCTTTTAAGGATACATCGAATTACCAATCAGCCTGGATATATAGCAACGAACTAATTAATTGATATGCACCAATTTAATTTTCGTATATATAAGACTAAGTGTTTGAGCAGCGAGGGAATCGAATAAGGAAAAATATTGTTGTTCTTGAGCCGTGACGCATCCGATGACATTTACGAGAGGTGACATGCACTCATACACACACGCCCGTGCACATTATCCTTATATATGTTGACGTAGTTAGTAAAAGTGGAAAAGAAAGAGAGAGAGAGGGGAGATGGGGAGGGGGAGAGAGAGAGAGAGAGAGAGAGAGAGAGAGAGAGATTTACGTATACAGTGGATATGCGGGAGTTGGTGAAAAATATGGTTGAAGGAGCGACACGATGACGAACAACGCGTCCGCGCTCCATTTGACTTTCCCTCCGCATCTTTTCCGTTGTTTTTTCCTACTTCGTTTAATGCTCCGTAATATATAGAGAGAGAGAGAGAGAGAGGAGCGGGAGTAGTAGCAGCAGCAGAGTGACGGAGGGACTTTCTCAGTGGTGAGAAGGTGAAAACGCGCGAGATCCGAGCCGCCTCTTTAAAGCCAACACAAATATTATCTTGGATAGATACACGTCCGCGAAGGCCGGAGTGTTTCTGTCCTTGTTTTTTCGTCCCGTCGGTGCGCACGCTACCGGGGTTCGCTCCCTCGCCTCATCGCTGTCTCCATTCCGCCATCCATTCGTCGCATTCATTCAGATGGAAATTGCCGGGACAAAAGGCGAACCGCGTTACGACTTTACGGTCGATTCTTATCGACATTCGGAAAATTTTATTGTAATAAATTCGGGCGTGATTTTTTTTGAAAATCGAAACGTAATTTTGTGTCCCTTTTACTTTTTAGCTTCTACGTACAAAGTTAGTTTTTATGGACTTGACTGTCGATAATTCTTCTTGTTTTTTTTTTGGTGGGTAATATTATAGTTTTTTGTTTTTTGATGGATACGAATCCAGATACCACGAAGGTCTCCTCATAACCACGGTAAGAATGCCGACGCCCGCGAGGGGACGCCCGTCGAACGATCCATTCGGTAGAAAATTCCCTGCGCTGACAGCTATAGTCCCCTGAACGTTATCAAAACACGCCGCCTTGAAAACTTATATATTCCAACTTTCCGAGCTAAGTTCCTCTCTATATCGCATTTCTCGGCTATACCGAGGCCAAAAACCGCAGCCTACCACATACACGCGCAAGAGAAGAATAACAAAGTGCGTGCAGCTAACAAGCTTGGGTAAAAATATTTCATGGCTTACGGCTTGGCACACGAGAATATATAGGGCTCGTTTGCGCCCGTCTGTGATGATACCAATTCGTAGTCTTGTATTTCCCCATAGTTCTTCATATTTGTTCGGGAAAAAAATACCTGTACTTGTCATTGATATGAGAGTGGTTTTAAAATCGGCGCCTACGATCGTAGTTTTATCCACACCGTTATTTCCATTTATATCTGTAAGGAAAATCCAAAGAAACCAAAAGGAAAAAAGTATCTTGTCTTCCATGTGAGATTTATTTTTCGACATATCAATGTCAATTCGATCGGAATCTCAGTATTTGAAAAATAAACGATTACATGTTCACCCCTATCTCCACCGTTATTGTCATTTTATATTTATAATTCGTCTTTTTATTTACTATTCTTTGTTTTTACTTCATATTCACGATTATTCTTGATTACTATTCGGAACTTTTATAAGGGGGTCCGATGGCTTTACGGAACCGGAAGTATCGACGTTCTTGCGATACCAATATGGCGGCTGATGCCCGTAGTTCCGACCAGGCCCGTACAGTGCGCGAGTGCGCTGCGATCGGGCAGGCGATTTTTTTTCTTCAATCTACTATGACAGTGTGCGCGATTTCGAAAAGTTCGGCGTTTATTTTGCGCGTATTTACGTAATGAAATTGCACGAACATGTGCAACGAAGCACACTCGAGATCGATGACTGCACAAGGATTGAAAATTCGCCGTTTTGCCTTCTTCGCACATCAAGTTAAAGCCGCGACATAACCTCGAACAAGGAGACATAACCTAAAAGTAAATTCTTGTTATGCGCTCTTTTTCGTGACGAAACACGCTTACGTTGAATTTGCAGCGTTAGATCAAAGACATTATGCAAAATTTGCCGAAGTGCTCGAGGAGGAATTTCTTGTTGCCGAGAAGGATTCTCAATCGTGTCGCTTATCAGGCGTGCAGAGACGAGGCGACGTTCGAGAGACAGATTTTCAAACTTTGCGCCGAACCGACCGTTCGCCTGCAACGTCCGTTCACCTACAATGTGAGAGAATTTATTTATTCAACGAACCTTGAATTTATCTTTCAATTTTAGGATCATTATATCGCGATCTGACCAAGTGAATGTTTTTACTTTTGCCGTTCAGGCCTATAGAAAGATTCGCGAGGAATACCGAGCCGCCTGGTCTCTCCTGGAACGCAGCGGATTCGTCGATGCCTCCGAAGGCTCGTCTTTCAGAAATTTCGGCTCCTCGGGGACGAAATTTCGCGAGCGATTGTCCAATGAGAATACCCCTAAAGGATCGGCGTCCTCGGGACCCGAGAAAGATCCTCAGAAGGACGAGAACGAGCAGAAGACTTACTTACTCAAGCTTTTTATATTCTCGGTCCTCTTTTACGTCCTTTTCGTCTATCCGCTTCATCGGCTGAAGTACAAAATAGAGGTAGGTGAAGAAACTCTCCCAAGCTTCATTTATTGTATACACCGTTGTACATTGGGCCTATGTATAAGTCCGTAGCCAAATTCTAACCAAGCTAACGTTACATCACACGTTTCTCTGGTGAACCGGAAAAAGTTATTGCGGCTTCCACCATATAGTCCTGACCTTCCACCTCCAGGCTATCCTTTGTACCGGGTGCTACCGAACAATTCGAATAATAAAACTTTCATTTCCCTGGACGTCCTCAAAATCACTTGGATCACTTCTTTGCCCCAAGATCTCAGGACGTCTATGAAAGGGATAATGAAGCTCGCGAAGTGACGGCAGAAAGTCATTGACCACAACGGAACATGTTCGGTTGATCAAAAGTGCTTGTTTTGATAGATATTTTGCGTTTGAAATTAACTCGATTTTCGCTACGTAATTATGCATGGGTCCAATATATTATACGGACAATTGCAAGGTCTCGACATATTTCCACTATTCGATCTTCGATGTCGAAAAGCGGATATAAAGCTGACGAATTGGGTTCTCAGGCATCCAGATACATATCGTGGAACGAATTCGTGCACACGATGCTGGCGAAGGGCGAAGTCGAAGAGCTGATAGTGAAGCCCGAGATGGATTGGGTGACGATAGTGCTTCACGACGGGGCGGTCATAAAGAACAGACTGGTCACTCATAGGGTCTATCAGATGTTCGTATCGGACGCGACGCATTTGGAGGAGAAGCTTCGCGAGGCCGAGGCCGCTTTGGGCATTCGCGCCGGTCACGGTGTTCCCATAGTCTACGAGAGGCGTAGCGATCTCATACCGCTCCTCACTCTCCTCGCGATAGCGCTGTTCATCATAAGTTTAACGGCACGCTCGAAGGGCGGCAAATCGGCGTTCTCCACCGACTTTTTTTCCAACATGACGCGCGCCAAGTACACTTTGGTCGATCCTCTCACGGGCGGCGGCAAGGGTGTGCGCTTCGAAGACGTCGCCGGTCTCAAGGAGGCCAAGGTCGAGGTCATGGAGTTTGTGGATTATCTGAAACATCCGGAGCACTATAGGACACTCGGTGCCAAAGTGCCGAGAGGTAGACATTGATGACGATGATGAATTTTGGAACGTCGCCCGGTTCACGGGCGTTTTTCAATTGACCGTCTCGCACGCTCGATTTCAGGTGCTCTTCTACTCGGGCCACCGGGTTGCGGTAAAACGTTGCTGGCCAAGGCGGTAGCGACCGAGGCGAACGTGCCGTTTCTCTCGATGAACGGATCGGAATTTATCGAGATGATCGGCGGCCTCGGAGCGGCCAGGGTGCGAGATTTGTTCAAGGAGGGCAACAAGAGGGCACCGAGTATAATTTACATCGACGAGATCGATGCTATCGGGAAGAAACGCTCGGGCACCGGAGCCGGCGGTATGGATCGTACGACCGGCGAATCCGAGCAAACGTTGAATCAACTTCTCGTCGAGATGGACGGTATGGCGTCGAAAGAAGCCGTCATCGTTCTCGCGTCTACCAACAGGGCGGAGGTCCTCGACAAAGCGCTCCTGCGACCGGGACGCTTCGACAGGCACATCCTCATCGATCTGCCCACCCTCGAGGAGCGCAGACAAATATTCGAGCAACATCTCAAGGGAATATCGCTCGAGAAGACACCTGACGTTTATTCCGAACGTTTGGCACACTTGACTCCCGGCTTCAGTGGTAATGAAGATTATTCGTGATTTTCACGTCCTAGAGGTGGCGCAGCGATGTTTCAATATGGCCGCTCAAAGTCTAGCCTCAAACGTAAACAATTGCTCAGTTCTTGATTTCCTGCGAGTTGGATTTTGGATTTACCTGAATGGTAGATTGTAAAGATGCTACTGCAGTGAATAATTCGATTTACGGATTTTCAACACTGACGTGTGTTTGAGGTCAAGGGGTAGGGCGCACACACACACACACGCGCGCGCACACGCATCCATGAAAAACCCAAGCAAACCCAAATCCAACATTTTTTTAAAAAAGCAAAGTCTCCGAGGGTTAATATAAGGGTGAAAATTGTCTTCCGCCGAGTTGTATAATCGTAAGAAAGTACCCTGAAAAATCTCAGCTCGGTGAAAAAAATTTCAACCCTTTTTTGGTCAGGAGCTCCGATTCTAGAAATTTACCAAAAAAAGTTTTAATTTAATTTAAAAAACGGCTACGTACTCCCGTAAAGAATATAATTGTGAAGTTATGAAAATTTCAAATCGATCCATGCAAAGGTGTTCGAGTAACCTGTTCTCCCAGTCTGAAAAATCGACAATTGAGCCTTTAAAAAAAATCGCTGCAGGACCAATTGCATATTGTTTTTAGGATCCCAAAGTATTTTTCTGAGCAAAAAAAATGATTTTTTCAAAATCCTAGAGTGGCGGTATATCCCTTAATATTGCGCGATTTATTGTTCATAAAGATACGAACGTGGGAAGGAGAAATCTTGTGGAGTGACTACAAACTTGCCTTGATGGTCTAAAGAGACTCCTTTTTAGAGCCTGCAACCACTATTTTTAAGGCCTTAGGCCACAGTAACGGGTATAAAATCATGTGCGAATTTAGTCTTAGAGATACGATGGAGCTGGATTTTGAAAACGTTGTTTCGAGAAAACCCGCGTTTGAAGTTTATGCTACAAAAAACTCTTACCTAAACTCAATCGGTAATACTTTCGAAAACAGTAAAAAAATCGATTTTTTGTTACTTTTCAAAGTGGACTGGCCCCTTAAGGATTGCGAATAATGCGACACGCGGTAAAATTGACGTGCCGGTCGAAGTCGTTGGCGCGCTAAACAATAGCGTCGCAAGGTCGCGGTTTCGAATCCCACGTAGTCTTGGATAACAATAAACACGGACGTGACGTAGTTCCATGCACGGATGTCGCATGGGCACACGGACCGTTATTCGTTCCGTATTTTTTTCTCGACAGGAGCCGACATAGCGAACGTCTGCAACGAGGCGGCCCTGCACGCGGCTCGATACAAGAAGAAAGTCGTTGACGCGACGGATCTGTCTTACGCGATCGACCGAATGGTCGGCGGCACGGAGAAGAGGGATCACGCGATGTCACCATCCGAGAGACGGGTGGTCGCCTATCACGAGGCTGGCCACGCCCTCGTAGGATGGCTCCTCGAACATACCGATGCTCTGCTCAAAGTGTCGATCGTACCGCGCACAAATTTGGCCCTTGGATTCGCCCAGTACACGCCTACGGATCAGAAACTCCACACGAGGGAGCAACTCTTCGAGAGAATGTGCATGGCCCTGGGCGGTCGCGTTGCCGAGAGCTTGACGTTCAATCGCATAACTACCGGGGCCCAAAACGATCTCTCGAAAGTCACGAAAATGGCTTACGCTCAGATACAACAGTACGGCATGAACCAAACAGTTGGCCTCGTCTCCTTCGACCAGGAACAACTCAGCGAAGTTAGTAATCCGCAGGGGCCAAGAGAACCGTGCCAATGTTTTTCGTTTGTATCGGAATACTTGAAGACACATTGAAAACTCATTGCAGAAATCCAAGAAACCTTACAGCAAGAAGTTCGGCAATCTCATGGACGCCGAGGCTCGAAGATTGATCGCCGAGGCTTATCGGACAACGGAGCAAGTCCTGCGCGACAACGCTGACAAATTGGAACTCGTACGTGCACACTTTGTTCCTCGCCACAGGGCCTCGAAGCGTCTTGAGAATCTATCGCGCTTACATTTCCCGGCTGGAATGGCTCTCGAACGAAAAATCACACGTCTGATGCATTCTGAAAACGATATCACCGGAACTATTAATTAAGGCCTTAGGCCACAGTAACGGGTATAAAATCATGTGCGAATTTAACAAATTTTTTTCGTATGAAAAAGTGATTCACTCATAAAATTAATTACACTTCTATTTAGTATGAATATCAAGCTGTTCGATTTTTTCTTTCGATGTACGAACTGGTTGACTATTAATATTTTCTTTTATCTTTTTTTAGGCGTTCCGCGGCGTGACATTTAGCATCCACAATTTTTAACCTAGAACAGAAAAAAAATATTCTCGTCAATCTACATCAGAATACCTAGCGAAGTACGTACGGAATTTGCAAAATATTGTTTTATTCAAAAATTGTAGGTATTTGAACTAAGAAATGAATTTTCAGTGAAAAATTTCGTTACAACTGCTCATCAAATGAAAAGTTTTCGATTGATCAGAAATTCCGTACGTACTTCTCTGCGAGATGCAATTAGGAACATAAATTTTAAATTTGAAGTAAATCGAGTGAAAGCTGTTGAAGTTATTTGTCACGCATATGGGAAAAAGCTGTTTCGAGAAGTTTCGAGTAGTCGGCCAGTTTGTACATCGAGAAAAAAAATTTCTAACAGCTTGATACTCATACTAAATAGATGTGTAATTAATTTCATGAGCGAATAACTTTTTCATACGAAAAAAAATGGTCAAGTTCGCACATGATTTTATACCCGTTACTGTGGCCTAAGGCCTTAAGAGGTTTTGTTCGGAGATCGCTGCGACCCTTCGCAACGCTCTTAGGGCAGCTTGTTAGAAAGTCACTGAAGAAATCGAATTGAAATTGGAGACTCGCACTAAATGTCACTGTAGTTGCAGTTCGTTGATGTTCGACTTTGTTGAAGACACGCAGCTCAAATCGAGTTTTACATCTGGTTTTTTTAGTTCAATATTTTTTTTAGCCGTTAATAACGGGGTTATCCCATGTGACAGTTATTTCCTTTCGCTTTTTTGCGATTTTTTTTAACATGAACCATTGAAACGCTATCTTTGAATTTTCACCACACATTTATGAACATTTTTACAGTCCCTCAGAATTTTATCAAACAAAAATAATGAGTCGAATCGCCTTTACACCGTTTCGAAAACTCATGTGTAAAAAAATATGGTTGACGGCTGCAAGATTCCGATGGTTTTGCTCATCTAAAATAAAAACATAAAACGGCATTCTAATTTGTAGACCCGAGGCTATCCCCGGAACTAGAGTACAGTAAAAATATCGAAAATTGAATTAATGCCACGCTTTTAAAAGCGAAGTTCCAAGTTTCATTTTTTCGACTTTGTCAGCCTAAAAAGCGACGGCAGATATAAATATTCTAGTTCGGGTGATAACTATAGATATGCTGACTATACCATCAAAATGACGGTGAAATCCGTTCAACAATTTTTGAGACATGGAAGATAGTTCGAAAAAGAGTTTTGATAAAAACGTGTTTTAAAGTTCAAGTACGACTTACGCGAAGAAAATGTCGCCTCGCCATTACTCTGCTATGCCAGGTCCACATAGCACGTGCACCCTTTTAGCAATTCGTGCAAACAAATGTTATCGATTTTTCGGATCTGTCACACGGGACGCCCTAATTTCCTCCCGTGTTGGGGACACCGCAGAAAAAGCGTTACAAACAAACAAACAAAGGTCTAGGCTTATCTCAAGCTAATCATTCATGATTTGTTTTTCGCTCCCACGATCCAGCTCGCCGAAACGCTTCTCAAGCAAGAAACGCTCAACTACGAGGACGTAGTGAGGCTGATAGGCCCCCCGCCGTTCGGCAAAAAGCGACTGGTCGATCCGGCGGACTTCGAAAGATCGCTCAAGGAATCCCCGCCACCCGAGACACTGACGTCCACACCGTCAGCTTGAACTTCACATCACAAACGAGAAGAAAAAAAAACCTACGTGCGTCCTCTCCGCGAAATCCCAAATTTGTACTATAAAATAAGTGAGATCGAATCGCCCTGTAGTCGAATTACATCGTAATATAATTGAAGAAACGGAACTCTTTATTTCCCATTTTTCGATAAGAACAGCCTCACTTCGCTGCACTTAAGTTCTACGTGTGTAACAGAAGGAAATGAGGCGAAACAACGTTCACGAGAGAAAAAAAAGACAAACAATTCGTTCACCATAACGCGTCGGAGTTTCCGCAACGGAAAGAGGGGCGTGTCGGAGGCGAGTAAAAATATAGTGTGCCTCCGGTTTTGGGATCGCGTAAACATCGAATTGTTTTGGCTTCTTCGAATCATAGAAAAATCGTCTACCCTCAAATTTACATACACAGATATACAGATAGTGGTTAGGTATGAAACTAAATATATTTTGTTTGAAGTAAAAATGAATAAAGTTATCTCTTCAGTAAATTTAACGAGGGTTCGGGGAGGTGAGAGATTTTCTCCTCACCCGACACTTGGACAATTTTTCTTTGTTCGTTCTTTCAGCGCGGTCATCCCAAGCGTACGAACGGTGCGGCGCGATAATTTCTAAATTGTGTTCGCTGTGTGTTGCACGCGGCTTGACACCGTGCCCTATGAGCCGGCGAAATAATTGCCAAATGGAATGCCAATACGATGGCACTGTTGGATCATCGCTTCGTAAACTTCTAGGAGGCAGTAAGCGTCGAGAGCTGCAAAGAAATTCCACAAGGTTACGAGAAAATTTGCAAGTTTTGCCCGGACGAAGGAACCTCGGAAATAAATGTACCATCGAACGGAAATATCTGCAAAGAGTAAAGCCTACCGGCATAAGTGATCTGACTCTCTCTCAGAGGTCTCCGCTCCCAGTTCGAGAACTGATCGGCCTTGTTCAGTCTACGACCGAGGCAAATCTCGACGAGTTTGCTGAGGCTCTGCTTCGAGAAGCTATCGTCACCCTTGTGGGGAAATACAAAGCTGCGATCGTTGGTCAGCCTTTGCCAGACGTTCAAAAGGTCAACGTAATCCTGACCGTGCGCCTTCACGTGCGCAAGCGCTGGCAAACTCTCGTGGATCAGCGCAATGTCGTGCGCAAGCCCGAAACCTTGTTTTTCAGAAGAATGGTAGAGTTTTACGTCGGGGCTCTCGAAAGTGGAGATTTTGCAAAAACTTTCCGAGCAACTCACCGAGCTTGACGATATTCTTGTTCTCGAATAGTACCTGTCCCATTTTCATCCAGAGATCGTTGTACGACTTGCCCATCGTTATCACGTCGAATATGTAAACTGCCGATTCCGTGGCTATTTGTATCAGGGCGACTGCACTCTGCTTGACACCTGAAGGCGGTTACATATTGCTGTTACGCACATGAAAAACAGGGAAAACTCGGGGAATTTTTTTCCTCCCGAAACAATCAGGGAAATTTGAATAGTTCCCGGAACTTTTCCGAAATGTACTTTTTGCAAAAATGACGAAAAATGATACCGACTTGAAAAAAAATCTTACAAGTATGAAAATAAATATTTATATGTATCTTTAATGTTTATATTATTCTTCATTGTATACAAAAGAAAGTTACGTCAGTGCCAAACGTTTGCAAACTTCAAAAACTGCAACCTAATTTACTCTAAAGCTATACATTTGCCTTCGATACAATTATTGATGTAGATAAGTGTTTAAATTTTTTTTTATTGGCACAGACATAAAAATTTCCGATTCTGGTGTTGAAGTTTGCATGATTGGAAGAGGCAACGAATTTTTCTTTTAAATTTCTTTTTATTACCCAAAATCATCTTTTGCAAATTTAGGTTGTAGATCGCTAAAGGAGGATCCTAAAAATTGTTTACGTGATTTTCGTAGCTTAGAAAGAAAATTGGGAAGTTATTGAAAATAAATATTCGCTTCATTCCAACGATGCATGCTTCAACGTCATAGTTTCTGTTTATAAAGAACAGGTTCTGTATTTGGTTTAATGTATTTTCTTTTACTTTGCAATGTTTTCATTATTTTCGAATTTCAGTTACAAAAAATGTATTCTAATATTTGACATTTTCATATATTCGATCTTAGAAAATTATATTCTTTATTTGATTGCAATTTCCGTGAAATATTCGCAAAACGAGTGTGGAAAATCTGGAAAAGTCAGGTAATTTTTGAGTCAATAGTACGGAACAATCATGATACATATATTGAAATTGTGTATGACACCGGCCTTTTTCGCGACGACTGGCAAGTTATTGACATTCGCAAACGACTCTGGATTCGTCATTTGGGAGATAAAAATATGGGAACTCGGCACGATCGGTAATTGGATTATTAGTCGTAACGAAAACTCACCAAAGCTAGGCTTCCATTCGGCGTCGATGCCGACTATACCGACGCCGACCAGGGCCTCCATCAAAAATTCATTAAACATTCGCGAACTATCCACGACCCTTACGCGCTCCCTCGGCAAGCACAATACATGATAAGTAGCGTTGTGCTCGCAGGGCACGTCGCAATCCTCCTCCGTGCTACCGCCAGCACCACAGTTTTGGTCTGCAATCGAGTATTGTTATTCGACGCAAAATCGCTAACCCCAACCTAATCGAAGGCAACCTACTGCAAATACAGGGTTAACGAGAGTGGAAGAAAAGTACACGAACGCAAATTCGTTGTGGGTCTCCCATCTGACGTTTCATATTGCACCTCATAATTATGAAGTTCTCTTTCGTTAAAAGTTCTTCATAGTTATGATGAACTTTTAACTAAACATTGCGCCTCTCAAAATCGTCTCATTTATACGACACTTTATGGAGACGACACGCTGGCCACATTTCTATTTAATAATTTACACAATAAATATAATCAATTTTCGTTGTCGCGACATTTCAGAAAAAAAAATTAAATATAAATCTACTAAATTTGCGCGAAATTTTCTATTCCAGTTTATCGTTGGGTACAATAATTGATTGTGACTTATTTTGATGCAGCGCCATTGTAATTTACCAATGATCCAGAAGGGGCCCTTATGCCCCCACAAAATACGGCCCTCCGCGAAAGCAATACCTTAAATAGAATTTCGGACACAGCTTTACTCTCAATGCTGTGCCTAGATCCGTAACTTTTCGTGTTGATGAAAAATCCTGAATTGTAGTTATACTTTAGGTCTGTGTACTTTCATCCTTCGAAGGGTTAGACTACGGTAAACGTTTCGAAAAATTCTAAGTGAAATGGAATGTCCAACGTATGGTGCAGGAATCGCAGATCGAAGGTAAACTTACGATTGCAACGATACAATTGCTAGTAAAACTTTAAACGCGTTTCTATCGAAACTATGTTTTTCCAAACGTCGTACAAGATTTCTCGTCATCTTATGAGCGGATTGGCTTGACATTTGTACGCTTATTCAGTGTAATAGTAGTTTAGTTTTGACCGACGTTTTTCTCCTTAAACTTTTCCCGTTGTGCGGGGATAATGATGAAGTGCGCATGCGCATAACGATGCGCAACGCGCAACTGCGGATTGAAACGAATCATGCTCTCGTTTCATTGCGCAGTTGCGCATCATTATGCGCATGCGCGCTTGCTCGTAGCAAAATGGTGAGACACAACGAACACAACCTATGATTATTCCGTATGCAAATATACGTATGCAAAAATGTTTTTGCTCATTGCGAGATTTTTTCGCGAAACGACCACTTACACGTAATTGTGCCATGTTTTGACATTTGTCGAGTCGTTGAGAGGTGATGTTTGAATTCTTCTAAAGTAAGATTATGTAGCATAGCCAACTGCTTAAAACATAAACTCTCTAGCAAAGTCGATATTGCTCAACCGAGTGCTCAATAACAAATGTCGATTGAAAGTATTTATGAAAATCATCATAAATTTTCATTCCAATGGGTACCAAAATAAAAATATTTTCTTTGTATTTTAAACATACGAAAGAAAAAAATTTTAATCGTTAGAATTGTCAGTTTGACTTCCGGTTTTTCTTCCGAACTACCTTAATGTACGTACGAATAAATGTGCAAACAATTTTTCAATCATCTTACTTGTTCCCTCAAAATTAATTCTTTTTACATAACGCTGATTTTCGGGTCGTGACAGTAGCCTAACCCTTCAATTGAATGTTAGAAACGCTTAGAAAGCGGCTCGACTCTCATATCTACGTACCATTGGAAGACTCGGTCGTCTCGATCTCCACGAGGCCCCAGGGCCACTTGTCCTTCGGTATACAATAGGTTTGAGCCCAGTAGAGAGCTTCCTCGCTGTTGTTCATACTGTACAATTGTCTGACGAGATCAAACTGGAGTTTTTCGTTCGTACCTACGGCTTCGCGCGCCATTTCTCGCCAGCTCTCGCCTCCTGGACACATTTTTTTCTTTCACATTTTCATGTATCAAGAATATTAGGTTGAGCGAGAAACAATAGAATGCAATGTCACTCACGCAAAGTACGATCGACGCAATGCTTGTAAATGAGAAAGTGCAACGCACCCTCGCCATTCTTTTGATTCGCGTTTGGATACTCGCTGGTCGATAATTTGTACAATTTAGCCAGTCGGAATATGAGTTTGTACATTGCTCGACACTGTATAGTGGACATCTTCACGTCGGGTATGTCGTTGTCCCTAAAATGATCGAGTCTATTGTATGCACTCGTCTATCGTATGCAAGCGACGAATTTCACGTGTGTATATTCACTCGATAAACTGGTCCAGCGTTTGGTGCATGTTCTTCCCGAGTCCGATCAAACCGTCCAAATAATTGACGAGATTCTTTTGCATCGACTTGTGCTCGGCAACGAAATTCTCAACTACGGACATCTTGTCCTGTATTATAAGGGGTAGCAGCAACGTTTCTGGCTTACCGAACTTCTGCTGGAGGCCCATTATTATCGCGTACTGCGCCGCCACCTTGTACTTCCTCTCGCGCACGAGAGCCTGCGAAACGTATACTCGTATTTTTAGTGACAATTTGAAGTTTCGGGATTTTACGATAGTTCATCTGGTACCGCGTTAGTCAAAAGAAAAATGATTACGACTAGCGTAGTCCGTTCAATAAGTTTGGCAACGCTGCAACCAAGCGCGACCGCGTATCCTGTACAGCTGCCATGTGCTAGAAATTTTTCACTCGCGTCCATGGTTCATCGTCGATCTCTTTTTCGACCATGGAAGAAATTTCAAAATAAGAAAGCGTTTTTCTGGAAAGGCAAACAAAATCAATTTTCGAAAATCAAATCTCGATCAATCTCGAAATCAATTTTTTATGTGTTATTATTTCGTATCCTTTTTTTTTAATAACTATAATGATCTTATTTGCGATTAATTTATTTGATTTTATTCTTTAAGCCGATTTAGTCATTACATTTCCAGTCACTTCTGTATAATTTGCTGTAGAAGTGTAGTGCACATTGCGTCGTTCGAAAAGTATTAGTGTTGATTTCGAAAAGCGCGCGGTTGCGACGTTGCCATCATGATATGCGACTGGAGTAATATGGAGGTTAACTTCCAAAAAATCAGCATTTTTCGAGACAAATTAATTTATTCTGAAGTTCACAAGTATCTAATGAATTTTAGAAAGCTGTCCAAACGTTTAGATATTTTTTTATCCATTATAAAAGTTTCTTTCGAAACCGTTTGTCAATGCTTGCAAATTTCACGTTTATAGACGGGAAAAACACGGCAATGCATAAGAGACCACGTGAATTTAAAAACATTTTATTTATTGATTGCTCACACACAAGGTATCTGGAGAGCTTGAATTTTGAACAGGTGACTTTTTAGATACTCATAAGTGAACTCGAATTTTTTAATCAATATCTGTTTGTTAATTCGATCATCAGATGAACTTCCTTAAGGTAGTCCTATAGCTTCACACTAGTCATACCACTGATCATACTTGAGACCTGTACACAATTTATATTCTTTAAATATGCAAAAAGAATAGTTTGTAATAACTAAAATGTTCCATTTGTAAACTGTTTAATGAATGTTCACATTTGATTAGAAAAGTGAAAAAATTGCATTCCAACGGCTCGCGTAGTATTTCCAGGTTTCATATTTGGCAACAATGGTTCTATCTCCGTCTCTTTTTACTCATTCGGGCGAGTTTAACCTCCGTGCTTTGCAACGTCGATCTGTCAAAACAATGTCAGGTGCGGGAAATGGAAAGCATTGTATTCGGGGCACGGCTGGTAAAAATGCGTGGAAGATTTGCGTCGGCGAAATATGTCGGTTGAAAATAAAATACCCGTGGAAATTCGAATAAATTTGATGAGGTTACGACTACAGTCAGATGTTGCCTTGCTGTCACGTCTCTTTATCGTAGCAAGTGGGAATAAATCCAATACCGGAAGTTCAAATAAAACTTGATATTACACGAAAATTAGGTCAATAAGCGTATTTTTTTATGAGAGCGTTGGATTACTAGAAGTGTTAATTATGTAAATCTGATTATTTTTAAGAATCTGACGGATTCTGAAAAGTCGCCGCCACGAAGATTCGTCTGCTAGTCACATTTTTTCTAAGTTTAATCATTAATATATTCTTTGAATATGTTTAAAGAAAATATTAATGTTAAAACTCCAGAAAGTACGACTAGCAGAAGAATTATCGTAGCTGTGACTTTTCAGAGAAAATGCAAAAATGTTTGAATGTACTAAATTTAGGCGATGTTTTTTATTCCATTTTATCGTTGTGTATAATAATTGATTGGAACATAAGCCATTGGTAATAACGGATTAATGTAAGCTAAACGTTTGTAAACATTTGGAACAGAAAAAACTCATCGTGCCCATCGTAAACCATATATATTCGATACTGAACCACCAAGGTTTGATGAAAGATCACGAATCTTGGCTGGCGAATGAAGAGCATTGCAGCCACCCTCGCGAAGAGCATTGCAGCCATGTCCGCGAAGTTGCCGTATTTCGGCACCACTTAATATTAATTATGATAAAAATAAATAATCTCGTGACAAATATAAATAAGCATAATTATAAATGACCCAAAATTTCATTCTGATTTGTATAAAACATACACTGACGCAGTTTTCCCGTAATAATCATCGATAATACTCGTCAAGTTGGTAATAACACAAAAGTTTTTCTTATTCACGTAATAAAAATATGAAATATAAGAGCATAATTTTGCTCTCTAATCTTAGCTACTATTATAAATCTGAAAGTTTGTTTGTTACTCAATCACGCCAAAACGGCTTAACCGATTGCAATGTTTAACATGTAAATAGCTTATGACCTGTTTTAACGCATAAGATACTTCTCATTCTAATATCTAATATTTTTCTAAATATAATATTATACGCAAACCTCATGTAATGATGAAATTGAAATTCTTTGTTCGGTTGCATTGTGTCCTCCTTTGTTAAAAGCAATCAACCAATTCCCTTAACGTCTTTTCAAAGCACAAATGGTAGTAGCCAAATTTTAACGGGGGCGAAGCCTGAGTAAAAGCTAGTTACGTATATTATGAAAAATTAGCATCTACGGAATAAATCCCTGCCTGGCGTGCACTTTTCTCAGGTTCGCTGAAAAAGACATTCATAAACCGTCATTTGACTCGACCGACTACTCCAACCTCCTCAAGTATGTGCTCGTATTACCCCAAAGGAGCCCCACTCGTACTATCGCGCACTCAACGATTCAGGAAAATATGTTACTTTCCACGTACCTCTAACGACGCGACGAATATCTCAGCGTGGGCCTTGAACTCGTACGCCTTGGCGACCAACGTCATGAGATGATTGTTTTTTTGTTTGCTCACTAATCTAAAAGCTGCCAGCTTAGTCGCCGGCTCTAGGTACTTTGAGTGGGGCTTGCTCTGATTGGCCAACCATTTTATGAAATCCTCCACAACTGTAAAATAAAAATACTTCAAATGCTTTGTGCGGATGATTCTTGGGAAGAGCTATGCAGTTATACTCCAACAAATCCGTTCGTCTACTTCGCGTCGGCTGACAGTTATCGCAATGAAAAATAAACAAAAACAATTTACGTAATGATGTCCGGCGTAAATATATGAATATTCTCACGGGTATTCGGTATAAATAAATATACATTCATTCATTTATAAGGATTCGGCACGAATGAATTTTGCACAAACCTGTGAGCGCCAGGGATGCTCTGGGCTTAATGTTATGGAAATCGCGAGTATTGACGAGAATTCTCAGCGCCGAGAGGTGCGGATTGGGACTCGTGTCGAAATAATCCGTCAGTACGTTCGTCACCGTATGACTCTTTTTCCCTGAACAAGACGGCGAAACGTTACGACACACACACAACGGGACACTGTAAGCGTCGTTCGATATAGGAAAAAAGCATTCTTCATTGACCGACCGAATTTCTCGTAGGATATTCGGCGAATTCGAGAATTTCGGGTAAATTCGTAGAATTCTTCGACTTCGCGTTGAAGGATCACAGTGAAATTATCAAAAAAATCGATTTTCTGTCGCATTGTCCGATAGTATAGACGGTTATAAACATTCTGTCCGTATACTTATATAAGCGTAAGTAGACATTTTATATGAAAATTCCGCACTCTAAACTTCAAATGCGTTTTTCTCATCTTCGTCATCTTCGTCATCGTTCACACCGTGAATACGGAGTCGAAAGAGAGAGGATGAAACGATCAAAAAAATGCTTTTCTCTGCTCGAACAGTGAGTGCGATCGCTGCGGAAGAATACAAAGCGTTTGAGACTTACAAACGGCCCAGATGGAATGCAAATTATCTAACCACGTCTTCGTATCCGCGTCTATGGTACAATAGAAAACCAAATCGTCTTCGACTTTCGGCTGATCGCACTCAGTCAGGGACGAGATATTGCCGCAGCTTGCAGAATCCATGATCACCTGTTGTATAAATTGAGAATTATGGTCGAGAAGCAAACGACAGAAGAATGTATACGTAAAATGTAAATGGTGGCAGTGAAGGCAAATTATGCGCGGAGCGTCTGCAACCTCCCGAATTTGACAGCATCGGCTCAGGCCGATACTCGGATGGGTGACTGCCCCGTGTTGGCTACAGATTAGCCTGCTAGTTCAACCGGATTTCCGGTTACATGCAAACGGGAAGACGTGAAAATACAATTAGTTTGTGAAAGTTGACGATTTACCAAAATTGCGAACGTGATCGATTCAGCCGATGGAGTTTGACGAAAAGAAAACCATATATATATATATGTATGCTGTTCCGATTGGAAGACGTTGCAGTGTTGAACTGGCAGTTCAGGTATATTATCTCAGATACAAGAGATTTGGCGATGTACTGTGTGTACACTGGACCTTCTGTTCTTTTCTTTTCTTCTCTCTCTCTCTCTCTCACTCTCTCTCTCTCTCTCTCTCTCTCTCTCTCTCTCTCTCTCTCTCTCTCTCTCTCTCTCTCTCTCTCTCTCAAACGGGCGAATGAACGACTGGCGAAAATTTTCCACGATTCCGTGCCCACGGGACGTTAGTGGGCATTTTTGCGAATATTTTAGCGGATACTTTTACATGTACACTTGTATATGTGTATAGATATATGGACAATTTTCTCCACAGTTTCGTGTCCTCTATGCCGAACCGATCGGGAAAGCGCTCACGCCCGTCTGCTTGTTGTACACGACGGATCATATGTTTTTTTTTCCGACGACGCGCGCGGCCGTGTCTACTGCGGAGGTGGACCTGCGCAGTAGGACCCTAAAGGTTCGCTCACAAGGTGACGACACGGCGGGTGGGGAAGGATTCTTGAAGAGGGACTCGACTCGGTCGGTATAGCAGTTTATTTCGCCCGTGACAGCTTTCTCATTATTGGATTGGAATTTCGTTCGGTCCGCGGTCTTATATACGGGTCCGGAAACTCCAGTGGAAGGGGTAGGTAGCTTATCGAAGTGTTGGTAGTTCACTAGTCGCCACTAGGTTCGTTGCGATCAGAATACCTGCTGCAACGCGGCAGGGGGGGGTCAGACTGAGACAACACTAGTCGGCCATGCTTCTGTCGCTCTATCTCTATCCCACCTTTATGTTCGTTACGCAGATATTTATTATTAGTTCGAAACACTTTTAAAAGGGCCAGGAAAATGCGTTGTACCTGTCAGTTTCGATTAATACAATAAAAAAAATATGATCCTAATCGTAATCAAACTTTGTAAATCCAAGCGAGCCTGATAAGCATATACATAGGATTTTGAAACTGTTACATTTCGTGTGAACTTTGACGACTGGTTCCGTACTCTCTTCGTACTCGCATTGTCGTAGGTTCAAAGCTATTCAGATTTTCGTAGACAGATTTCGTAGACAGATCGAATATATTTTTGTAGCTTTACTTTTAATTTACATCAATTTACAAATGTATCTTTACAGTAAATTAGTTTTCAGTTTTTAAAATTCTCAATGTTTGGCACTGACATATATTTCTTTTGTGTATAATGAGGAATAATATAAATATTAAAGATATACAAAAATATTAATTTTTATACTGTTCAGTTTTTTTAGTCGGTCTCATTTTTTGTATCTCTTTCAAAAAGTGAATTGTGAGAGAATTCCAGAAAATTTCCAAAAGTCCCTGACCTTTCCCAGATTATTCCGGGAGGAAAGAAATTTCCTGAGTTTTCCCGGTTTCCCCTGTTTTCCATATGCGTAACAACCCTGCATCGAGCTTGGACCATTCGCGAGAACTATCGTTGTCGTCGAAATGTTTTTCACACACACGTCTGTCCGTCTCAGCTCAACAATTCCCGGAATCGCCTCTTCCCACTTTCTCCACATCACTGTGTCTTTTGGTACGTGAAACATGGAGCACTTCGCTGCAGTTTTGCTGCCGGATTGACAATTCCGTACGGTGCACCATTTCACCATTAAAAAAAAAATGGTTCCAATTGATCGAAAACGTACAGTATCCAAAACGCAGAAAAAACAATTATCAGCGACACACGTTTTCAACTTCCACTCAGTTGTTCGCCGTATTGAGGTTATGTATGTCCGGGTTTCGGAACCGCAGCGACAATAAGTGGCCGTGCTGAGACCAAAATTTGCCAGGCTACTGATCCATCTGATCGCGGCTGCCAGCAATAGAAAGTTAGACCGTGCTCGTAACGACAACTTTCGTTAGCGTTAACTAGCGACAGCCAATGGGAGGCACCCCTTCTTGTGTAATTCTCCATGCGATTGGCTGTCGCTAGCGAACGATAACGAAAACTGTCGCTAAAACGGTAGAGAATTCCAGCACTGTATACAAGACCGTGGTCGCACATATACCTCAGACGTTTTTTCAATGTGCTTGCCCCTTAACGGGAAGGCCCCGCAACAGTACCAGCGGGAAAAAGAGCGAAAGCGACGTTATCTCACATTTTATTATTTTGACACAACGCGGTTCACTCAGTCTATGCTACAAACGTGATCCTTTGTCACATGGTTTCGAGATGACCTTCACGCGCATGAATATTCTGTGTTGTGTTGTATGTGCGCTGGAAAAAAAACTATAAACAAACGTAGGACAATTCCTGACTCGCACGTTCTCTCAATCCGCAAGGTTGATCCGAACGATGATCGTTGTCGAAAATCCGTGATTCGTCCCAGTGTACGGGTACGAGGCTGCAGCTCTGCGGTGTATCGAAACTTTTGTTCGTGTCGATGGCAAGTTACGCGTGACATAGAAACGATGAAGTCGACGGAATTGCCGGATGGCTGGATAGTTCAGACTTCCAAGAGTCTGCCCAACAGAGTTTATTATTTCAACACGAAAACTAACAAGTCGTCCTGGGAATTTCCAATCGACGAGGCGCAAAATGCCGTAAGTTCTTGCGAAATAATAGACGAGGGCCCGCGAACCTCTCGATGAGATCGAGGTCAGCGTACACCGATCTTTTTAGATGTTTTAGAATTTCCGATGACTGCTTCAATTTGATTTTCTTCGAAATCATATGTTTGTCGCGTTCGATCCTACGAAAAAGCCATTTTTACGATCATTTAGGTTAGGTCGGCTATTCGAGTTCCTTTTACATTACGAAACAATGTCGAACGAAAAAACCCATGCGAAAGTATTTTTCGCGAACGAGTACGGCAATTCGAGTTTGCTTGACGATCTTCAAGTTTGTTCATCGAACCTGAACAAACGCGCGATTTCCTCGCTAAAATTTGCGCGATGTTGGACAAACCCAAACGAAAGTATTTTAAGTTAAATCATTGTCGTTCGCTTTCGTTTGTTCGACGTTCTTCGCGTTTCTTCGTTCGACAAATCCGAACAAACCTGCGATATGCCGATGCCTGTCTCGATTGCTACTTTTTTCACGAAACAAAACGAAAAGCACGCTCCGCCGCAAAATTCGAAACAAATATCAGAATTTACTTACGTAATTCTCTCTGTTTCATAAGTTAATCGAAGACGAGCAGTCCTACTGTATCTCAATGGATTCCAGGGGCCGTCCAAGATGGCGCTCAAGGGCAGGAAGAGAAAGACCACGGATCATAGCATCTCGGACCAAAAAGCGGTGACTCCGGATGTGGAAATTTCCAAGAAAGTCAAAGGCGACGAGCGTCGGATGCTCAAAGCCAAGAGGAACGCCAAGGCGCCGACCAAGGAGGAAAAGCAACTCCCGGTCCGCAAGTCCAAGGACACTCCTCAAATGCAGCTACTGAGGGAAAAGATGGCGGAGAGACAATCGAAGGGAAACGCGCACAAGAAGTCCAAGGCCCTGAGCGCGTCGATTTCCAAGGACGGAGTAGGCGAAGTTCCCGAGAAGGCCACAGGTGAGCTTCGCGAGGATGCGACCGGCGGCGCTCCCGCCGCAACCTCCAGCCCCGTGTCGACGGAAGCCTGCACGAGTTCGAGTCTGGCGGCGGAGGCGCAAACCTTGACCCCCCAGATGCGAGTGCTGCTGGAGAAGATAAAGGACCGCCAGATGAAGGGCGTTCCCAGAGCGCCTTCGAGAAAGTCCTTTGCGCCGGTAGGCAACGTCACTCCGTTGCGCCGACCGCGCACGAAGTCTGTTGGCTCGGCGGAAACTGTGGCGAACTCGAGCCAGTTCGTCAGGCGAAGTTCCCGCTCGAGCAACGCTTCCAGGGAGAGAAACGCCCCGGCGGCGTCTGTAGGCGAAGAGGCAGAGGCGAAGTGCGCGACGAAGCCGAAGACGCCGCGATTGGGTAGAAGCGCCAGGAAGAACTTGGCTCAAGAGCGATTGGAGAAATTGCGCGATAGCCTGAACAACGAGCAAGCCGAGGCAGACTCAGCAGCGGAATCCGGTCGGGTCGTTCGTCGCAGCGAGAAGTCTCCGAATTACGGAACCCCAAGCGAGTTGCCGAGCATTTACGCGGACGAGGCGCGAGTCGCGCGTCTGCGCGAACGGTTGCGCAACGACGAGAGCTCGCGTTCGTGCGAGGCCACGAGGCGCCCGGACGACGAGGCCGATTGCCCCGGTGATTCCTTCTACGAGGAAATGGAGTGGGAGCCCATCGAGGACGAGAAGATAATGCAGGAGATTCAAGTGGTCCGTACGCACATCGGGACTATGGCGGTTTCCCCGAGCGCCATGGAAATTCCGTGCAACAGTTTGGATCTGCCGGACGGCCGTAGCGAGCAAACACCCAAATCCTCCCTCTACATCGTCGTCGACACGAATGTCTTCCTATCGAATCTCGTCGCCGTTGAGGAGGCTCGCGATGCAGTTTTTCGCAATTACGGACGCCCGCTGATCGTCGTACCGTGGACCGTTATACGCGAGTTGGACTTCATCAAGGACGACAAATCCATGTCGCGACCGGAGAGCCTCAGGGCCAAAGCTCGACAAGCCGTGCGCTTCCTTCATCAACACTTTTCCGCTCGACATCCGAGAATCCTCGGACAAACGCCCTTCGACGTTTCCAACAACAGACAAAGATTCGAACGCGAGTGCCCCGATGACGAGATACTGCAGACTTGCCTGCAAATACGCAGCTCCGAGAACAACGTCGTTCTACTGTCCTATGACAAAAATCTCTGCAACAAAGCCATGATTCACGATTTGGTCACCCTCGGCCGTCACGATCCCCTGGAAAAAGTCGATTATCTGCACGCGAGCGACGCGAAGAACGACTCTTTTCTCACTCTACACTTGCGCGGCGACGATACGGATCCCGCGATTGTCCCGCTCTACGTTAGGGAACTGAGGAAAGCGGAGGAGTTCCTCGTGGAGGCCAAAGAGATCGTTGTGTCATTCATGACGGTGGTAAATATCGCGCTACGAAATTACACGAGGATTCAGGGTTCTTACGCTTATGGAAAACCGGGAAAACTCGGAATTCCTTTCCTCCTGGAAATCGTGAGGGAATTTTGGAGATTCATTGGAATTTTCGCAGAATTTACTTTTTGCAAGAAGTACTAAATAATTAAACAAACTCAATAATACGTAATAAACAAACTCAAAAATCCCGGAGTACTAATTTTCATCCAAATCGAGTAATTTTTTTTATTTTTGTCCGCCACATTAGCGCCGCCATTTCGAATTGCCAAATTTTGACTTCAAATTCGGATTTAGCGAGCCGAAAAACCCCCGGGTGAGGCTCCGATTTCAAATCAGAGCGAGTTAAATAGGAAAATAAAGGTTGACGCACTATTGCGTCAATGCCAACGAAGCAACCTACTGTCCAAATTTCATGTAATTAGCTCCAGCGGTTTTGGCTCTGCGTTGATTAATCAGCTGGGACATGTTCATTTGTATCCAATCGTTTCAGATAGTGGCGAAAGAGATGCAAAATTTGTACAGTGAGAATTGGGAAAGGTACGCGTTCATAAAGCCACCCTGGTCCGTCTACGGAGTTCTACGTTGCGCGATAAAACACTGGATAGCTGCGGTGAGCGATTCGTTCGCTTTTGTCCGACGAGCTGAGGACGTGCTGAAAGAACTCTTGAAAGCGATCAACGACGTTTCAGGTTCGTTGCGACGTGCTACTAGTGGAAGTCGCTTATATAAAAATTTTGCTCGCCCATTGGCGACCGTTTGTTTGCTCTCACGATTCATCCGATCATTCACAGATTCCGGAAGAAAGCTGAACGACGTCGGTCGTATCTTGGAGATGATTACCGATCTTTTGCAATGCGTTAAAGCGGAAAAGTATAAGAACCTCGTGGCCCAATCCACGCGAGCTATCACGGTATACCTTTGACTCCTTACTGCAGACGCGACTGTAGTACAAGCTCATCCGCGAAAACGACAACGATTCTTCATCTTCTTCTTTGTCCCCAGGATTTGACGGCCAAGTGTGCGGAAACGAGCAGGCAATTTCACGAAGAGAAGTTACGGGACAATTGGGAAGCGAAGGACGAAATGAGGCGAAAGGAGGAGGAGGAGGAGAAGGAGGCTTGCGCCCAGCGAGCTTTTCAACATTTCGAGGAGGTTTATGAATTCGCCCGCGATATGTGGTGAGCAATCTTCTTTCAAATTGCACCCACGGTCTTATACACAGGTCTTGAAACAAAGGCGAATTTCAGTCGCGACGATTAGTTCCCTTATTGGGCAAGTTTTTCGTTCGCCTCAACGCCACTGCGCGTCGCTGCTGTAGAACGGTACGGTAAGGCCCGATGGGAACGCTTTACATTACGAATGATTCAAAATACTTTTATAATCTAAAGAATTACGATAAAAGTCATCGTTGATAATTCGGGGTAATAATTCTCGGACGATTATTTTGCAATGATTATTTTAAAGATTCTTCATGCTCAATTGCCGCGGAAATCAAGTTTTTGAAATTTCAATTTCGCTCATAGTGATTTGCGTACGTCGGAAATAAATTTAGGATAAACAAATGCCGATTAGGGAATTGAACCCAAAATACTATGAGTGTAAACGCGGAACGAATCTACTTGGCCAAATAACTTTGGTGAAAGCTTTGCAAGTCTTCAGTTTGATTGCTCACAAACAAGGTATCTGGAGAGTTTGAAATTTGAACAGGTGGCTTTTTAGGTACTCATAAGTGAACTCGAATTTTTTAAATCAATATCTGTTTGTTAATTCGATCATCAGATGAACTTCCTCAAATCCATGAAATTTTTGTTTATCTTTAATCTGCTATGCCTGCACCATACATTTGTCCAATTGCATATTGTTTTTATCAACCCAAAGCATTTTTCAAGCAAAAAAAGTTTTTTTCCAAAATTTTAGAGGAGTGTTATCTCTTAAGGGAACGTACCCCCACCACCGTTGTTGCAAGGCCTGTACGTAAGATCGTGATTGCACCACGTGATAATTAAATGTTGCCTGACAAATTGTCATTACATTCATACGCGAAATAATTTTCCAGCGGATTGGCGTCCAGCACAATTGGCATGGCTTGCGCATTTTCGTTTAAGAAACTCAATCCTCAGCCGTCGCCCGATGACCTCAAGGAGATGCAGCCCGAGGTAGCGGCCAATTTGAATCGGTTGCTGCAAGTCCTGGGCACGTGAGTTGACGATTCATTTGCTTTCTCATCCCTACCTACCACGATTGAAACTCCCAAGGAAGACTAATCCTGACGGCTTTCCGGAAAAACAATTGCAGATCTCTTGTGGAGATAAACGGGCTGCACGTTGAGCACCGCGCCGTTGAGACGCTGTATCACGCTCTCGCGACTTTTTTGCCGGACCGCAAGGGACATGTCCGCCGGGACTTCAGCCCTCTGGACGTTTATTGGTGCCTCCAGAAGAAGGAGAAGATGCTGAGATTGGGACTCACTCAGTTGCAAGAATTGAGCAATCACTTTTGTCGTATGGCGAGTTTCCGATGCACGTAGTCGTACGGTTGCTCTGGTTACGTACGCCGAGAAACCATTTTCATACGTGAACTTTCGAGGGACAAAAAAAACGTGGTAGACCCGGGAGAAAACATTATGGCTGTATTTAATGTTGACGTTGGTGGTGGCGGTGGGGCTACGGTTCCCTGGGGGACGAAAACACGTACTTTAAATCGAAACTAACAAAAACAATTTTCGAACATATTTTCAACAAGCTTTTTATACTAATAAATATTAGAAACTTTTCAAGAGAGAGAGAGAGAATATTAAAGAGTGAACGTTGCGCGACGCGTAATCCTAACGAGGTGTACGTCTGACGAGGAGTTGGAAGAAAGGACTGAAAAATCGAAGACACAAAACTTGGTTAACAAAAATTAGAATAAACTTTCTTTTGTACAGTTGTCTCGAAATAAAGAGAGATACATAGAGACCAAACCCACAGCCGTAAATCAATAATTAAATTTGTGACAGTAATTCGGTGAATTTAAGACAAGTGTCATACGTCCGGTAAAAGTCCTACGGCCAAGTTTTCTCCTAGACGGATTACATTTCGGTCGAACGAAGAGATTCGTCTATCAACAGAGCCGAAGTCGTTTCGTGTTGTTTTTCTTCGAAAAATCGCTGTCTCTGAGAATACTGGGAATCTGCGAATCAGCCTCTCGCATGGCCTCTCGGTCGGTGTGACCTTGCGCCTTAATAGTGCAGTTGAGTTATTTTGCAGCTTGACGCCGAACGACCAGGGGCGCCCACTTGGCATATTCGCGTGACGTCACGGGCAACATCTCCATCCGTCTCTCTCTCTCTCTCTCTCTCTCCCTTTTTCTCGGTCAGTGCCTGTACAAAAGTGGAAATCCACCGGTGGGCGGTTGTAGCCAATTGTCCTTGGAGTAGGCGACCGCCTTCGTCTCGATCACGTGAAAGGTGTAAGCGTGTCTGGATTTTTCGCTCTTGTTCGCACGCGAGAAATGTACCACCTGGCCGTCAATGAGTATGCAATCACCTCGCCGTGCCGGTACAGCGCGAAAATTGCTCGCGGGATAACACGGCGCGGCACGATCGTACGTCAAAAGCTCCGGCGAGTTTGGATCCCGGTTTTTTGTGTATCTGCGATGTACGCCGCTCTTGTGGGAACCCGGCGCTACCCAGAGACAACCGTTCTCAAGTGTCGCGTCGTCCAACGCGATCCAAAAACCCACGAGCTTTACCGGATCAGTGTACAGGTACGTAGCGTCTTGATGCGATATGACTGCAAATTACGAGCATTTCAGAGAGTCAGAGAGGGGGGGGGGGGGGGGTGAGAATAAAATTCTCCAAATATCGGAAAATGCTGTAGTTTTTATTTTCTAGGCGGAGACGTGTGCAAGCTTGGATTCATTACCTTCGCCGCCCAGTCCGGGATTTTTGTAAATGTACATGGACTGGCAGATCGCCGGTTCTTGAAAGTTCAATTGAAAAGCGACCTCCTTGACCCGCTCGTCGAAGGTGACGCGTCGAAAGGTGGGATGTAACCAGTGAAGCGCGTGGCCAACTTTGTTGAGCGCTATCCTGGGGTGAACTTTGAGCTTTCCATCCTCCTCGAGGGCCTCCGACTCGAAGAAGACGCTCATTTTGTCGCCGCTGTCGAGGAAGTATTCGTCCTTGCTCTGCACGGGAAAGAACATTCACTTGGATCAACGAAATTGTTCATTATTAGGTGGCCAATGAAATATTAGGTGCAGTAAAAAGAAATCCATTATTTTTGCATGAAGTTGAAGGCAAAAATAATGGATTCCTTTTTATTGCGCCTAATATTAAGATGAAAGACATACATTTTTGCAATTTCAAGACCCATTCAATCATCCCGATTATTCGCTCGAGAGTGGTTCGGAATATTCCAAATTTCAATAAATAACTCGTCGGTATTCCACAATGATGGCTTAACGGGTTATGCACAGTTTTAACAGTAACGAAAACAGCTCGTTTTTGGAAATTAAAAGATAGAAAGTCGCGATGACGAATTTTTACCAAAAATTGGGCATTTTAAAAAAGTATCCTCTGAAGAACACTCGATATTTTTTTTTGGGTAAAAAAGGTTAATTTTAATCGATTTACAGCCGATGTAATTTAAAAAAAATTAAACAGATTTTCCTAGTATGGTAGTTTATCCTACGATTAATCGAAGGACTTTCCGAAACATAAAATTTGAAGAAAAATGCACGTCTAAAATGAGTATTGATTTTTGCGAAAAAATGAGCATTTTTCGTTTATCAAATCGAAAGTATATATCGGAAACAAATTCTTTGATCAAATACTATATTTTTGCATCTAGAAAAAGGCCTGAAATAATCAGAAAGGTCGTTGCAGTAGTTTTTGAGATACTTTGCTAACCGACTTTAAAAACGTATTTTCGAGAGAGAAAAAGCGTTTAACGGGTCTTCTCACTTGAGACGATAAAAAAGGCTATTTTTCATGAATTTTTTTCATAGGCTTATATTATAGATATTGATATAAAAGTTGTTACACTTCATAAGTACACTTTCGAAATACATTTAAAAAAATGCTATGTATTTATGTAACCCAAACAAACTTTAAACGCTTTTCTCTCGAAACGTTTTTCGACGGCTATCGATAAAATCTTCGTAACTGCTGAATCGATCCTTATGAAGTTATAACCACATATTCCTTACAACTATAGCTATAGCGCATACCAAGGATGTTAAAAAATTTTGATATTTACTTTTTTCCCCCAAAAATGGTGAAAAACACGTTTTTTTTTGTTTTTTTTTCGAAAAATATCCGCCATTTTGTTATTTTTGTGTATATAAAAAATCGTACGATATGCGCTATAGCCATTAGCATACCGAATCTAAAACCGTTTGATTTCTTTTCGTTTCGGATGATCCATCTCCGAGGTTTCATCAACAGAGAAAACCTACCATTTTTTCGGATGTTTTTTTAACTACCATTTTCGTCTATGAATAGTGTCTTAAGGCCTTAAGGTCTCAAGGTTTTAAGGTATAGGTCTTAAAGTCTTACGGTATAAAATCGTGTGCGGATTTAAGGGCTAAGGCCTTAAATTGATATAATTTTTTTTTGCGTATTTCGAAAGCGTATTTATCAAGTGTCACAACTTTAATATCAATATCTATAATATAAATCTATCGAAAAAATGTATGAATGTAATCTTTTTTTAGCGTCCGAAGTGAGAGGACCTCTGAGAAGACCAAGTCTGTCAATTTCGATCCGGGCACCTCGAAATCCCCAGGAAACATAAGACGATGTACTGTCAAAATGTATTGGTTCTAAAAAAAGTGACGTTTCGACTTTTACAACTAGGCATAATCCCTCGAGTCAACCCAAGCGACATTTTTTCCTTCGTTGTGTCGAATAAGGAAGCGAAAATTGTTCGTGTTCGCTTTGGAAATATTATCTCATTCCAAAGAGACGTGTTTCCTTTCTTTCTTTCCACCGATTGCTTCGTCACCGTCATTCAATAATATTGCACTTCTCTCGTTCTCTCTCGGGTTCTAACGATGGAAACTTCGAATTCAAATTTCACACATTAATAATTCGACTGCTAATGACGCTAATTGCATTTTCTTCGATAACGAGAGGTCGAAATGTCTCACTTGCTGAAGTTCTATGGTGCTGAAAACTTTTCTCTGTCGTTCCGGTGGTAGATTCGCCGTGAACTCCTCGCCGCACGATTTGAGCTCGTCGACTTCTTCCGGCTTGAGGAAATCCTCGAGCACGACGTAGCCATCTTTCTGCAACTGTGCGACAAATATTTTTTATTTGTTTGTTAATGGTGCGTCCGGCAATTAAAACGCGTTGGATCGCACGAGCAGGAGAAGCACACGAACAATGGGAACAGGGGTGGTGGAGGATGAGGATAACGACATTCCGAATGAGCCCATGTATCGCCAGGTCGGTGACACTCGCAAAGCGAAGGGAACAAAAAAAAACACCTTGCGCCAAATTCATCGCCAGAGTGTAATACGTTCCAAACTTTTTTTTGGCCGTGCTCCAACAATCCTTTCAGGCCTGTATGCTACGCGATTACACCTCGAGCTCGCTAATTAAGAGGGTTGTTTTTTTGTTTTTTTCCTTTGGTGGGATCGATTGACCGTCACACGCAATAATAACAATAAGCATTAATAATCATCATAATGATAGGCTATTTACTATTTATGAATATATATATCTGAATATTATTCATTATCTTCATGTATTATGAAGATACCTGAATATATACATATATATATTCAGGTATAGAGTGGTTAAAAAAAATCATTTTTTTTCCGTGGTACTCAACGGAAAATATTACTACGTTATGAAAAAGTAACTCATACCAAATTTGAGAAGTCTAAACATTTTTTTAGGTAGGGCTCAAACGAATTTTCATTTTTTTCCGACTCTTCGTCCATTTTTTTGTCCTTCATTTGTTTTCTTACTTCAACACGGTAAATTTAATTTATAAAGTTTATGGTAAAAAAAATATTAAAATACAAATTGTGTATTGTTACAGGAAAATTTTTTATCAAGACTTACATTGGATCACGCACTATCATTTTCTGCATGGAGATAAAAAAAAATTAATACTCCGATAATCATGGGGAAAAAAAACATGAAAAAGGCGTTTGAGCACTAACTAAAAAATTGCTTAGAACCCTCAAATTTTGCAAAACTTTCTTTCTTTTAACATACTTCAATTTTCCGTTGAGAAAAAAAAATTTACAAAAAATTCCAATTTCATACTTCTACACGTGGCATATATTAGGTATTCGACGCCATTTCACCTAGTCTACGACCTCGACGATTGAAGGGAGAAATCCCTTTAGAAATTCGAAAATGAGTAATTTTTCATGATTTCTTTTTAAGGTGATAGAATAGTCGCCTCATTTTTTAATTTTGACATTATCTTATTACAAATTTCAAGTGTTGATAGAAATCGTTTTTAAGCAAAACAAAATGGCGGCGTTATAGGGTATTCCTTTAGGCGTGTTTTGGAATACTGCTCATGTTATGGCTCACAAAGTTAGTGATCGATGTGGCGGAAATTTTGGGCGTTTGCTCACTATAACATTATTGGAAGAATATACCTGAAGTTTTAGGGTTATCGCGTAAATAAATTACTTTTTTGGAGCAAAAATTGTCGCGAAAATGGTTAAAAATATGAAAATTTGGTTACAAAGCCTACGTAATTTTTTATTTTAGACTTTTTTATATTTTCATAGGTATAGCCTTCCAATCATTTTCCAGTGAGAAACCTCCCAAAATTTCAGTCAGATCGATCAATAACTTTTTGAACTATAACACGAACAGTTTTTCCAAAGACTTCTAAAGGAATACCTTATAACGCCGCTATTTTGTTTTGTTTAAAATGGGGAAAAAACATTTTTAACACTTTAATGTTTCGGTGTGGGGGGCGGGGGGCTGCCCACCTCTGCCTCCTCCTGACTACGCCAATGTATAAACTACTCGAACATTACATATGAATTCTTTGTACATTAAAACCCATTAAATTGATTACACGCACGCAAGCGTGCAGCCACATATACAAGGCATACGTTTATACTATTTGCTAAAGCACCCTAACTCCTTTTTTTTTTCAAATCTATTTTTATATCATTCCACTATCTTACATCCATAAGAAATAAAACGAATAACAAAGAACAATCGATCTCGGAGTCACGAAGAACTAAAGCTTCATTTGCAGCATGGTAACTCACCGTGTTTGTTCCACAGTCGTTTTGCATTGTCGTTTATTAATAGATCGTCGGACGAGTCGAATACGAGTGCACGGTCTAAGAATAGCGAACGAGGCTATATAAAGGATATGGAAGAAAGAGTGGGAGAGAGAAGGGTCAGTAATACTAGCAAGATGAAAGACGACACGATATAAATATATTTTCCTTGCTTCTCGTGCGCGCGCGACCTTGACGCACCGGAAGTACTCCGCTTCAGCCCCCCGATGCCTCGAATTCGTAATGAAATTATGCCATCACATCATGAGGGTACATGTTAGGAATTTTCTACCGTTTTAACATCCTTCTCGTAAGCTTTCGAAGAAAGATTTAATTAAGCAGGTTGGAGTGGTCCAGTTGAGTCAAATGACGGTTTATGAACTTTTTTTCTTCAATGAACCTCATAAAATACACGCGGTATAGATTTATTCTGTAGGTGCTAATTTTTCATGAAATATATCATCGAATAGCAAAAACAATGCATTTTCATATTTTCATTACGTGAATAAGAACTGTTGTGTTGCTGCGACCTCGAAAAAGTATGACATTGTCGATGATTATTATGAAAAAAACTGCGTCAGTGAATGTTTCATATCGGGTGTCTCAAAATGATCTGACATTTTTATTTATAAATAAAACATTATTTATTTGAAGAGTACAAATATTTTTAACACAAGGTGAAAACATGGAGGTTATGTGTGGAACGCAATATCCGATAAATGGCCGCCTCATTCCTGTTTGCAAAGCATCACTCATTTGACCGTTTTGGATCGTTAGCATACACTTTTCCTTTAAGAAAACTCCAAAGAAAGAATTCCAATAGCGACGTATCGCACAATCTTGGTCGATGATTTCCATTCGCCCGCAGTGTCGCACGTCGCGCCATCTTGTTGAAGGAATATGTCTTCCAAGTCCATGCCGCTCATGCCATTTATCGGATATTGCGTTCCGCACATAACCTCCATGTTTGTACCTTACATCGAAATAAAATTTTTCGTACTTTTCAAATAAATAACACGTTTTATTAATAAATTCAAATGTCCGGTCATTTTGAGCCACCCTTTACAGCTCAGAATTTCATTCTGCGTCGTTTCAATCATGCCTATTTATACGTATGTCACGAGATTCTTTATTATTACCATCAATTAATATTGAGTGTCGCCGAAATCCGGCAATTTCGCGGCCACTGAGTTTGGCAGCAATGCTCTTCAGTCGCCAGCCAAGATTCGCGATCTTCTCTCAAATCTCGGTTCAATATTGAATATATATGCCTTACGATGGGCAAGATGGGTTTTTTCTCTTCCAAATCTTTACAAACGTCTATTTCGCGTTAATCCGTTAGAAACGGTTTACCTTGGTGGCAAACAGCAAAAAAAACTGCATCACCAGCGTGAACGTCTTGCCCATCCAGCCGCACGTAAAACTGCATACATCGAATTATTTCTTACCTCTGGCGTATTGTGGTGAAAAACATGTCAAAAAAATCGTAAACACTCAGTATAGTCTAGAGAGTCTAGACAACAACATATGTTTTTATTTTTTTTCTAATCTTGGATTGTGGCTGACGCTTCAACTTCCTTGACCGAGCTTTCTTCAAGGAATTCGCTGTTGCGAACAACGATGACAAATCACGAAGAGGGCGGAAACGAATGAAAAGAGAATCGTTGATACACATACACGCGCAAACATATCGCTTTCGACTTTATACTGACTGAACGACGATTTGATTGCGTGGGTCGTGGACCCATGCGTCGCAACGAGCTTACATAGGTGCAGCAAAAATCGTGGGATATTTTTAGATCAGGAGAAAGAGAGAGAGAGAGAGAGAGAGAGAGAGAGAGAGAGAGAGAGAGAGAGAGAGAGAGAGAGAGAGAGAATGACGTTCCGCGTCGAGTTTTATCGCTCGGTTTGTCGAGAGCCACCGAGTCCGAAGACTCGTAAACAGGCCAAAGGTTACAGACGACGAGACCATGTGCACCCGCACGTGTGTGTGCGTAGGAAGCTTGTACCTGGGGCCTTCGGACCGACGCAGGCCAGGGGACTTCGAATCTCTCTTGTTGGCGAATCCATCGTTCTCTCAACCTGTAGTACCAAAGAGAAAGGGGCTGGGGGGGGGGGGGTTCTAAGGGGAGGAAGACTATATACCATGTAAATTCTTTAAGGGACATCGGCTTATATTTAAACTAACACACGTGGCCTCCTTGCCTCTCCTCTCACCCACGAAACGTTCTCTTTCGCGTTGCACGAGCCACCGAGAGTATTCCGAGTCACGTAACCGTGATGAGAATCTCCGAGCGACAGAGGCGAAAATTGTTGCAAAAAAAAAATTGTTGCACCCTGCATTCTTCTTTTCACTTCTGGCTCACGCTTATCGTTCTCGACGATTGAGAATGACCGTGTGACGGGCAGCTAATAAACGCGCATTATTTTACCCTCATTCGCTGATTCTCGCGGATGTACGACTCTCATTGGTGCCTGAGCGCAGAAGTGAGTATACTCGCGGCTAAAATAGAAACTGACGCTCCGCGACGAGATGATGTGACGCTGTCGGTAATACGACCGCACGGACGGTGAATGGGTATGTGTGCATGAAAGCCATGAAAGAGACACCCTATATGCTCACGAACGGAAAACTAGTACTTAAGACACACCCTGTATTTCATTTATTGTGAAAGAACGGTACTTTATGTTTTATTCAAATTGAAATTGCTTGTTGAGTCACTCCCAGGGGGCTGACACTGGGATAAATTCTCTTAACAGTAACGTGTCCCCGTTATTGTCGCCTCGTAACTAACCCACCATGCGGCGCTAGTAGTCACCCGCATGACCCCCACTCCGCAAAGCACCTCCCCGTATTATTTCGTCATTTCTTTCGTCATTTTTTCTCGATCTGTCATTGTTCTCGAATAAAAAAAATCGTAGTGTGGTAAAATCGTAATTATTTTATCATATTAGAAGAGCGATTTGTGGCTCATCGCTATTCAACACGTGTTTTCGAGTCTATATTGGACTACGTGTATAACTATGAAAAGCTCTCTTTTCCGTGTATAGAACACGCCGATAGTGTTCTTTTACACATAATACAATATTACGTATTGATGCGGATGCAGCAATATTCTGCACGTCTCAACGCAGAACAAAAAAAAGCAATCTCGACAAGAAAAAAATCGCAAAACATTGTACAACGTGACTAATCCATTATTTAAAAAATATTAATGTTATCTGTTTATTTCGTTCAATAAATATTTTTAAATACATAATATTGCAACAAGTGTAAATATTGCATCCCTTCCGGGGGAACGGATACAAAATTATCGTAGATATGTACAATAATTCAAAAAAACATGTTTCCGACAAAAGTTACTTTTCTTTGACGTAGCGTCATTATGCAATAAAACATAGGGGGTTTCCCTTGAAGAAAAGTAAGGTTACCCAATCTTCACCGAATGCAGCGCCATCTATCCCGAATTAAATAAAAAGTTCAGACAAAAGTTACGTGTTTTTTAATGTATAATCTGAATCTGTAATGAAAAGTAGGGGTTCCCATTTAAGATTTCAAAGTTCCCCCCCACCACAACCCCAGGGGGGGGGGGCTGGCGGTTAATTTTTGCGGGATTGAATTGCCCCTTGGGAACTATTGAAGGTTTATTTGGGACATTTTTGTCGTACAAGGCTTATTTTTCGAGATATTTAGCAGTCTCAAGATAAAAAAATCACCCTGTATATGTATGTATGTATGTGTGTGTGTGTGTGTGTGTGTGTGTGTGTGTGTGTGTGTGTGTGTGTGTGTGTGTGTGTGTGTGTGTGTGTGTGTGTGTGTGTGTGTGTGTGTGTGTGTGTGTGTGTGTGTGTGTGTGTGTGTGTGTGTGTATATATATATATATATTACTATAATAGTAATTCATTAATTAATTACCATACGCTATGTTGTACGTAATAATTATGATATACCGTCAATGTGTAATGTAATAAATATGTACATGACGTTAAATTGATAATCAAAACAAATATGCATATATATATATATATATATATTTCGTTTGATTATTAATTTAATATTATGTATATATTATTACATTATACCTTGACGGTATATCATAATTATTACGTACAACATAACGTATAGTAATTAATTAATGAATTACTACTGGGTTCTGTGATATTCGCGCTTCGGTGGCATCGGTATACGCTGAAACCGGAAGTCCGTACATCTTCCGGGAATGGTCGTCCGGGAGGCTCGAAATAAGTAATAGGCATGCGCGTATAAGAAGTATTCACGGGCTTCCTCAATTACACTGTGACTCAACGGAAGAAAGAACCGAAGAGAAAAACAAATATATAAAAATTCATAAAAAAATATTTAAAAAAGAATATACGCGATGGGGATAGAAAAAAGGGCGATCGTTTGAATCGTAAACGAATTGCGTCTCGCGTTTAAGATCGCGCTATTATTGGGCCATTAAAAGAAACACGAAGTCGGGATGAGAAAGAAGCAGATAAATAACTGCAAAAATTAGTGTCACGATTGAGTGAAATACCAAAAATCGCCGTCCCACGCGTGTCGCCATTCGCATATATATACCTCCATTACAATTTTCTCAATATATTTCGATGGTTTTCTAATTCGCGGCGGAGTTTCGGTATGCGAAAAAATGATTTTCTTTTACGAGGCCGAAGTATCTTGACGAGAGAACAGCTCGCGATAAATGTCGTGCCCTCGCTTTTGTCGGTTTTATCTTTTTTCTTTGTGTTCGTCATCGGGGCGCAATTCCGGGTTCGACAATAACATATCGCTCGTAATCGCGTCACCTTACCGAAATCTAAATATGAAGTGGGTGCGCGCCGTTGCGATTGTCGGGGTCACTCGGAGTCGAGGCTCGTGTTCGCCATGTACAGAAAAACGGCGAGCGATACGGAGGATCTCGGAATGTGGGTAAACAGATGAGGATTTTTCTAAGCTATTTAGTCGATGCTCTCGTGAAGGGACCGAGCGAGAGATAAGACCCCGTCGCGTTTTCAAGGGACGAAGCGGACGCCCGGGGGGGGGGGGGGGGGAGAAAAAGAACGTTGAAGATATAATGCGAAGAAAAAAACGAGAATGCTTGAAAATCGAGCCGGCCGAGAGGGTTCGCAATGGCGAAATACAGAGGCGCCACCGTCGAAACGAAGACTAGTAATATTGACCCCCGGGGTCTTTTGGTGGGGAGAAACATAAGCGGGCCTCACTCCGGTGCCATTAACACATACGACGCCTACAATTCGGTTTTTACATGTACGGTAAGTAGCGAGATACACGAAATTCGAGTCCGATGACACGAGTCCCAAATATATCGTGTGATCGTTGAGAAAAAAAAAAAGAAAAATTGTGACAAAAAAATGTAAGAAAAAACAAGACGAAAATGATCGATGGTCGAGCGAAGATTGAACGAAAAAGAAAGGTTGTGTTTAAACTCACTTGTGCCTGGATGTCTTTCATTGTGAGCGCGCACGCGCGTGTGTATGTGTGTGCGTGTATGGACTATAAAGCCCCGTGCTCTCCTGATCGGATCCGAACTGTGACTGCGTGCTCTACTGCTGCAAGCGAACGCTGCGAGCGGGAAGCGCTTACGTACCGGCGTGTCTGCGGAAGACTCGTCAGCTGTGCGGATCTCGTCAGAGCATCGGACAACGCGACGCCCGCGCGCGGACCTCTTCCTCTCGCGCTCTCTCCCTCTCTCTTTCTCTGTCTCGCTTTTTTCTCGACGCCCGCTACGAGAGCCGGGCCGCGACGCCAACGGTCTTCGCTCGCTCTTCTTTCCCTCTCACGCAGCACTTTCGTGTCCGCCTCCGATTTTGTTGAAACTCATATCGTTGAGCATCGAAAACTAGTTGATGCGTATTTTTTCATCTGAGGCGGAAAAACGGTTTTGGGGCTTAAAGCTATCCCTTAGAGTGAAGCATGTCAAGGTGAGTGAAGTATGCCGTTTTTGCGGTTTTACCCGCAAGCTATCCACCGGTTTCAGTGAAACGGAAACGAAAATTCTTTTAACGGACTACGTCTACCTAGGTAGGTGAAAAATTGCATTTTCCAAAAATATTTTTGTTTGATGCTATCACCTTTTAGCCACATTGCCTTAAAAATTCATTGAAATATTCCTAAAATTGTATGAGCTACAGGTTCTCACCGTCGGCCGAGCGAGCGGTAGCAGCACCATACTTCGAATTAAGTCTTCTCACTTTAGACGCTAAAGAAGGCTATTTTCATCATTTTTTTTAAGCTTTATATTATAGATATTGATACAAAAGTTGTTACACTTAATAAATACACTTTCGAAATACATTTAAAAACAATTTTATTTACTTAAGTCACTATTTATAGCCGAAAATGGTAGTTAAAAAGACGTCCTAAAAAAATTGTAGGGTTACGCTTCTGATGAAATCTCGGAGATGGATCATCCGAAAAAAGAAAATCAAACGGTTTTAGATTCAGTATGGTAATGGTTATAGCGCATATCATTCGGTTTTTTATATCTACAAAAATAACAACAAGGCGGGCATTTTTCGAAAAAACAAAAAACGTTTTTTTTTTCACCGTTTTGGCAAAAAAATTAGTAAATATCGAAATTTATAACCATCCTTGATATGCGCTATACCTATAGTTGTAAAGAATATGTGGTTAAAATTTCATAAGGATCGGTTCAGTAGCTGCGAAGATTTTATCAACAAGCCGTCGAAAAACGATGTTTCACGAAACACGCGATTAAAGTTTGTTTGGGTTACATAAATATATAAAAATTATTTTTTCAGAGTATTTCGAAAATGTATTTATTAAGTGTAACAACTTTTATATCAATATCGATAATATAAACCTACCAAAAAAAAATCATGAAAATAGCTTTTTTTAAGCGTCTGGGTGAGAAGACCCCTTAAACGCATTTTTCTCGAAATACTGGTTTCGAAGTCGGTGGACAAGATATCTCAAGAACCACTTGATGAATTGTTTCCAAATTTACAAGAGGTACGATGAGAAATATTTAAAGGTCGTTGACGATCTCACTTTTTTTTAAATACATTTTTATGTTTACAAATAGTTACGTAAAAATTGTGGCTTTTTTGATAGATTTTGCATGCTCGCGCTTCAATTTGTCGCCACGTTGTTGAAAAGTTGATTTTAAAAATCGACGATCGTCAACGACTCGTATTTATTGTTAAGTTGAATAACCCGTTTACTTTTTAGATTTTGGATGGACCGTTTAAGCTGGAGAGTGTCCACCGCCAATAGTCACAAAGAAAATTTCATCATCTGCCGGCGGCCATGTTTTTGTCGTTTTTATACTTTTTTTTGTGATTTTTTAAATGCTGTCAATAAATGGATCTCTGTGCAAAAAAAATGCGCCTCTTTTTCACCAACCGTTTCCCAGAAAAAAATCGAATTCGGTCGTTTTTTTCGGGCCTCTAGGTAAATATAGCCCTTTAATTTGAACGTAACGGGCAACATTTTGGAGGGGGAACAAAATTATAATTTGGGTAATGCTAATTTTAGGTAATGGCAATTTCTCCCGGATAGCAAGCCTAAGGGGCTTGCTATCCGAGAAAAATTACCATTTTTACAGCACAGATTTTTAATGAAAATTGAGGTTTTTGCGAGAAATAGATGACGAAAGTACATCAATATAGACTTGTATACAAATTATTTAAATACCAAAAAATGTTCCCATCTGGCCAAAAGTAAATAGCTTCACTGAATCGTCGATCATTTATTTTCTGCTTCGATTTGGAACTCCGCTTTATGCGCATTCCCTTCGTATCGTTGGCTCTTTGAAATGGCCTTTGATTTATCAATCAACGATTATTTTTCGATTTTTCGCGGAATTTAAAAGACGGGCGATCGATTTTTGCCATTTCTTCCATATACACGCCGTGCCTCTTTTTTCGGTCATTTTACAAGTGGACTGTCAGATATCGTGATAAATCAAGCAGCCTTCTCTAAGTCTACTAAAATACTTTTCAAAACTCCTGTATTAAGTTAATCTCACTTAAATAGAACCGACGCTACGGCTGTTTGAAAGTTAGGGATGTTGACGATTTTGGAAAAGCGGCCAAATGAGTCGAAAATGTTTTTTTTTATTTTTAATTTTGAACGATTTGGAGGTTCTATCCGATGGAGAATTGTTGGGTTTTTGCCGAAAGCTCGAAATTACGCCGGCTAAACTCGAAATTTCGATTTTTTTTGCACCGCAATTTGGAGGAATTTTTCGATACGGTCAAGGTGAATTTAAAGTTTGTAGAAACATTTGAAATCAGCATACACATTCTGAATACAGTAAAAAACACCTGCGATAAGGGACTTCAAGTAAGGGGTGATTCACCCTCTTAAGCTTGCTATCTGGCAAACGTGAATAAATACGTAGGGTAGGTTGGGTCCGATAGAAACACGGGTCAAATGAAACAAGTTGAATAACTCGATGACGGTTAGTGACAGCAGCTCGGCTCCGAGGGGGCAAGGGACTGCTTTGCGTATTGGAACGTACAACATTTAGGTTTTTTGCTGTTTGATAAATCATCTGAAGCGAGGGCGTGGGGGACAGTTGAATCAAACGGTTTCGGGTCAATTGAAACGTGTTTCTATTGACCTTAAACACACATTTCATATGCAAGCAAATTTTCCAAATATTGCTTTATTTTTTTAGGTGCCAAGAAATCATCCGAAAAGTAAAATAATATTAAAGAACCTTAATGTACCTTCAGTGATACTCCATACACATCATAAACAGTACCTGGGTTTAGTAGAAACAGTTCAATCAGCTGAACTTGAATCAGCTGAAACCAGCTGAATCACCTATTTCAACTAACTCCAGGCACTGTTTCGATTGACTCGGGGTCACATAAAACGTTGTCCGAGTGTTTCTAAATAGCTTCTACCTAAGTTGAGAGCATATAAGAAGTAAAATCAATAATGGTATCATATAGCCAGATAATCTAGCTATAATTAGAGCCCATTACCAAACAGAAAGAGTATAAAATGAAGTCACACTAACCGATTTTCTCAGAAACGTTCCAATTGACCTCAGCTTACCGTAAGCTTTAATTTCATCTCCTTTACAAAGTTTGATTCGTTTCATTCGATACAATGCGCCCCTTCTAAATATGGTATGAGAGAAAGGAATATGAAGCGGCGGTTCAACCCTTCTTTTTTTTTTACCATGTACATTTTTCTACCGTATACATGAGATTTAACAAAATCAACGGCGGCCACCAAAGTAATGTTTCTTGTCAGCTTCTTTTTCGTAGCTTTTCATTCGCACGAAACCACCCAGTTTTTGTGAGGAAACGAGAGCAAACCGTTCTTAGTCGCTTGTGGATAGAGCATCGAAGTGGGTTTTTCGCGCGAACTGATGATACATCCGAGTCAGACTTTAGTCGCAAACTTCTCCGCTCTAGGCGACGTAGAGAAGAGAGAGAAAGAGAAGGAAAGACGGCCCACGCTTCCAAATATTGGTGCGATCATCGCCAATATGGGTGGGCTAATGCCCAAAGCAAGAGCGCTACGATCCAATTCGATAGACATTACAATTTAGTTTCATTGAAATATTTATGTAAATTAATATTCGCAACACAATGATATAGGTACTATAGACTTGTTTTTTAATACAGTATAGTAAGTACTATCAAATAGATCCGTAATGATTTTATTAGATGAAATAACAATAACATCATGATGCAAATATCTCGTCAGATATCTAATTATAATACAATACACTAAATCATCGATATATATATATATATATATATATATATATATATATATATATATATTATACTGGCGAGAAAGAGGGGGGGGGGGGGGAGGATTGAAGGTGCAGAATTTGTAAGGAACAGAATGAGACGCTGCAGCACCTGTTATTATGTGAAAAGGGCTGGGCGTTCGTAACGGATAAAGCAAGAAAAAAAGCAGAGGAGTGGGTGCAAGGATTGGATAATTTAGCGATAAAGGGAGAACTTATAAATATGTCGGCCGGGAAGATACAAGAGGGGATGTGCGATTATTTTTGGAAGATAGAGAAAGTGTGCAGAAACATGTGCAAGGAGGAAGGGGGAAGAGAAAAAGATGGAGGGAAGGATTAACCTAGAAAAAGAGAGAAATGTTAGTGACAAGGAAAAGAGTATGCAGAGCGCGAATAAGGTAAGAAAAAATAATATCAATTTGTAAAAAAAACTTGTTAAAAATGTTGTGCAAATATAACTCGGTTTGATTGATTATACATGCATACATATATATATATATGCAATCCACTGTTGTATATCATTAGTTACCTATTTTATTGAGTATCTGTATCACTACTATATATATCAAAGTATCGAATTAAACATATTCATTCTTCTTCTGTATAAAAGACTTATTTAAAAAGGAAATGAAGCCTTGAAAAAACGGAAGAAAAAAATCGGGTATTAGTACATTCCGTAGCTTCGAGTCACCGAGTCCAAATTGTATACTTATTACTTCGCCGTCATTCTATTTTTAATTTACTTCGCGGCACTGTGAGAGCAACGCAGTGGGACACAAATCATCGCCAAAAATGACTTCTTGGATATCGCGGGTGGGCCGTCTAACATCTGGGAATACGCGGTAACTCTCAGCCGTTGAGTAACATTGTAATGTTATTCATCATCATTATTACTATCATGATTTAACCGAAAGGCATTTCGTTGAGGAAAGATTTTGGAGACGTTGAGTTTTGGGTATGGCTATGAAAAGTCGCTGGCTCTCGAACCAACTAATTTCTTTGCGAAATTGGAAATCGCTATGAAGCGGGGAACCTTAAGAGAGAGGGGTCACATACATAATAATTTTCTCATCCACCATGATGTACAATGTACAATGTTGTGTATCGTAATTATTGCATGTGGTGAAATTATTCAATATATCATGTATTGTTTCATGTCAATAAAGATGCATATTAAAAGTGATAAAATTATTATTATAACTTTATTCATTATATATATATATATATAAACTTTAACACACACATACACGCGCGCGCCCACACATAGATAGCCCCATTCCTCTTTTTATTTGAAGATCTAAGCGTGGGAAGACAAAACGAGTGGGACTATTGCGGCTCTCTCGATCTCGTATCGTCGAGATCGAAGAGCGATGTGTAGAGCATGTAGAGATAGAGCATATATATAAGCGATTTTCCCTGTTTTCGCGATGGGCATTGCGTGTGGAGCAGTTTCACCGTGACAATAAGGCTGGCGCGAGAGAGAGGGGTGGGGAGGGAGAGAGAGAGCCAGCGCGCACGCTAATACCGAATAGATCAGAAATGAAATTCTCCCGTTGTCTCGTCGTGATGATATTTCAAGAAGGAATTTTCTCGGAGATATTTTATTTCTCGAGTCACACTCGCACGGCTATCGCATCGAGACTGGTGATACATTTTTCCATAAATATTTCTCCGCGTGCAAAAAAAACGTCAATTAAGCTTCAAACACGTTTTTCTCGAAATCTGTTTTTGAGGTCGGCATGCAGCAGCACTTGAACAATTTTCGTCCAATAGACTTGAAATTTTAACTGTAGCTTCTTAGATTGCTTCAACAGTCAAGTACGAGCTCTTCTTTTCGATTAATTAAAGATTGTAAACATATCAATTTTTATGTAAAAAGTATGATCGAAATAAAACAAATTTTTTTTCATTTGTTTATGTTTTTTTATTAAAACATTTTTTTTTAATTACCCTTCGCCCTTGACTGGTAAAATTAATATAATTGATGAAAATATTTCACTCTTAGTTTCAGGATTAAAATTAAGACAGTTCTATCGCGTGCCGCCGAGATGGTTGGCGAAAACCAATAGTGCTATAGCGCCTCGTGCGTTGCCATTTTGTATGTTTTTTTCATTATGTTTTTAGATACTCCAATGTGCACCTAACAAAGCCAAGAAGTTCTTTTGACCATGTATTTTATTCCTTTCTTCAAAAGAAATTCCAAAGAAAACGATCGAAAATGGACACAGTGGTGTCTAAAGATTGATCGGAAAAAAAAACCACAACGAAGATTTTTCTTTCATCAACACGCAGAATATAAACCACAAAAGTGAGAAATTTTGAAAAACGATGAAATGGTACGTTTTGAAACAAAGAGATTGAATTTTCCGAAAAAATGGCTACATTTTGTAATAAAAAATACTTTTTTTTAATTCTCAAAAACTTCTTAGGATTACGTTTTAGACATTAAGACTAGAAAGATTTATACCAAATTTTGTCATAATCGTTGAATTACTTTTTCAGCTATATGTCACTAGTTTTTCTATTAGTTTTTCAAAACGTCAGCTTTGAAGATGTATTTTAGAAGACCGTGCGATACCTCCGTCATTTTTAAAGATTACTCAGAACAACTGCGATCTGACAGCCAAAAGTAGTGATAAAACATACAAGTGTCAAAAGAGGTAAAGAAATCTTGCCTTTAAAAAAAGTAAAAAAAATCAACAAATTTTGTCCTCGCCTAGAGGTAAAAAGTATTTAGACATTTTTGCATCCGTTCCGCTCGTGTAAGTACTGAAATCTAAGGGCACGTTGGGCGAATTAAAAATTGCAACGTTTGATGAAAAGTTTGCATCTCTATAAAGCTCGAATCTTTCACTTCAATAAGAGAAGAAGAAACAACGAAGTCGCTAGGATATATCTATCTTTTTTCCGCCAACGTTGAAGCTCTATCGTGCGAACGACGGGATGAGAAATAACACCGACGAGTTGCCCACAAGATAGATACAAATACGGGACGCACTCGTGGATCGTTCTTGATAATTAACGATATCGCTAATTCTATTTGTTCGAAGTAACGGCACGAGAAAGGCTCGAAAAAAGGAGAGATAAGCGCCCGCACACACACACACATACACACACACAAACCAAGAAAAATTAATCTAATTGTGAACGCCGCATTAGTAATTACCACATTTTCGTATCGCCTCCCCCTGACCCCCTTATTCCACCCTTCTTATTTGCCTTTTTCGTTACTCGTGCCTACGATTTCACGTCATATTACGAAATATTTGTACCGCTGGACTTGGGATTAGTTCGGAAAAGTTTGCTTTTAGAATTTCTATAATACTGCAAAGCATTCCTTGAACGGGGTTATCGCGAGGCGCGGCGGGGGTTATCGGCAAGGAATACACGTTCTCGTGTGTACGCGAAGAAACGAAATTACTCGAGACATGTGACACGTAGATAAGAAATGCGAAATGTAGAAGAATAAAAGTGAGCGGGAGGGAAAGAGAGAGGGGAGACCAAAAGAAAAATAGCATGCTAATTAAGTCCGGAAGAGAGCGCTCGTTTTTTGGCTCAGCCCTGTCATCCATGCTTGCGTACTTATGTGCCTAAACGGGTATGGATATATATAGCATTTTACTTACGCTGTATACTATTAAGGGGGAGATACCTTTAGGCGAGGAAAAAATGGCTGATTTTCATAATTTTTTGTTAAAAGGAAAGTTTTCTTTACCATTTTTGAGACTTAGGGTATGTTTGATTGCTACTTTTGGCTGTTCCATACATGGTATATATATATATATCTATTTTTTATTAACCTTTAAAAATGACGGATGTATAGCACGGTTATCTAAACGGGGAATGTTGTCAGACGGCATGACCCGTTGCGTCTGCGGGATTAATCTGAAATAACAATAACGAAGGTTTTTCTTTTATTACCGCTCATACGCAGAATATGAACCAAGAAGAAGTGAGAAAGGTTGAAAATCGATTAAATTGTACGCTTTGGAACAAAAATATTGTATTTTCCGGGGAAAAATGGCAATATTTTGCCATTGAAAAATACTTTTTTTTTTTCAAAACTATAGAGGGTTATGTTTTAGACAATGAGGTTAGGAAGATTCATACCAAATTTCATCAAAATCGGTCGATTCATTTTTTAGCTATACGTCACGCCAGTTTTGAAAATGCAGTTTAGAAGAACGTGCCACATCTCCGCCATTTTTATAGATCGATAAATAAAAAAATCATATCCATATTTCAGAAAGTATACCCGAAGTCTTAAAAATGATGAAGAAATCTTTCCTTTTGAAAAAAAATCATGCGAGCGCCAGGTTTTTCTTCGTCTGAAGGTATCTCCCTCCTTAAATGAAAAATTCTTATTGATTATATCTTCATAATGTGCCCATGGTGTTCACTTATAACATACACTCAATCTATCCTTTAAATGCATATATATATATATAGACACACCATTTGATAGAAAAAATCTTTAAGGTGTTAGGCTACCGTGAACATTTTGAGACTCTCGCTTATCGCTTGGGGCAATTCAAATTCAAGAGGAAGATCTAACATATGGTGCAAGCATCGCAGATTGCAGGTAACCTTATGATTGCAACAGTAGAGTTGCTAGTGAAACTTCAAATGCGTTTTTTTCTCGAAACTATGTTTTTCAAAACGGTTTACACGATTTCTTGACATCGTATGAACGGATTGACTTGAAATTTCGTACACTTATTCAGTGTGACGGTAGTTTAGTCTTTATCGACATTTTTCGTCTTAACTTTTTTTTTTCATTAGTCGTTAACAACAATAATGTCATTTTGCCTCGAAAAACCGGAAAAAAGATTCAACATCTTTTCCCTGATTGAAGCACGATGACAAAAAATCTCGGTCAAGTCCTAGCCAATATTATCTTTTTTGAGGAACAATCCTTTTTTTGTTTCAGATCGACGGAGTGACAAAAATAAAGTACACAGTTGAGCCCCCTCACGTTCAAAGATCCGTGAGATGAGATTGTTCATAAATTCTTTAATTATTCATATGTTTTATGTAATTTGGTACACAACTTTGTTAATATATCTACAAATAAATATCGAAAGGATTTTTCAATCATTTAACTTATTTCTTGAATTTTTTTTCAATGATCCCGATTTTCGTGTCATCACAGTAGCACATTATGAGCATATTGAGGGCACTAGTAGAATAAGCAAAAGTACTATTGTGTAACTTCATATTATTACTAATATATAACGGTATTGTATAATAACTTAAGTATAATTATTACATGCCATTGTGTATAGTAAAGCTGTTACAATATTCATCAAAGAATGAATACTTATCAAATACCATGCAATTATGTGTATAACGGTATAGTATACAGGGTGTCCCAGAACTGATGGTAGGCCTGGAAATTAGGGGTTGGGGGTGAAATTCTGAGTGGATTGATATACGCATGTATGGGTCTTAGATGAACCCCTGAATTATTATGAATTTTTGAAGGCAGGCCAATGAGGTGCGCCGAATGAGCCAGCCTATCGCTCACCGACGTACGCTGGCTTAGCTGGCGCACCTGATTGGCCCGCCTTTGAAAATTCATAATAATTCAAGGGTTAATCTGAGACCCATACATGCTTATATCAATCGACTCAGAATTTCACTCCTAACCCGCCATTCGAGGGACTACCATCAGTTCTCGGACACCCTGTATAATACTTTTTTCCCCTGAGTTCCAACGTATACTCTTGTGGTTTTTACGTATTATCCTTCCCAATCGAATCCTTTTCTATCATTCCTTACCCTCACTTCGTTAATCTAACCTAACTTCCGTTTAGTGTCAATTTCTATAGCACATAATATTTATATAGAATATTTTCATTACAACCTACATAATTATAAGTGATTAACAACGTCAAAAAATTCAAACAATATAAACAACCGCTTCGTCCTAACTACCAAAAAGCACCTGCTCGCTATCCCCAAAGTACGGCTTTTCGGCATTTGTTTTGTCGCTGGTACCCCAAAGTAATTTGCTAAAAAATAAAACTAAAAATTAACAGCCCGTAAAAATCTGGGCAAGAAGAAAAAGTGTGCAAGCACGGTGTTCCACGTGGTGCGACGCAACGTACCCGATCCGTGGCACACGGATATTCATATGCCGCGTACCGCGTACACAAACGCTGGGGTTTGCATATCGCGAGCTATATCATCATCGAGGGTAGCAACAGAAGCGGCGACGAGTACACCAGACCGAGAGAGCCCCAGTATAAATCGCCACTCCGCAAGACGTAACGGTTACTAGAGCACGGGACGGAGTAGAGCGGAAGAGTTGCGGGGCGGCCACGTGTAGGAAGATCCTAAAGTGGCTGTGGCGGAAAAACGCGAAAAAAGTGCACGAAGGAGCAAAACGAAACGTGATTTTTTCAGAACTAAAAAAAAACAACAACAAAAAGGCCAGAAAATTACGCGTTAATAACGAAGTGACGAAGAGACGAGTAGTATATAAATGTTAAGCGTCGTGTCGAGCTTCATCGACCCCGTACCGGTACGAAATTTATATTTTTGGTTTTTTTGCGTTCGATTTTTTCTTTTTTTTTTTTTTTTTTCTTAAGACGAAGTTTCGTTTGGTATGCGCGCGCAGTAGGTGAAATTGTGTCAGTGCGAATAGATTGCTGATTCTCCCGGGCGCGTTATTAGTATACTCTCCACTGTGTTATAAGTGTACCTAAAGGGGTTGCGTGTTCACCTATCGGTTACATATCTACCCCGTTGCTTCGAGCTCTTCGGTTTCCTGTATTCATAATCTCTGATCATTTGCGTCCCCTCATATATACAGGGTATCCTGTCAAGAATGGACAATCCTGCAACTGTCGATAGGTCAGATCATTTCCTACTATATATATCCTGGAATTTCAGTTTAGTAACAATACCACAGTTGGCGAGATGAAAATCATCTGCTTTAGGTTTTTCGCATGCCATTTCTAGAAAAGGTAACTTGTGTTGATCCGGGATTTGAAAAAATACTTTTGGTTATTTCTTGTATCCAGTATCTCCTTTTTAACCTTAAATGTTAAAGAAACTTTCTGAAAAACGATCTCATGCAGAATTTTCGTACTAACTATTTTAACCATCTGACTTTGATAGACTGCAGCGTAAAAAAAATGTACTACGCATATCGCGTCATTTACTTTAGAAAATTGCTTAGTTATTGTCGATTTATATCATTTGTAGAACCGCCAAGCGAAAAACCAAAAGCAGATGTAATTTTTTCAAAGAAACAAGATAACAAAAATAACAAATAGCCGAAAGTCTCGAACACCGTGGGACTTTTACTGAACTGAAATTGCAGTGCATAGTACGTCATGATCTGATCACCCTGTATGTCGAAGTGTGACCCGTACAGTTTTTCTGCTTTTCGGCATTTTACCACACACACACACACACACACACGCACGCGCGCGCACCCCCCCCCCCCCCCCCCCCCCCCCACACACACACACACACAAAAACGCACGTGCGCACCCTCCTCTCTGAACGTACCCACCATGCATTCGCCGTGTTCAGGATAAATAGAGACGAGACACGACACCGCCTCCTCCTCCGTACATTGTGTCTCCTTTTTACCTTCACCTGTCGAACTGACCGAAATGGGAGGGGGCGCATATCCGGTTATTTCCGGAACGGTCCTTGAAATGATCTATCCATAAATAAGCTTACATTTGATTAAAGGCAATTTTGATGGAATCGGGGTTTCGATAATGTTCAGTATTAGTCCCAATAGGTTACTTCGACTTCTGAGCTTCGAAATCGAAAGCATCCTCGTATTACTGGAGGACTAATACTGAACATTATCGAAACCCCTATCCCATCAAAAAGGCCTTTAATCAAATGTAAGCTTATATATATACATATATTGGGACGTTGAATAAGTTCTCGCTGTTTTCCAGCAGGTGGCGTTACCAGAACTGTGTGCGTATAATTGAAGATCGTACCGCGTCTATGAAGAAGTAAAATAAGCAAGCTTGAAATCCAGTGTACGTTATTTCGCCGAAGCGTGGACAACTTTTTTTTCAGTGTTAAACATGTCAAATTTGGTACTGAAAATAGGGTGCGGGGAATTTTGCTGTACTGCTTTATTTAGAAAAAAATCGACAGCAGAATTACACAGAATTCTCGTTGAGACTGACGTCGACGATACTGTGTTGGAACCAACATGCAGAGATTGGTTTAGACGCTTCAAAAATAGTGTTTTCCATTATTACTTATTACTTCACGAAGGCTCATGTCAGTTGCTAGCTGAGCTTGCGGAATCATTAGGAATTGATCACACAATAGTTTCGAAACGTATTGAACACATTAGGAATGATTTTTCAAAATAGACCATTGATTTTAATGAAAAAACAGCGAGAACTCATTCAACATCCCAATGTGCATGTATATATATATATATATATGTCCGTTTGTACATATTCATTCCCCTAGCATTTTCGATCGATTCCACGCTGTGTGCGGTACACCTCACCCGAGTTCGCGTCGTATTTCCGCCCGCTGCTTATCTGTACGAGAAGCGACCGATGCCGGTTGACAACCTGGCGGCGGCGGCGATGGAGGCCTGAGCCAACGAACGAAAGGAGGGTTGTTTATGCGCGCTCGTGCCAGCGGGTGAAGAAAGAGAGAGAGGAAGGGACAGACAGCAAGAGAGAAAGAGAGAGAGAAAGAGAGGGTGGGAGGAAGAGAGACAAGGAACGTTAGGGTTTAGAAAATTGGCGGTGGTGAATTTGCGATAGTGAGCGACGAGTCATCGTCCGGCTTGCAATCAGCTTGCGCGTTTTTTCGAGGGTCCCGAACAAGCTCTCATAAAAAAAATCGAGACCATTAGAAAAGGATAAGAAACGTCACTGTCGTGCTTGCCGAAAACGTCATTGAGCACAGGAGCGCGAGGTGAAGAAAGCTCGACGAGTCCGGATAGTTCGGACCCACAACCGCACGAGTGGATAACCTCCCGTATGAATGCGAGGCAGAGGGTGCGAGGTCGCAGAGCGAGAGCCCCGGAGCGAAAAGAACCAAGGGGACGAGGCTAGCGGGAGTGATAAGAATTGGGAATGAGATAAGAGGATCGGAACACTCACCTTGGGATTTTGAAGTGATCGAGAAGGCGAGTCACACTTTGCAATAATTTGCTCGAAATACCCAAAACAATCGAGTATCGTTTCGATCGTTGGGCCGATCAATCTTGAAAGATTATCGGATGCAACCTTTTTTTTTTGGTTTTATTTCACGAATTCCAAAATACCCGCGGGTTTTAATGGATTACCCAATTGAACTCTTTCCTGTCACTCGATTTCTGCACTTTCCTTATCCAACCCAACTTCCGCTGCGTGCACGGCTCTCTTAAGGGGCTATACCAGTGTGACACTTTCAAAAAATCGATTTTTTTTTTGCATTTTTCGACAGTTTATACTTTCAAGAATATCCTGCAAAAATTTCAAGGCCGCATTTCTAATACTCCCCGAGTGGCAGCCTTCTGCAGAGCAACCGCTCGTAGGTATACAATCGATAGTTAAATCTTTAAACGCGTTTTGATCGAAATGAGATTTTTCAAATTTGCCGACATTGTAACTCAAAGAGCAATTATACAATTGACTTGAAATTTGAACTGAATACTCTTGAATATATTTACTCTACAATGATGTAGGATATTTCTAATTGGATGAAAATTGACGATTTGGCATTGAAAAAAGAGACCATTTTATAGGCAAGAAAACAGACTTTGTTTTTCATAATTACGCTATTTTGTTAGATTTTGATATTTTTCGAAAATCCTACGTCATTGTACAGAAAATACCTTCCAGCTTAAGAACATTTCTCTCTTTTTCGGTTTCGGCTACTCAATCGGCCGGGATCATGTCAGCAGCGGAGGAACTTTTTTTTTGGCGCCTCCGAAGGCAGCGCATAAGTCGCTTGGATCTTAATATTTTTATATGAAAAAATGATGTAATGTAGGTAAAATATCGTCAACTATATTCTTAATTTTTCGAAATATTTAATTGCGTACTTTTCTTCCAAAAAATTCCCGAAAATCACCCAAATTTTCAGTGTTCACACTGGTATAACCCCTTAAAGGGGAGATACCTCCAGGCGAGGACTAAATTGCTGATTTACGTGATTTTTTTTAAACGGAAGATATTTTCCTCATTTTTGACACTTAGGGCATGTTTCATTGCTATTTTTGGCTGTCACTTGGTATATTTAATTATTTTTTTCAAATGGCGGACGTATGGCATGCTCTTTTTAACGGGTTGCGACGCTTGTTGTCGGATGGCGTGGCACGTAGCGTCGGCGACATTAATCGGGGAAGAAACCAACGAAGATTTTTTTTTTCATTAAGGATGTTGAGTCCCAAATCGCGAATGATGATAAAATTCGGAAAATTTGGTATGTTTTTGTATGAAGTATTTCAATGGTCGTTTAAAAATTTCACGACAATTAGGAAGCTCGTTATTGAACAATTAACATTCACAAATTAAATGCTGTCTTATGGAAACTAATGTAACTTTGCAATAAGTTTTTTTTTGACCTCTCAATTTTGTAATATCTACAATATACTGAAAGCAACGGAAACAAAACGAAGTTTATTGATAAATTGTTTTTTATTTCTTTTAAAAATTGTTCTTAACAAAATGTTAATTTTTTAATAACGAGCTTCCTTATCGTCGTGAAATTTTAACACGACCTCTTAAATACTTCATACAAAAACATACCAAATTTTCAGAATTTTCTCATCATTTTTTTTTTCAACTCTTAAGAAGGTTGAAGTAATGATGATAGAATTCTGAAAATTTGGTACGTTTTTACATGAAGTATTCAGGAGGTCGTGTAAAAATTTCATGACGATTAAGGAGCTATTTATTGAACAATTAACATTAACATATTTCATAGGGACTCAACATCCTTAACACTCATACGCAGAAGCTGAACCAAGAAAAAGTGAGAAATGTTGAAAATCGATGAAATGGTATGCTTTGAAACAAAAAAGATTACATTTTCCGAAAAAAGTGGCTACATTTTTGCAGGGAAAAATTACTTTTTTTTTAAGTGTTCAAAAACATTCAGGGCCATGTTCTAGGCAATAAGATTCGGGTAAGTGCGGGGTTGTTGGCCACAGTTGTTTCAAGGATCCGTCAAAATAAAAGTACAGACGTTTCTTAACTTATCTTCATATGTAATTAAACGTTAAAAGTTTAACTTTAAGATAATTTACGAAATTAAAACATACTCCTATCGGATCAATCTTATAATTACTATTTTTTTAAATCTCGATTGGCTATTTCTCCCAGAGTATCCGGGTGTGATGGCCATAGGAGTAGAGGTGAGATGGCCACTTACCCAGCATTGTGCTCTCGGTTTGTTCTTTGGTTTTATGTTTTGATTCTTAATTCTTTTCCTTCAGGCCACATCTAGAACACATATAGTCGAAATCAGTATAATTTTCGTGTAGCCAAAGTTGGCATACCATCCACTGAAGCCAGTCTTCGATGAGACGAGTTTCATAATAATTTTCTCCGCAACATTTTTTATCGTTGTTCTTATATCGCCTTTCTAAGGTCTTCCTAGGTATTTCGTGGGTTGTATCGGCCGCACGTACCGACAATTCATCATTTTTCACAGCACTAATAGCTGCTTCTAATAGGTCGAGTCCAGTTACCTCGTAGAGCAATTGCTTTTTTCGTGTACTTATTAGGCATCTAAAACAAATGTAGAAAGAATGGATTATTTGAACACGTTAAAAATAATACTATGGCCATCATACATCGATTGTACGTGGGCATCTCTCCTAATCTCCCGGAAGAAATGGCCACATCTAAAATGTAAACAAAGTAGAAACAATACATACGAAATCTTGAGGTTATAACAACGCACTGATCGTGAACTATGTATACAAGAAATACAAAAGTAACCATATTACTTTTACAAAATAACATCACCATAAGGTAAAATATGAAACTTTCAAAAATTTAGGGGTAGACAGTATAATTAAAAAAGATTTTACTTGACACTTTTTTTGCCAAACTTTTGCTCGTACACTTACACCTGCGCACGACACGAAGCCAATTAAACAGTAACAGGTGAAATTTAGTGCGTGGTTCTATGAAACATTTCTATTGGCCATCTCCCGGGGAATTGTCCTAGAAAGACTTATACCCAATCTCGTCAGAATCGGTCGAATAGTATTTAGCTTACTTCACGTTAGGCTTGGAAATTCAATTCAGCAGACGCGCCATACCTCCGAAATTTTTAAAGATTGATAAAAAAAAATAACATTCAACAGCTGAAAGTAGTGACAAAACATACCTTAAAGCTCAAAAAAGGTAAAGATATCTTCCCTTTAAAAAAAATTATGAAAAGCAGCAAATGTTTTCTTCACCGAAAGGCAACTCCCCCTGAAGGAAGAACACGTCGAAAAACGGTCGTTTTTTTTTCGATTTTTTTGTATACTATATTATTCACTCAGGATTTTGAAAAAGGTATGGTATTGAGCATACATTGAACTTTTCTCGTGTACATTATGATTTGAAGAAAAAATCACATCATCGAGGAATAATAGAGCCCCTGTACAAAAAATGTGGCCCAACAGCTGAATCGATAACTTGAGAACGTTTCGTCTAAAAAAAAACTTAAAAAAATGGTAACCTTTGTAAATGTAGTTTTCCACCTACGTAGCGGTTTTTCAAAAAAAAAAATTACTAATGGCGGATGCTGAAAAATTGTGATTTTGGCGAAGTTTTTACGTGTATGGGGTGGCTCAAAAAATAAAAAAATTTGAAACAAAAAACGCCTACTTACGATAGCTACGGCAAGTACGAAAAATTTTCTTTTTTTTTCACATAAAAATGGGACAACTATAGCTAAACTTAAGAAAAGTCGTTTTGAGAAAAACGCGATGGAAAGTTTTACTGTACGTAAATCGTTGCGCTCACTGAATTGTGTCTAACGTCGTGAACTTTCAATATTTCAACTTGAAATTTTTGTCACACATTCTTGAATATGTATACTTTGAGGAAATGCAAAAAATATCGATTTTTTTCACCTGTCACAGCGGTGGCCCGCCTTAAGCTACACTATACCGTATTTGCCAAGGGTACGCGGAAACTATGGAAAGCTCGTACCGGTATAGACGGCATGCACTTTTCCACTCGAGTATCTACACCAAGGTATTGGCCTTCAGCTGACTGGTTGATGCGCCAGCGCACGGCTAAGCGGCCACCGCTCCGGGTATGGGACATGCGCAACGCCGCGTAACTCGAAGTACCGTCCGAGCCGAAACTCGACTGTCCACCCACCAGTGTCGGCTAACAAAGTTCAGCTTCCAAGTTTCAATATGTACATCTGTACGATCGTGACCCATCATCCCGCAACGATACAAAAAAGCACAATCGGGGTAAAAGAAAAACGGAAAGGATCGGATATGCGAAGTCGTTCATTCACAGGTGGCCAACGAAATATTCAAGATAAGACAGTAAAAAATTTCATTGTTTCTAGTATTCGTTAATGAGGTGGAATAAATAATTATTAAAATAACGCAATCTTCCATTTTTCGGAAAGATAGTCGTTGGCATCCCCCAACCTGAGTAATTTTTTTTTGTCAATGCGTAGGGAGAGAGTGAGAGAGAGAGAGAGAGAGAGAGAGAGAGGGAGAGAGAGACCCTGCCTCCCATATACTCTTCGGTTTCCTCTAATTGTTGGTCAGCTTGTGGTACTTTGACCCTGTGCAACTGCTCTCTCTCTCTCTCTCTCTCTCTCTCTCTCTCTCTCTCTCTCTCTCGTTTCCTCTCCACAAGATAAACGAGGGCTTCTTATAACGAGCGTGTATTTTTCACGTGTACCTATAAATAGTACACTGCTTTTATATATCGGTGAGATAACCCGGCGCTTCGCGTCTGCGGGACTCCCGTTTGTACGACTTTCCTGTGTCTGCGTCGCCGCCGGTTATTTCATTCTAGCCGCGCGGGAATAACGTTCCCGATTTCAAATAAGGCCTTCATGAAAGAGACGAACGAATTTGGAGCGTGCTCAAAGCGCGGGGTAAAGACAATCGGGGGATGCGGGGAGTACGACGGGGGGACAAAACGTCGCGACGACGGCCGGTGTGGAGGGTAGGGGGTGTAAGAATTCTGGAGTAATAGGGCAATCGAGGCGATTGTACGGAAGACTCGTAGTCTTAAGTTTCTCGATAGCAACGAGATGTATCAAGCGTGCATTCTTCGAACTTCATATTCATCGTGTTGATTTATTAAAGCCGAACAAACACTCGTTTCATTCCTAAGATTTAGCGGTTTAGAGCGCGATTTTCTCACGTCTCACGGCAGTATTCGCGTCTAGAGAACTAAATTTCGAGCGATTTTTCGGACTTCACAAAATGAACTGCGTAACAGAGCCGCGTACAACTATTTATTTGAGGCTTGACATTTCAATTCTTGCAATAAAAAATGAGCAGCTGTAAATTCCCGAGAATTCAAGACTGAAATCCAAATACTTAAGGGGGCAGATATCTTTAGGCGAAGAAGAAATAGTTGACTTTCACGATTTTTTGTTATAAGGAAATATTTCTTCACCATTTTTTAAATTTAGAGTATTCTTATTACTACTTCTCGCTGTTACATGGTATTCGTCAGACGGCGTGACACGTAGCGTCGGCCAGAATAATCAGAAAAAAATCAACGGAGAAGTTTTCTTTCATTAGCACTCATACGCAGAATATGAACCAAGAAAAAGTGAGAAGCGTTGAAAAAAAAAGAAGTGTTTTCCGAAAAATGGCAAAATTTTGTAATAAAAATGGACGCTTTTTTTTTAATTTTCGAAAACATTTGGGGTCGTATTAAGACATTAGTTTTACTATAAATTAGTTTTTTAGCTATGTCACGCCAGTTTTGAAAATGCCGTTTAGAGCATCGCGCCATACATCCGCCATTTTCGAAGATAAATAAAAAATAAATATCATGGAACCGCCAAAAGTAGTTACAAAAAATGCCGTAAGTCTCGAAAATGGTGAACGTATCTTGTCTTTAAAAAAAATCATGAAAATCAGCAAATTTTTTCGTCGCCTATGGTACCTCCCCCCTTAATTGAGCAGGGTGAACACCTGTACGAAACAAAATACATAGGTACAAGAGGTGCCACCTTACCACCTAATGCGTATTCCCGGCGAAAAAAAAAAAAACAATTTTATATAAACTGGCGAGATAAGAATACGACCTTGGCGACGAATTTTTGGTATAACAACTCCAACATTTTCCACGAAGTTGCGCAGTTACCTTGCGGAGTCTTCAACGTGATATTCGACGCCTGAACTATGTCCACGTTTCCGATCTACTGTAGACGAAAGTGATACCTGGCACTGTTCAGTCGAAGTTATAATTTCGTTGACAAGGAGCAGAAAAATTTATTTTCAAGTAGTTGAGAAGAATTAGCCCTTTCAGTAAAGAATAACATTGTGCGAGTAGTAGCGCAACGAGAAATAGCCCTCCGAGCCTCCGTGTGCAGAGTACTTATCGACAAACGAGACGCACGTCGGACACCGTTCCCACAAGGTATGTACCGAGTAAAGTTGCTGATTTTCATAATTTTTTTTTTAAGGAAAGATTTCCTCCCCATTTTTGGATTTTGGGGTATGTTTTATTACTACTTTTGGCTGTTATATAGTATTTTATTTATTAATCTTTGAAAATGGGGGAGGTCTGGCGCGGTCTTCTATATGGGGTGCGAAGGATGGCGTGAGACGGCGTGACACGTAGCATCGGCGGGATTGATCGGAAAAAAACCAACGAAGATTTTTCTTCCATTAACACTCATACGCAGAATATGAACCAAGTAAAAGTGAGAAATATTGAAAATCTATGAAACAGTACGATCTAAAAAAAAAACTTCGAATTTTCCGAAAAATAAGCTCCATTTTACAAAAAAATACTTTAAAAAATTGCAAAACATTTAGGGTCATGTTTTAGGCGATAAGGTCAGAAAGATTTATACCAAATTTCATCAGAGCCGGTCGATTAGTTTGTTAGCTATACGTCACGCCAGTTTTGCAAATGTAGATTAGAAGATCGTGTCATACCGTCACGGTATGACACGATTACGCGTTATTATGACAGCAGGATTACTTTGAACAAGTTTTCGATGTTTTATGTAGGTCACTTTTTTTAACAGTCTAAATTCTAGTCTAAATTCTAAACTAAACAGTGTAGAAGTATGAAACCGGAATTTCCCTATAGATGGTGCTAGCCATCAGTTTAGGGACTGTAAGACCGCTTCTGCATCGCCATCATCTCCCTCTAACAGCTGACGAAGATTTTCAATACACAACAACCCAAGTTCCCTGCACCGGTATATTTTTCTATACCCTTAAACATGGCGAGTTTTGTGCCTACGAACTACGATTTGCGGACAGCGTTGGTTTTCTATTATCATTTGAAGAAAACTGCTGCAGAATCGCATCGAATGCTTGTCGCAGCTTACGGTGAACATGCTCTTGGCGAAACACAGTATTTCGAGTGGTTAAAAAAATTCACCAGTGGTGATTTTGGCGTGAGTAACGAAGAGCGTGGGAAACCACCGAAAAAGTTCGCAGACAACGAACTGCAAGCCTTATTGGATGAAGATGATACTCAAAGTCAACAAGAACTCGCGGATCAATTGAATGTGACGCAGAAAGCCGTCTCCATTCGGTTTTATCATTTTCGAACAAAGGACGTGTAATTTTTGCAAAAAAATTCCGGTTTCATACTTCTCCACCTGGTATAAGAAAGTCAAGCCCCACCACCCTCCCACAATTTTATAGATTTTCTTTCAAGCAAATTTTTCTTTGACAAGGCATTGAAACGCAACTTATGTCACTTTGACATCATTTTGATAAAAAATAATAATATTCTATGCATTGTACGTGGAATTTAATGAAAACAACGACTTTTTACAATCAAATTGCCATCTTTTTTTAGGGAGGGCACCACTGTGGCAGGCCAAAAAAGGTCGTTTTTAGCGATTTTTTTGACTAGTGGATTATTCATCTGAAATTTGGAAAAAAGGCATGTTATTAATCATGTTAATGTTATTAATCATACATTGAACTATTTTATTTCGTGTAAATTTTTATTTGAAAAAGTGTTCACGAACAAGAAAGTGGTTTTCTCAAAACTATGTTTTTTAACTCGTCATGCAGCGGGGCTCGAACAATTTTCATCCAATCGATTTTTTACTGTCGCTTCTGTGAGATTGCTTTAACAGTCAAGTACGAGCGCTCTTTTCGATTAATTGAAAATTGTAGAAAATATATCACTTTTGGTGTGAAACTTATGGTCGAAAAACGAACTTTTTTCAAACTCGTCTTTATTTGTTTTCAATTATTTGTAAATTTATTCTTTTGAGAAATGATTTTTTCTACATATTTCAATGTATAGCCAATAAAATCTAAAAGTTCTTTTGACCTGGTATTCTATTCCTTGTTAAAAAACAAATCCAAAGAAAATGGTCGAAAATGGGCAGTTACAGTGATGTCTTCCGTTAAGGAAACATTTTACACAAAAATATCAAGTACCTAGGTTACTGCCGTAGGCACTTAATCTGTATTGTAATTATCGTTGAGATCACAGTCAACTTGAGCAACATTACAATCAACTTTAGGAACATTACAATAAACTTGAACAACAAATCGACAAAAACTTGCAGAACATGAACAAAAACTTGAACTTGAATTAAAACTTGAAGTTGAACAAAAACTTGAACTTGAACAACTTGAACAATAAATTGTTGTTCAAGTTTATTCCCTGCACCCGCCGCCCGCCACGCGGGCTCGTTGAGCACACATTTGAAGCGTAGTTTGGTGCTCTGTTAAAGTAGCTCCAAAAACTATCAAAGCTACCCTTGATGTCAAATTAGCCTTGTTTTACGGTGCCTCGCAATTTTTGAAGATTAATAAAAAAACATGCAACAATCAAAAGTAGTAATAAAACATTCCCCAAGTCTCAAAAATTAGAAATAAATTTTTCGTCAAAAAAAAAAAAAATCATGAGAATCAGCAAATGTTTTTCTCGCCTAAAGGTATCTCTCCCCTTAAACCGTGTATGACTAAATGATTTCTAACCTTACGTTCACTTTTATGGAGTTCCCTAAAGAAATATAATCTCCGGAGATCTGGCGTACGATCCTGCACCCCTATTGTCCCGAGAACACTCATCTGCCTCTTTGGAATAATAGGCAGGGTAAAGCGTTTGCCGCTCGACGCTTCTTACTCCACCCACGCACGCATACAGATACGCACACACATATACTTTCTTCACGCCTCCGGACGCGGCACTTTATTAAAGTAATGATTATTATTATTATTATTTTCCTAAGGTACACGCTGTTCACGTTTGTTACCTACTGTTGCCTCCACTATGACTGCTTCATTTCTCTACTGAAGTAATTATTATTAAATATTATATTTATAATGGTGAATAATATAAATAATATAATATTAAGTGTTTATTATAATTAATGATATAATACTATTCTAAATTTGTAGACGGCTTTGGCTATATTAAATTATTCAACTAATTCATTCATATTTAATTAAATTTAATTATATTAACTGTTTGCACTCGAGGTCTTTTTCGCTTGGAGAAAAAGTGTTGAGCGAGAGTCACCTCTCGAGTGGAAAGGATACAATTTATAATTAATATTAAATATTAAATCGTACATCAATTAAGGTTGGTTACATTTTTCAATGTTGTTATCATTAAAATTATTTAAATATTTTTTGTAATAATAACTAAATATTTTAATAATTTGAATAATTATATTTGATAACATTTCCATAATAATCAACATTTTTGCGACGTGGTAAGGAGAAATGTACTTTTTTAAGAATTGGCGAGTAACATTTTACTTGAACAAAAAGTATGATAGAAATAACAGATTATTTTCAATGAATCTAAAGAATTTCGACATTATTTTCGTAGCATACATACTCGTACATATATACGGTATCGGTCAACATTTTTCGATCAATATCGATAATCTCTAAATTGTATTAGAATAATATAATTAATTTCATTTCTCACTTTAGGAAGATAATACGTAGCTCCACGAATCAAATCATTCTACCATGATGTAGCAATTATCCAAAGTGATCGAAAACTTTTGACCGATCCTGTATACAAACGAATAAAGACGGAGTGAATCTTATGTAGGTCAATTAAGGGGCGAGAAAAGATTTGCGCGCGTTAAATTGATTTTTTTCTCCCGTTTTTTCCGTTGGGAGTTCGCCACGATGGAAAATGTAGGGAGCGCATTTGTATATAATTTGAGAGACAATTCGCAGCTATGTAACGCGTGTTGCATCGTCGAGGCGCCCGATCGTCGTCAATGCCGCCGTATCGTCGCGACGACGATGGCAATGCACTCGATGCATCGTAACTCTGAGTTTTCCACCCCTCTCCGTCCTTCTCGCGCCCTCACTTGCTCTATTGTACCCGATGATATTCCGCGTGTAAGGGGGCAAGACACGATAATGCACACGCCAGGATATCGTAGGCACATAGTACGTGTTTACGACTGTAACACCCATAATTCCGCTTTAGTTGTGCCGACACACACACATACACAAAAACACAAACACGTGCGTGTGCGTATATATGTGTGTGTGTGTGTGTGTGTATATATATATACAGGGCGTTAGAAAGGTCGATGCAAAGCCTTAAGGGGGTGATAGGTCACCCCGTTAAGAACATATCTAACTGAGATTACCTTAGTCCAAAGTCTAAGGATTTCGAGTTATCATGGTAAATATGATTTCTTGGAAAATTCCCCAAAATTAGGTACTAACTCGTTCACAATGTTCAAACAAACAATAATTGGCACCTAAAAACTTATTTGCGTCTTATTGTTAGCTTAATGCGTATTCAGTCTATGAACGCCAATACAATCATCTGTATCCACGCAACTAACTAAACGGGACGTGTTGAATAATTTAAGACTTGTCAAAAAATAAAAAAAAACCTCTTATGTTGATACTTTTTTGAAAAAAATCGTATTAACATAATATTAAGGCTATTTTTTGTAATAGCATCAACTTTTTTTTTACTATTTCTTTTAGTATTTTTTACCATTTTTTAAAACTATTTTTTGCTATTTTTAGCAGTAGCTATTTTTTGCTATTTTTAGCATCAGCTATATTTTTTAGCATCAAACATTTGAAAAAAATAGTGTTAACCTAAGAGATAAACGAGCTAGTACCTAATTTTGCGAAATATTCCAAAAATCATACTTACCATGATAACTCGAAATCCTTAGACTTTGGATTAAGGAACCCAGGTTAAATATGTTCCTAACGAGGTGACCTATCAGCCCCTTAAGGCTTCGCATCGACCTTCCCAACACCCTATATATATATGGCACGGCAAAATTTCCTTCTCCAACAATTCATCGGCTCGGGGAGCTTCCAAATGGAAATGTGAATTCTCAATGCTCGAATCACGTCCGCACTGTCTGTAATTATTTCCAATGAGCTATGGAACAATGAGCAGAGCGCATTTCTTCATCCTCCACCCCTGTATACTTTACACCGTCTGCTTACCTTCGACAATCGAAGTCGGGGCGTTTTTCATTCGATTAATATTCCCCTCGACGATAGAGACAACGCAATGTTTTAAATTGATCTTCTTCCCTCTGGTTCGGTCAGCTTCCTATTTTTCTCACGTTCCTTCGCATCTTCTCCCTATTCCCTCGTTCAATTGACTATTGTTCCCTTCAATCGATGATCCAAAGATTGCCGCCCGAACGATTCGTTCTCTCTATCTCTCGCTTGCTCTTCTTTTTTTTTCGATTGGAACAGCAAAGTGCGGGAGCTGAAGGCCACACTTTTGAAGCTTTCGTTTCGGAGGAGAAGAAGGAGGAGGAAATGGAGGAAGATGGGCACATGGGTACATCGCGAATGAAGAAATAGTTCGGCGGCGTTATAGTTGACACCATACATGAAGTAATGATTCTGTTTACTTGGCGACTGATCGTCGTACGATCGAAGGCCGGTTTTCCTTTTTTTATTCTTTTTTTTCGGTTCGTTATAAGCTCGAGGCGCGTTCGTATACGCCGTCTCGGAAAAATACGTTAGGGAAAAAACAAAAAATTATCATCGGATCGATAGAAGAAGAGACAAAGGCTTCAAACACTGCCGCAGGTGCCCAACCTTTTTTTTTACGTTAGTTAACTTTACTTACAAAACGCCCCCACCGTCGAGATAATACGAGCGAGAAAGAGAGAGAGAGGGGCGAGAGAGAATTTTAACAACTCGATCAATATAATTAAGGGGACGTACATAAATTACGTAACGTAAAATTTCCCAATCCCCCCCCGTAACAGAACCGTAACGCCTGGCCTACCCCCTTATCCCGTTACGTAACGGGTGCTTTGTCGTCAATAATTGCGTTTTTTTTCAAAAAAAGAACTCATAACGAAACGATCGGGTCATAATCATTTTATGAAGTATATAATCATTTAGTTTTAAACCAATTTTCAAGAATTTAAAAAATTAATCCTTATTTGGCAACGAAAAAAAAATTCTCTTCATTGTCCCATCGATTTTTCTTCTTTCTATATTTTTTTCTATCTTCAAGGCCCTTTTTTGTACTCAAGCAATCTTTAAAAATTGTAATGATGTATATGTAATAAAATGATGATGTATATGTATGTAAAAAAATAGTAATGATAAAAATAGTAAAAATGTTTTTCAAAAATTGAAAGTCGGTTGATAAGTTTTTGAGTATTCGCTGAGATAAGGTCGACAAAAGTAGTTTCGAGAAAATCGCGATCAAAGTTTTCGTTCCGTTTTTCTTGATACAAAGTTATGTTTTTTTTTCTAGTATATTGATACTTACATTAAGGGGTAAGGCCACTGTAAATTTTTTGAAAAATCGATTTTTTTTTATTGGCTATAAAAAACTATTCGCAAAACTTTAAACGCGTTTTTCTCGAAACATGGTTTTTCAAAATGGCACGCAGCATAACTCGAACAATTTTCATTTTTTTTACTTGAAATTTTAACCAGATGTGAACATTTACTTTATCTTGAGAATGTCGATCGGAATTTTCAAGAACTTTATTTATTGATTTTTTATTAACAAAAAACGCCGTTTTTTTCGTCAAAAATTAATTTTTTTTTCTAACGCACGCCAAATCCACAAAAATTGATACTTTTTAAAATCCGATCGACATTCTCTAGCTATAGCCCTCTAGATTAATGGTTTTTTTTTTTTGTTCTAGATTCAAAAGTGCACCAGTGGTGCTGCGTGCCGCGGAGCCCTGGAAGCAAAACATGTCCCGGGAAGATAGCTGTGGAACCGCCATTTTGTTTTTTTTTTACTGTAAAAAAATTTTATAATAAAGTTTAATGTATGCCCGATAACACCATTAAAAGTTTTTTTTCAAATACCTTCAATTTCGGGAGCAAAAAATTAGTGAAAAAACCTTTTTTTTTGGGCCGTTACAGTGGCCTTACCCCTTAAAGTATCAAGTCGCGGGCGACATGACGGTTTTTCATCTTCATCATATTTGTCAAAATAATAAGAGCTTGCACTTTATCTATTTTGAACGCTGAATTTGAAATTTAAAAAACTTGCACGTGCAGAAACTTTGCTATTTCTAAATAGTGTTCTAAAATGTTTTAAAGTCGTGGCGTAACGCAAACCTCGATCCCCCCCAAGGAACGTAGACCGTAATGGTAGGCCGACCCCCCCCCCCCCCCCCGCCCGCAATTGCGTTACGTAATTTATGTACGCCCCCTAATCTCGAAGGGTTTCGAAGGGACTCGAAGGGTTCAAGAGGCCTATATATTCTTATCGGGTGCCGGACACACATGATATTGGATACTTGCAGTCTGTTTCGTTATTGGGATTTTCTTTTCATAAATGTTGTTTTTCTCTCCATATCGCCCCCCCCCCCCATTTGGCGATAAACTATACGTTCGTTACCCACACGGGGTCTCTGTTATCGCGTCCGGTAAAATGTGGCAACATTTTCGGTCAGCTCACAATCAGTATATACTTTTGAAAAACGAGAACTGATTTTACTACAGAGATTTAAATTTGTGGGTCGTCATAGCATCCGCCATGTTTTCAAAGACCCGCACTTCGATTGTTCGATACGTGGGAAGATATAACAAAATTGACAAAAAAATGCCCTACATGTTAATTTCGAAAATCAATAGAAGTTTGAACATCGACGCCATGTATTTTGATCCCTATAATTTATTGTTTTTCAATATAAATGTATGTGACTTGTTATTTATTTTTTACATGAGTAAATGAATAATAATCGTTTATTATTATTACATATGTTTGCAGAAAATGTAAAATTGTGCGATCTTTCACTCTTATTCGTTAATTTGACTTTCTGATTCTCGCCTGACTCTGTTGTTCAACTGATGGTTGGCGCTGGGGGGGGGGCCTTAAATTTTCTCTCGTGGCATTTGTGCATTTCCGAGGCGTATTAAAGGGCTATCTCCGGTACGGGAGACCATCAGTCTTGAGTGAGCTTGTCACCGACGATGATCCGTTGAGCCCGAAAGCGACAAAAATAAAAGAGCACGAGAAGCAAATCAATCGTCGTTCTTGAAGATTGCAAGCGTGCGTTCAATTCGTTGTTCTTTCTTTTCGTGAAGGTAATTTATGTTCGTGTACGTTTCGTTGATGGAAAATTTGGTCCGATATGAAACGTAGTTTAGTTTTCGTTGGAGTTTTTGTCATTGCTCGTCGTATTTATGCTTCGACTGTGAGCTTGCAAAAATGAAAGGGCCAACTTGGGGCCCCAGGTAGTCCCAGCTGGGGTACAAAGAGAACGAACAAGCTATATGGGTTTACGTGTATATATTATTAAAACGGGGAAAGCCGAGAAAAGCAGGCCATTGTGTAGACTCCGGATCCTTTTAGACGGTCGGCCACATTGGGCCCTGCCCCCCCCCCTCTCCGTCAATGTCGTTGGAATTTTTTCCGCGCTGTTGTGAACGTTCTAGCGTTATGCTTGTTGCAAGAGAGGCGTAGTTTGGTTTTGGTGCTCGAGGAGCAAAGACAAGCGTTCGATTTTTTTCGATTGCAGAGCCCGCTGAGCAGAGTAGAGTGTCGTTCGTTTTGACGAGGAGAAACAATAGGAAGAAGAGAAAGAAAGGCAAAACCTTCACACATAAGGGAGGAAGGGAAAGATCGTCCGCATGATGAAGGGACTCGCGTTGGTACTTTTGACGATGTTTCTCGTTATGCGCGTGATATCGAGCAACATCGACGATGCTTCGTTGACCTCGTATGGAAGGACGAGAACGAACAATTTGCCCGGTCGGGGGGAAGAAGCTCTTCGCGCTTGTCTCGATTCGACGATCGATTTGCCACCATGCAACTTCGGGGATGGCGAGACTCGGTCAAAACGGACCCGATCAATCGCGGAATTGACGAATCGTTTAGAGGATCCTACGCAGGAATTATCGGTGTCGAAAGAGCTTCCGGAAACGGGATCACACCGGGAGGTGATTATTGTCTACAGAATCGAGGGCTGCCTTCCGTCCAGGTAATTCCTCTCTCTTTATCTCTTTCGTCTTGTCCATTTCGGGGCTTGTAAGCGGCTATTTTTCTTTTGTGGTGTTAAAAAATACGATATATATATATCGTTGTATTTTCAACAGTCCAAAAGAAAAATAGCTGATTATATATATATATTCCACTTTTAGACCCGATCTCTTTTGATTTGGCTGAAATTTCAATTTCTTATTGTTTCCTTCTAAAAACGCTTGCGTGATTTTTTTCAACTTTTTTTCATGATCGGTAATATGTAGCAAAATTAAAAAACGGACGAATTTTTTTAAAGTTGGTAAATTTCCGAAAAAATCACCAAGTAAGCCGTTTTTTTAATCAATCATTTTGTTTTGGAATATTCTTCATGAAAAAAAAATATATTCCAAGTCATCTTCGATAACATTTTATAGTTTTTTTTTGGAAAAAGTACGACATTTTCGAAGTTCGACCTTTTTGATACTCGATTTTTTTTTTCGTAAAAAAATATGATAAATTTTGTGTTTTTTACCGCAGGACGCGTGGCGGTAAGATTTCTCTTTCATTTCATTTTCCAAATTAAAATTTTTCTCTTTTTTTCTTCAAAATTTAACTGTTTCCTATGATGACATTATTTTAAGTGGTTGATTCTATTATATTCATTCGTTTGTATATAATATTAATGTATTGAATAAGTTTTTCAATAATTATCAATCATTTTAGCGGCAAATTCAAATATCACTTGTGAAATTTCTGGGCAAAACATAAATCTAAATGAAATAGAACAATGCAGGAAACAATTGAATTTTGAAAGAAAACAAGATTAAGCATTTTTCGATTTAGAAAAAAAGAGAAAAAAAAATCTTGCCATGATGGGTCTTGCGGTAAAAAGACGCTAAATTTATCATATGTTTTTCACGAAAAATGAATCGAAAATCAAAAAGGACGAACTTTGAAAAATTCGTGTTTTACCCAAAAAACTAAAAAGCTATATAAAATATGACCGACTATTTTTTGAATTTTTTTTCCCTGTAGTACATTTCAAAACCAAAAATTGAAAAAAATATCTTATTTGCTCCATTTATCTGAAGATTATGAGCATTTAAAAAAAAGACGTCGATTTAAAAAAAAAATCACTATTTTGTAAAAAAATAAAGAAAAATAGCACAATCGTTTTTGGAAGGAAACAATAACATATTGAAATTTCAGCTAAATCAAAAGGGGCCGGATCTAAAATTGGTCAATTTACCGTGGAATGCCACATTGTTTGCTTCGAATCTTATGTTTCTCTGACAATGACGATTTTGTTGTACCGTTGAAACCTTTCCCTCCATCGATCGGCACAATCGGGAACAATTATTATTTTGCGCTTTTATTGTATTGAAGATTACTCTTCAACCTACCGACCTGCCGCCAGAGCGACTTGATCGGTAAGAACGTTCAGGTGCAACGACTCTTGCCATTCACAGTGATGAACAAGCCGAACGAGGAACCGACCACTGCCGATGTCCTGCCGCCCTTCGTCTTTCCCGAGTTGGATTACGCCGAATGGCTAGAAATAATGAAAGCTCTCTGGTCCCGTCCGACAAAAGTACGTATATACTCGCCTATATTCAATATTCTAAAATAATACGTGAGAAAAAAACGTATCTCACTAGCTTCACTAGTTCAACTTTTTAAATAACAACATTTCGGATGTGACATCAGGACAAATGAAAACAAATAATTGGTAATTCGGCTTGATATGTAACGAAAGGTTTCGAATTTTCGCCAGGATGCGCACGATGTTGAGGCGAAAAAGGTACGCGATGGGTCGCAGAATGCATCCAAGGTGAGGAAACTCACAAAACGTAGTAAATTCGAGGGTAACGATGGTACAGCCGACGAGAGGAAGTCGAGTCGCGAAAAGTTCGAATCTGCACGAGTAACGAGCAGCGATATCGTTAGGAAGTACCGGACGAATGAAATGCTGGAATTTCGACGTTCGGAGAACGATCGTCAAACGAGGCTTGGCAACGACCTGATAAATTTCTACAGAACCGGAAGCTCCAAGGACGAGCTGCATGCGAGCGAGGGAAATGAGGAGCAGCCGAATGAAAACCTATTGGGAAACGATGTCCACGAATTCCCGTATGACGAAGCGATACCTTACGATCCGGAGAAACTTCAAGCAGTCAAGCCTGGAAGTGAATTCCCCTATGCGCAGGCGATCCCCTACGGTCCGAAGAAACTTCAAGCAGCCAAGCCGGGAAGTGAATTCCCCCATACGCAGGCGGTCCCCTACGATCCGGAGAAACTTCAAGCAGCCAAGCCGGGAAGTGAATTCCCCTATACGCAGGCGATCCCCTACGATCCGGAGAAACTTCAAGCAGCCAAGCCTGGAAGTGAATTCCCCTATGCGCAGGCGGTCCCCTACGATCCGGAGAAACTTCAAGCAGCCAAGCCTGGAAGTGAATTCCCCTATGCGCAGGCGGTCCCCTACGATCCGGAGAAACGTCAAGCAGCCAAGCCTGGAAGTGAATTCCCCTATGCGCAGGCGGTCCCCTACGATCCGGAGAAACTTCAAGCAGCCAAGCCTGGAAGTGAATTCCCCTATGCGCAGGCGATCCCGTACGACCCGAAGAAACTTCAAGCAGCCAAGCCTGGAAGTGAATTCCCCTATGCGCAGGCGGTCCCCTACGATCCGGAGAAACTTCAAGCAGCCAAGCCTGGAAGTGAATTCCCCTATGCGCAGGCGATCCCCTACGATTCGAAGAAACTTCAAGCAGCCAAGCCGGGAAGTGAATTCCCCTATGCGCAGGCGATCCCGTACGATCCGAAGAAACTTCAAGCAGCCAAGCCGGGAAGTGAATTCCTCCATACGCAGGCGGGCCCCTACGATCCGGAGAAACTTCAAGCAGCCAAGCCTGGAAGTGAATTCCCCTATACGCAGGCGATCCCCTACGATGCAGAGAAACTTCAAGCAGCCAAGCCTGGAAGTGAATTCCCCTATACGCAGGCGATCCCCTACGATTCGAAGAAACTTCAAGCAGCCAAGCCGGGAAGTGAATTCCCCTATGCGCAGGCGATCCCGTACGATCCGAAGAAACTTCAAGCAGCCAAGCCGGGAAGTGAATTCCCCCATACGCAGGCGGTCCCCTACGATTCGGAGAAACTTCAAGCAGCCAAGCCGGGAAGTGAATTCCCCTATGCGCAGGCGATCCCGTACGATCCGAAGAAACTTCAAGCAGCCAAGCCGGGAAGTGAATTCCCCTATGCGCAGGCGGTCCCCTACGATCCGGAGAAACTTCAAGCAGCCAAGCCGGGAAGTGAATTCCCCTATGCGCAGGCGGTCCCCTACGATCCGAAGAAACTTCGCACTGCCAAGCCTGCAAGGGAATTCCCCTATGCGCAGGCACTCCCCTATGATCCGGAGAAACTTCAAGCAGCCAAGCCGGGAAGTGAATTCCCCTATGCGCAGGCGGTCCCCTACGATCCGAAGAAACTTCGCACTGCCAAGCCTGCAAGGGAATTCCCCTATGCGCAGGCACTCCCCTATGATCCGGAGAAACTTCAAGCAGCCAAGCCGGGAAGTGAATTCCCCTATGCGCAGGCGGTCCCCTATGATCCGGAGAAACTTCAAGCAGCCAAGCCGGGAAGTGAATTCCCCTATGCGCAGGCGGTCCCCTACGATCCGGAGAAACTTCAAGCAGCCAAGCCTGGAAGTGAATTCCCCTATACGCAGGCGATCCCCTACGATCCGAAGAAACTTCAAGCAGCCAAGCCTGCAAGGGAATTCCCCTATGCGCAGGCACTCCCCTATGATCCGGAGAAACTTCGAGCTGCCAAGCCTGCAAGGGAATTCCCCTATGCGCAGGCACTCCCCTATGATCCGGAGAAACTTCGAGCTGCCAAGCCTGCAAGGGAATTCCCCTATGCGCAGGCACTCCCCTATGATCCGGAGAAACTTCGAGCTGCCAAGCCTGCAAGGGAATTCCCCTATGCGCAGGCACTCCCCTATGATCCGGAGAAACTTCGAGCTGCCAAGCCTGCAAGGGAATTCCCCTATGAGCAGGCTATCCCTCACGACGCGAAGAAACTTCAAGCTGCCAAGCCCGGAAGTGAATTCCTCCGACGAAAGTGAACCAACCGCGATGATCCGCTAACTATCACGAAAATATACTCGTCCCGGCGCCATCCGGTTTCCTATACGCGAGAGCCATACCTTACGATACGTGCAAACTACCTGTCGTCCGGTATACCACGACGACCGGAAGAGGTCGAGCACGAATCGATGCGCCATCCGGATTCTCGATCTTGCCAGTCATTTTACGGCTAAACAACGAATAAACCGGAACTTGACGAGCACCGAGGACGATGCACGCAAAAAATGTGTGACTGTATGTGTGTATGTATATATATTGCAACAAGGATTACCTCAAAAATAAAAGGTCTCATTCGTGAAATTTACTCTTCATGAAACTTCTCACTCGTAAATGTCTTTCGAATCGTTGGAGAATTTGGAAACAATTTCCTCTTTTTATGTACCGGGTGAGGCAGCAACTATTAGCAGTAGAAATATTTTCCAACCCTTCAGACTTAGGATAAAAGGTTTTCTTACCAAAGTTGCATAGCTCGAAGGTGGTCATCGAGTGGTGGGTACGAAGTTCATCCAGGTGTAACGAAATAATGTGGAATACGTTAAATGTATCTTCGCTTATGGGTAAATATTCGGAAGTGGGGCTCCTGCTAGAATCAGGCTAATTTTGTTCAAGGGTTCAAACAAACCCAAACAACCCTAAGCAACCTTAAACAACCCCAAACAGTCCTAAACAACCCCAAACAATCCCAAACAAAAATGAGCCTATTTCTAGCAGGAGTCCAATTTCCGAATATTTACCCACTTATGTAGATGATGCAGATATTATTTACCCTCCTTAAGGGGTTAGGCCACAGTAACGGGTATAAAAACATGTGCGAATTTGACAATTTTTTTTCGTATGAAAAAGTCATTCACTCAAAATTAAATACACATCTATTTAGTATGAACATCAAGCTGTCAGAAAATATATTTTTTTTGTTCGATGTGCAAAATGGCCGACTACTAATATTTTCTTTTGTTATCTTTTTTTTAGTTCAATCTACATTAGAATACCTAGAGAAGTACGTACGGAATTAAAAAAATATTGTTTTATTCAAAAGTTGTATGTATTTGAACTTAAGAAGTGAATTTTCAGTGAAAAATTTCGTTATAACTGCTCATAAAATGAAAACTTTTCGATTAATCAGAAATTCCGTACATACTTTAAATTTGAAGTAAATCGAGTGAAAATTGTTGAAGTTATTTGTCACGCCAATTGGAAAGAAGCTGTTTCGAGAAAAAACGCGTTTAAAGTTCTCTCTACTCTATGGACGTGCCAGCGTTGGGCTTACGTTACACGTTCAAAGTCGGTGATAAAAAAAAAATTCTTGCGAGAAAAAAAAACGATTTTTTGAAAATTCTACTGTGGCCTTGTCTTGTCTTTTTAGTTGTATGAAAGCCCTTGTCTTTCATACAACTAAATACTCTTTTTCGATTCGTTTTCGACGAAGCGTCCGCACATTCTTTAACACATCTACTCACACATAGACACTTGAACCACTTGTGGCACGATTAAAAATATAGTGATTTGGGAATCCGAGTATAGAGGTATTGGGCATTCATTACGATTTTGCAGTTCTTCATTCTTACGTGATCGTTCCGTGTCCGTCGGGCAACGTTTTTTTGTCGGCGAACCGGTCCAAATATGTGATAGATATATATATGTTAAAGGAGCCCTACCGCTGACTATATATCAGCTGTCAGCTATACTATAGCTGACAGATATAGTAAATTTTGTGTGATCAGTCGAGGGACGTTGCGACGAGATACCAAGAGTGCGGGGATGAAGAGCCGAACGAACCAGTGTAACGCTGATATGAGTTTTTTTCTGTTCCTTTTGTACTTATAATAAACTATGTCGTTTATTTTTAGCACGATTAATCGGACGTGTGACTCTGTCTTTCTCTCTGAATGTTTATCAACTATGTGATTTGCTAAGAATTCCAGTAAAATAGATAATTATTCCGATTCGTTTGATTACTTATGTATATATGTTCGTGTGTGTGTGTAGCACATTATTTCATTTCTTGTAAGCTTTGAATTACTCTTTGCTCTTGATATCTAGGAGAAATATTTGTTCTATATTTTATAGTTATGTATAAGAGCTATGAAATTTATAACGTATACTGGCGTGTATATATGTAATCGTTACGTTCATGTGATTATAAAAAATCTTGGTTTTCCCTCTTGATTTTCTACGCGAAGTATATATTTTTCATAATATTTAGTGATATGGATATAGGTGAGGGAGAATGTGACCGATCCGAGCGCAATAAATAATTCGTACGCAATAATTCGAGTATTTTGATGATTTATTTCTCATTTTTTAAACTTATTGTGCCAAGTCTCGTTATAGATTGGTCTTTATCAAGAAGGCGATACGGGAGATTCTCAATACTTGAACCGCCGAGTATTCTTCGTCGCGATTACCAATATTTTTTTTCTCATTAGTTTCGACCGGTGTCGAGGAATGTAAATGGGGGAGCGTTGAGATCGAGACGTCTTTCCATCCATAGGGGGTACCGCAAGTTCGTCCTCGATGGTAATCTCGGGGTGGTCCGAAGTTCCAGGAAATTCCGTCGTATAGTCGGTTATTCCATCCGGGCTCGGGGTTTGATGGGAGCGAGAAAATTCCGGGCCATCGGTCGCTGAGTCGTCGATTTTCGAGGCCGATGTTTGTGGGTCGTTTTCCGGTAACGCCTCGGTGACTTCCGGTTGGGAACTCGGCGAAAAAGTAGCGGAAGACGATGACGGGGTTGAAGAGCATGGAGGAGAGGGTGTTGAGGAAGGCGCCGAAGACGTAGATGGCGTCGAAGAGCATGGCGGAGAGGACGCCGAGGAAGGAGCCGAAGTCGTAGAAGATGGTGCAGGAGACGACGAACATGGTAATTGTGACGGAGGAGAAATCGAGGAAGGCGCTGACGACGACAATGATGGCGGACAAGTGGTCGAACCAGTCGATGGAGAAGACGAAGCGATCCCGGTACTTGAAGGAACGCTGGGACTACTTGTGTTGGATATATTGTCCACAGCTCCCGGCTTCTGTGTCAATACGTAGATAATATGTGTCAGTACTGGATCAACTCCGGGAGGTTTCGTCTGATTGCGTTGTGGCGTTGATTCGGGTGTTCCAGCGACTGCGTCGGTGCCTTTTTCCGGACGAGGTTCTCCATCCTGATGCTTGTGACACTGACTATCGTGATGTTCGTGATGATCGTGATGATCGAATGGTTTTTCCAAATGATGCTCCAGCCCAGCCTCTTCATTGGGCACACCGTCAATCGTAATCGTCTCTTGCTGATCGCAGAGCGGCAGTCCCATTTCCGGGAAGCACTTTTTCGCCACCAGGGTCGCCGTTACCGGCGAATCCAATACCTTCGTGACCGTTATAGCCGGTGGTGTTCTCGCGGAAGAGGCGGCCAAGTTCGCCGTCGAAATGACGAGATATCTGCCCTGCCTTCGTACACGCGCGTTCTCCAGCCCTGGCGTACTCGACAGAACATTCAGACTAGCCGTATCCTCGGAACCGCGGAGACCATCATCCCCGACCGTAAGGTTTTCCACGTCAATGACGTTGGTGATCCGCGGCGTTAGGATCTCCGAGACGCCGTCCTCCAACGACACGCTTCTCTTCGTTTTTCCATGCCCTCCGTCCGCGTTCATCCACCTTGAAGAGTCGATGCTCTCCATGCTTCTTTTCTCCTTCTGATAGTTACGCAACGCGGCTGAACACGTCGGCACATCCGGTCCTGGCACGATGCACACCGATTGACGCCATCGAACAACCTCTACGATTCGGGGACTCCTGATCGGACTCGGAGTCCCAAAGGTCCGCAAATTTCTTCGTATGCCGTGAAAACGTCTCTGATCGATCGCCACTGCGCTCGCGATGAGCGCGAAAAAGAGCAGAGTCGCGACTGACGGCCTCATGCTGCGTTGATGCTCGAATGCCAAAATTGGGATACACGTTGCTCGAGGAGGCTCACGACACTGTGCACATTGCCTGGCTTCTTCCGGGACTTATAGGCTCCGCTGAAGGGGCCGAAAAGAGGGGATGAAGACATCCCCCTCGGAGACCTGGCAAGGGACGCTCCGGAGGTTGGTTCTCATGGTTGAGTCGCATCGACAGGGAAAATCCTTTCGGGACAATCCATGGGCTACCTTCGGATTAACGATGAGGGGGGAGGGCCCTCGAAAGGGATTTTTACCTGCTTAGGGGGTGGGTAACTTTGGGAAGTGACGATTGTGGAAACCTGCATTGTACCTTCGTCAATGCATTCCTATGAAGATGGAAAATATTTATGGTACATTGTATTCCGCATATAGCTAAGGCTTATTGTTACACGTTCCGTACTTTATTTATCTTTTATCTCGTTCTATGACGTAGCGAGAAAATCCCCTGCAAAGGCGAAACTCAAATAATATTCCGGGTCGTAAAAGCGTCGTCAAAGTAATGGGCATTGGATGGTCGAAAATTTTGCACCGCATTTTATACCCCATTTTTATATTTATTATTGTTGTGTAGTTTAATAGGAATACATGTTGATATTTAATCGTTTTATAATAACGGATTTTCATGGATCGAATAATGAAATAACGAATTACCTAAAGGAGGCTTCTACTTTGTTGGGCCAACATTTTTTTGATTTTTCGACAATTTTTTATGCGAGAAATATTGAATATAGAATGTTGAAATTTGGTATGTTTACTAAGCCGACTTTATTGAACATGATGATATTTTTTTGAGTTTGACAAAACATTTCAGGGACTGGCAGTGGGAGAAGTCCTGAACAGGTGATCTGAAGCGAAAAATTTAACATATTTTTATTTTTTACAATATTGTGCGAAATAGTTGAACTAGAATTGAGAATAAATATTGGAGAATAAGAAAATAGTGAGCTATCGAAGGGGAAGTTTAGTTTTTTTTACTAAACATTTATAGAATAAAGACGTTCGTATATTTTTGGATAATTCTAGTTCAACTGATGAAGACGTTTGATGTACACGTGGCGGCCAAATATCATAACGATTGCTCATCTAGAGCCAGTAGGAGCACTTCCGCAAAGTTGGAAAATGTAGTTTCGAGAAAAACGCGTTTTCAGTTAAACAAAAGCTTCTGTGCGTATAGAGTGAAAAAGCGCATACTTAGACCTAATCTGCTATGCCAGGACCATAGAGTAGACTTTCCTCTTTGTCAAAAACTTCCTGACACAGCAAAATAAAAGAATTGCATTTTGTGTTGGGCTAAAAAAATTTTTTTTTGGCCTAGGAAAGTGGAAAGCTCCCTTAAGGTAGGCTAGTCTGGAGGCCAAATTTCGGGCGTTTTTTTCGGGCTTGAAAAAAAATGATAAGTATTTTTACTATGCATTTTTTTAGTCTCCTTATTGATGTGTCAAGAACTTAAAAAAATATTGTGCAAAAAAAATTGAATACGTTGTGAACCTCTAAATTTGGTCGTGAAAAAGGCTTGAGGTGGTTGACATGCTTTTAAGGCTCATATTCATCTGTGAAACAAAAATAAAACCAATTTTCTTGATGAATAAGAACGCCATAGTGGCAGGTACAAAAAAAATTATGATGATTGTTTGAACAAAGTTAATTTTCCGCTCTATTTCTTTCAAAGTTTTCAATTTTTGATATAGTAATAATGACAATTCGGCAATTTTCGAGATATGGAGGATCGAGGGATATATAGTGAAAGACCATACTAAATTTGAATTCCATCGGTTGAATAAAACTCGACATTTTATGTCAACCAGATTGAAACGAGTAGTTTCGAGATAAAAGCGTTTCAAGTTTTTAGTACAATTAAAAAAAACCGAAACAATCTAATTGTAACTGGTATAATGGCATGGTATACTTACGTTATATTAAGGGGTTACATCTACCTAAAGGCCCGAGGAAAATGGTCAAAATTTGATTTTTTTCTGGGACTCAGTTGGTTAAAAAGAAACGCATTTTTTTAAACAAAAGTACATATACTGAGAGCCTAAAAAAATATACAGGAAAGCAACAACATGGCCGCTGGAATTTTAGGTAACAATTAAAAAATGAAGATTCTTGTAGTAAATATTGGCAATTCCAAGATGTCGTTTTGAGGACATATTCTTACGGCCGTATACACAGTTGTAGCGGGCAAAGGGACGTGATTTTCTTTTTTTTTTTTTCGACGAGGCAATAAATGTTTATTGAGAAACTGTGAACGACATCGATTAGTACATATTTTCATATACTTGTAACATTTTTTTTATTAAAAAATATTTCAAAATGTCGGAACTCCAGCTGTCTTCCAGAAGCGCCTTCTTTTGAGAATCAGTTGCAGTGGACATTATAAGTCGAGAACGGTTCATCTGAAATCAGAATTTAAAAAAGATTTCATTAGTATATTGCATTCGCTCGCGCCTGGACAGAGGATTTTTTTAAAATTCGATTAAAAAAAATGATAATTTTAATTAAAAATTCATTTTTTGAAGTGCTGAATTTTCGGTTTTACTGTTACAAATTTTTTTTTTCAACAAAATTCAAATTCCTTAGTCCAGGCCGTAGCTATTATGATAATAAATACGTGGTATTAATTTGGTGTGGATCGGATTAATAGTTTTTTAGTAATCGTGTCCACCGCAAAGGTGCTTCTCAAAAAAATGATTCTGAGATAATCGTGTGTAAGATTCGAGTATGTGTCTTTTACATTTAAAGTTAACTTCTTCATACTAACGTGGAGTCGTCGATTCCAGGGCCATACAGTAATCCTTCTGCATCCACTGCAGCCGCTAAAATATTGAATTGATACTGCCTACGAGCCATTCTTCCTTCTCTTGTGGCTCTTTGCGCTTGCTGCTCGCGATATCTAGAAGTTATAACTATTTCAAGTGCTGGTTTTGCCTTACTTACCTTTAACCTTACCTTATTACCTTTAACTGCGAATCTAATGCTCCGATCTTGATGAAATTTGATGAGAATATTCTTGAGATTTTGAACTTAAAGAATATGCAATCAAAAAATTTTCCATTTTTCCTACCATCACAAGTGTATATAAGGCCTTAAGAGGCTATACTTTAAGAAAATGCAAAAAATTGACGATTCTTAATTTCTAGACTAGAATACTGCCGTAATATTATTAATACCGAAAACTAAAAAGTATACGCATGAAAAATCGAACAATAATTTATCCAATGTAAGTTATACCGACTTTTAAATTGGAAACTAAATTTACTTTATTGGATCCATGTACAATTTAGTATTGCATTTCACGCCATAGATTACACACACACACACACACACACACACACACACACACACACACACACACACACACACACACACACGCGCGCACGCACGCACGCACGCACGCACGCACGCATATATATATATGCAAAATACATCGTATGAAACGGAGTACTAAATTTTTCGTCGGTTCAATAACCATCAGAGCTCAAATGGAACGACCAGTTTTCAGCATTGTATTAAAAAGCCGGCAATTGAGCGTGTGCGTCATCGTCGAAAATATCGGAGCGCTCGTTTCCGGAGGAGTGCGAAGGTGGATTATCCGCGTATACATGTTTGGATCTTTCAGAGGATCGAGTTCTACAAGAGTGGTCCGTTCGAGTCCAGTACGTGGGTGACCTTGATTCGTATTTAAATTTACGATGAAACAAACAAAAACGCAAAAAATGTTGAACAGTCGTTGTCAAGTGTTTTGATCGTGACTTTCAAGACGAACAAAATAATGATCAGTGTCGTCGGGTCATAGGCGAGTTCACATGCGAGCAGTTCCAGGTTTCTTTTTCGTTTCTTATGGCGTAGCTTCGTAACTGGATCATCTTCGTCGATCGGAAACACGTATGCTCGAAGTTAGCTGACGCACCGGAGCAAGATGGAAGAGATGCGGGGGGTTTGAGAGGGGAGATGGAGCGGTCTAAGCAAGGTAGAGAAGAAGTCAACTAACACGAGCTGATTTTGAGGCTCTCTTTCTCTCTCTCTTTCAGCAGAGAGAGAGAGAGAGAGAGAGAGAGAGGAAGGAGGCTCGGCTCGAGAAACCTGACTATGGTTCACCCTACCACACCTTTACTAAAACGCACACGACTCTGTGAGTTTCGACCATGCTACAGATTCTTCATGAATAACTTGAATGATTCTCGCAAGTGAGCTGCTGAAGTTGAGCCCGAACATCGGTAAAAATTCTATCAAAAGCTGAAGTTCCTAATCATTCTTCTATCCTGCTACATCGTTCCTAAAGGTCGTGACATCAAAAGAAAGCCATCAAGATAATTGGCTAATGTGCAATCGTCCGAATCGGTTTTCCAAAAGTCGAGACCGAAATGAACAGCTTTCCAGCGTAAAAGAACAGTTGATCGGCTCATTTGGTCCAGAGGACTACGATGAAAGGTTTGCTTGATGTTCAGCCATGCTACAGATTCTTCGTAAAGAACTTGAACGATACTCGCGAGTCAGCTGCCCAAGTTGAGCCCGAACATTGGTAAAAATTCTATCAATAGCTGAAGTTCCTAATCATTCTTCTATCCTGCTACATGGTTCCTAAAGCTCGTTATATCAAAGCAAAGCCATCAAGATGATTACAAAAAAATCATCGCCATCATCGCGATGATCCGAGACGCGTCAAAGACGTTCATTCGACTACACGTAGATTATCAGTTGGTAGAAATGGTCCGTATGCAATCGTCTGCATCAGTTTTCCAAAAGTGGATACCCAAATGAACAGCTCTCCAGTGCAAAAGACAAGTTGATCAGCTCATTTGGTGCAAAGCACTATCTTGAAATGTTTGTTGGATGTTCGGCACCGTTTGCGGACTCAATGAACCCAAACGTTGTCCTCTAAAGGTTTTTTGGTATCTTGAGGCGATGAATCCATGATCCAAAATCCATCAGGAATCAAAGACAATCGCTGCTTCGATCAATTTGCTGCTTCCATGTGTGTTGGCGTGTCTTTCATCTCGTAAACGTGAGCCATAATGTAGCGCGAGATACTTGGCGGTTTTACGGGCTGTAGTGACTCCCGAGCTCTTTGCCAGTGCGGCGTCAGTGTGCATCAACGTGTGTGCGTTTGCGTGTGTGTGGGTTTTTACGCCTGCAGCACCGGTGGATACACACCTCGGCGTATCGCGTATAGTTGGTTCGCCAGTCGTTCCCTCTCTCGCTCTCTCTTTCTCTCTCCTTTGGCCTTCCTATCTTCGAGTTCCGAGATGAATCGCTGCACAGTGCTCGCTGGACTGTGGTTACTCCAATACCGATATCTCCGCGGCTTCTCTCGACTCCGCGTTCTTCACCATTTTTGATCCTTCGATGGAGTTTGATCGCAGGCGCAAAGGCGCGTAACAATCCGCCGATGATCCAATGATCATTGAAGAGGCAAGTCGACACAAACGAGTGCGCAGATCGCCATTTTGATTCGTTCGGCAAACGATCAAAATTGGAAAGTGCAGATTCGACCAGTCTTGACTCCGGTATTTTTCATTCTTGCCCACTGATTATACGCACCTATCCGCGGTGTTGAAGAGAAAACGTGCCGATACTCCCTCCCCATTTGTGCCTCAAAAGTGTCCATGTGTCTGTGCGGGTGTGCGTGCGTGTGTCGTGCGGTGTTCATACGTGCGTCTGCATGAAGTAGCTCGGTTATAGTTATCCGACGAGTCGAGAGACCGATCGGTACCAGTGCCGTACCAGTTTCCAGTACTTTCGACCACAGCAGCTCTTCTCTTCTCGGTATTCATCCAGCTTCCTCGGCTTCTTCGGACTCCGATTTTTTTCCATGCTTGACAGATCGACGGATCTTTCGCAAGGTACGTGACAGCATATAGCGGTCGTTGTGAATGTGCCTCTTTCGCTTGTGAAATTCACTTCCACATGGCACAAATGCGGAAAATCCGCTTGGCGATTGGGGTCCCAAATTTGAGGCATCCGTGCAAATGAAAGCAGCTCGCGCCTTTGCACAGCTGGAATTCACTTGGTCGTTTTTCCATCTTATTTTCGTCTTTCTACGTTTCACCGTGTGTCTGCGGAATGCAGGCTGCAGAGCGCAGTGTGACTTTCCATAAAATTTCTTAACCTGGGCAGGGGTCGATAGGGGCTAAACGTTGACTTTCCCTACCTCGAACCTTTTTCTTCCTCAATGCGGATTCGAAAGTTTACCGAGTCGTCGTCGTCCGTTCGGCCATGGGGCGTGAATTTCGAGGATATCGGCGATTCACGAATTTCCCTCGCTCTTGGCAATTTTCAGATTGAAGACGTCTCGTGGCAAACAAAGGTCAGGCGGATCGCGAAAAGGCCGTCTCGTCGACGGCCCCCTCTCCTTCTCTTTCTATCTCGCCGGGACGACTTTCCGAATTACTCGAGGATGTTCGAGAAGATTTCTCTTCGCGGCTGAGCATCATCTGCCCAGCAGGAAGGAGGGAAACGTCGGGCCGCGTATTTTCGATAAACGGCCGAGTGTTTAGTGCCTTTTCTCGTCACTGGTTCTCTCTTCCGCGACGTTTTTCGGTCTCGTTGGGGCAGGTCGTGAGAAACTGGTGGCATCGGTGCGCGCGATGACCTACATCCTCTCGATAGCCGGGCCGCGCCAGAAGACATCACCGGCATCGAGAAAATCGCACGGCTGAGATATCCGATCTCAATATACGTCGCGCGCGAGCGCGCGTGCGAGAACGGTTAACGCGCCCCCCCCCCCGAATCCCGTATTTTTTACCCTTTATCGCAACGCAACATCGGCACGTTGCTAATTACGCTCAAGTACGAAACGAGGGAAAGAATTCTTCGAATAAATTGAAAGCAAAAAAACACAGAGGGGAACGAATTAAACTTGAGGGATCAGAGAGAAGAAAATGGGACAAGCTTGGTGCAAAGAAAAATCGAACAAGGCGCAAGATTCGAAATCGCCATTGGACAGAGTCTTTCTTCGTTGTGCACACCGAGTGAGTATACGTTCTTTTTTTTTTTTTGAAAAATATTCTTGTAAATTTTTTTTTCATACATAAGAAACAAATTTTCACAGCAAATATGAGAAACAATAATTTTCACGGAACATTTGTAGAATACAGTTTTGCGGAAAATTTATTAAATAACTTTTTATGATCATCAATCAAAGGTGCATAATTTTGGTTAATGAGGTTATTTGTTATAATTTTGCATAATTTTGATCAATTAATAATTGAAGGTGCATAATTTTATCAACGATAATTTTTAAATATTATTATTACCATTATTAATATTATTGTTATTATTACGTCTATCGTCATATATTACATAATTTTGTTAATGATAATTTTTTAATATTATTATTACCATTATTAATATTATTGTTATTATTGCGTCTATCGTCATCATAAATGATAATGACAATAATAAAAATAAGCATAAAATGATAACGTTTTCATTCAAATTTGTAAAATAAATTTTCACGCCATATTTATACAATATCCTTGCAAAGGTGTTTTTTTTTTCAAATTTAAGAAAAAAAATTCCACAGCAAATTTTAGAAATAAATTATTGCGCAAAATTTATCAAGTAATTTTTTATAATTATCAATTGAAGGTGCATAATTCTGATTGATGAGGTTATTTGTTATAATTTTGCATAATTTTTTACCAATTAATAACTGAAGATGCATAATTTTAGTAATGATCATTTCTTAACATTATTATTATCATTGCTAATTTTAATCACAAATTTGTAAAATAAATTTTCACGCCATATTTATAAAATACACTTTTACAACGAATTGATACAATGAATTATCACGTCAAATTTGTTGGATAAATGTTCACATGTAATTTATAAAATACATTTTCACGTTGAATTCATTAAATAAGTGTTCACATCAGTTTTATCAAATAAATGTTCACATCACTTTTTCGAAATAAATGTTCACATCAGATTTATCAAATAAATGTCCACATTAAGTTTGTCAAATAAATTTTCACGTCAATTATTTCGACCGCTATTCTTTTTGCACGAATGTCAAAATCAAATTGTTTAAAACAATGTAACGTAAACATTTGTTTTGATAAATTGTTAGCGTAAATTGATAATAATTTATTTGACCATTTTTCATCAAATAAATCGTCAAAGCGTATTAATAAAAATAAATGTTTACGTTAATTTTTTTAAATCCATTTGCTTTTGGCATCATGCTAAAAATAATTATTTTTTTTTTCAAGCGATTGTTTCCACGTGACCTCGGTGGTTTATTTCATCCGGAAGTGTTTTAGTGCCCCGTTTGATTCGCCCAACAAACAGACTTTCAACACATACTGCCGATTTTACCTCTCCCTTTTCAGCCAGCTATTTCGAATTCTTTTTTCTCGTCCTTTTGACTCATATTCCATCCAAAAACAGCAGTGACCCCTCATAAATCATGCATCCTCGAAGCCTTATTGCTCGACGACGAGCGTGGACTCAATGGAGAAGGAAAAAAAATCTCCGCGTACGATGGTACGTGATAATCGCTAAACAAATCGTAATATTGCGTAGCAGTGGTGAAGTTTCTCGTGTGCCTCGTCGATTAGAAGATCCCCGATAATTTGCACACGAAATAATCACGCGGACCGGAATTATTGCAATAAGTTTATTCGCGGATTATCGTGGTTGGAGGACGAGCATATATAATGCGCGACGATAAAATGTGAATAATATAATTGTGGCAGGGAACCGCAAGGGGGTGCTTCCCGTTATCTTTATCGGTTTTCTCGACTCGCGGAATCGCAATTTCTCGAGGTGTGACTTAAAGCGCAATATTTTTTCACGGCTCTTCCAGCTCGCGCCTATTTCCGGTCCCGGCCTCGCATTTATACCTCTCCTTATTTCCTCTCCCTGTCACTCTCTCTCTCTCTCTCTCTCTCTCTCTCTCTCTCTCTCTCTCTCTCTCTCTCTCTCTCTCTCTCTCTCTCGCTCTGTACCATTTATCGAGTATAAAGACTCGAGCAACGACTGTATACACGTGAAAAATTATCGCGCAAAGACAAAAAAACCCAACACGAATTAGAGAGAAAAAAAAACAGCAGATTTCACAATCTACTCGTGAGATAAAAAGCTCGCGAAACCTCGACCGAATTATCTCCGTAGTAGACTGCTGTTGTAATTACAAAGTAAAAACGACCTATTATCATTGAGGAATCGTCACGGTGTAACGGGTCGAAAAATAGCTGATTTTAACGATTTTTTTTCGATGCTGTAAATACGCTAACCAGTCTGATTTTTTTACGCCAAATCAAAAGGCGCATGAAGAAATGAACATAAATTTTTAAATATTTATTTTTATTTATTTTCTACATTTTTTCACGGTTGAAAATGGCTTCGAAAAAAGGAGTCCTCACGGTGTACACGTGGCCGTAAATATTAATGGAAACAAAATTCGTAAAAAGATTATTAATGAGTATGAAAGCCGCTAGCTTGCTATGGAGGTTTTTACAATCAAAATTGACAAAATGACGGCGGTTTGAGAAAAAAAAGTATAGAATTTAGCCTATTTTTTCGACAGTTTTTCGTTAAAATAAAATATTAAGATCTCAAAAAAAAAAAATTTTAAATAAAGATCCCTAGATAGATAAAGGATGGCGTGAAGAATGTTGTGTCAAAATTTGAGACGGATAGCTTGAAAACACTTTTTTTGAGAGTGTACAAGGTTTTCAAAAACGACATTTCGAGAAAATCGGGTTTAAAGTTTTGAGTGCGGAATTTTCATACGAATGATGTACTTACGTTCATGTAAGTATATGAACAGCATGTTTATAACCGCTTATACTATCGGATAATGCAAAAGAAATCGATTTTTTGAAAATTTCATACTGTGATGATCCCTTAAGGTATATAGAGAGAGAGAGCGCGCGTTCTTGATTTCTATAGATTTTGTTCAAATTTAAACCAGACATTGTTCATATCATTATGCATGTTTGAGTGAAACTTCAGAACAGTCGACTATTTAGATTGGGAGATAATGGGTTTGTAAATTGCAACTTTCAACACTGCAGGGTCTGCATTGAAATACAGACAGAATAATTTTCCGTAAAAAATATTTGTCCCCTATAATAAGAAGACCTATGACAACACCGCATTGTTCCGCGTCTCCAATGACGTAAGTTTGCGCGGCATATTTAAAATAACACTGCGACACAAATTTCCATTTCGAAGTAATTTTTAATCGAACAAAGTCTTTAACTAGTTACGAATTAACCAACACTTTTATTTGTCAATGAACATAACATAAATATCATAAAATATTGATATTCACAACGCATATATGTGTTTTTATGATAAAAGTTTTTACCCTTAGGAACACGATAATTATCTCTTTTTTCTCGAAATATTGAACAATACGACAATCAAAATATTGAGTTCTGCGGTGTGGCTATATGTCTTCTTATTAAGGCCTCAGGCCACACTAACGCGTATATAATCATGTGCGAATTGAACAATTTTTTCGTATGAAAAAGGGATTCACTCATAAAATTAATTACACATCTATTTAGCATGAATATTAAGCTGTTGGAAATTTTTCATTTTTCGATGTACAAAATGGCCGACTACTCGAAACTTCTCGAAAAAGCTTTTTTCCAATTGACGTGACAAATAACTTCAACAATTTTCACTCGATTTACTTAAAATTTGAAACTCATGTTCCTAATTGCATTTCGCAGAGAAGTACGTACGGAATTTCTGATTAATCGAAAACTTTTCATTTTATGAGCAGTTTATGAGCAGTTATAACGAAATTTTTCACTGAAAATGCATTTCTCAAGTTCAAATACCTACAACTTTTGAATAAAACAATATTTTTTTAATTCCGTACGTACTTCTCTAGGTATTCCGATGTAGAATGACGAGAATTTTTGTTTTTCTTTCAGGTAAAAAATTGTGGATGCTAAATGTCACGCCACGGAGCGCCTAGAAAAAAAGGTCAAAGAAAATGTTAGTAGTCGGTCATTTGGTAGATCGAAAAAAAAATTCTAACAGCTTGATATTCATACCGAATATATGTGTAATTAATATTATGAGTGGATCACTTTTTCACACGAAAAGAATTCTTAAATTCGCATATGATTTTATACCCGTTACTGTGGCCTAAGGCCTTAAGGGGGACAAATACTTTTTACGGACAATTATTCTGTCTTCACTGAGCGTTTTTAGCAAAACTGGGCAGTGAAGGCAATCCAAACGTTTTTCACTCGTCCACTAACTAGTTTGCTATCTAAATATAATTGTGTTTCAAATATAAACACAATAGAATGGTACGACGAATTATCTGACCTGACTTTCGGTCAATGCAGACCCTGCAGTGTTGAAAGCTGCAATTTAAAAACCCATTATCTCCCAACCTGAAAAGTCGACCGTTCTGAAATTTCACTCTAACATGCATAACGATATGAACAATGTCTGGTTGAAATTTAAAGAAAATCTATATAAACCAAGGGCGCGCGCTCGTTCGACCTTGAACGGTGAACGTAAGAAACGAGGAAAAACGTCGCGCGCCAAATCGACCTCGAAGCTCGCCCATCCCGTTTCACCTCACTTCCCTTTATCACACGTAACCTGCGATCCGGCTCTATTAGACTAACTACGATAATGGCCAAGCGTGACATTTTCATATTCAAGGTGGGTGCGCGTAATACGCGTGTGGGTGTCTGTATCTACTTCTAGTATGGAAATGTCATATACTTCGGATCCAAGTGCTCGCAAACTTGAAATTTTCGCTCTTCCAAATGGCTCAATCCAATGCTCAGATTAAACGGTTTAATATTCCGCTCGAGTTCCACAAAAAAAAAACAGCTAACGACGCGGCGACACCGGCTATGCTTTCTTTTTTCGTCCTCTGCTTTCGTCTTCGTTTCTGCTGAGGCTGAATAAAGGCTGGGAAAAAATTTCACCGCCGAATGGATTTGTTCGCGGGCCCCCGCAAATTATATCTGAAGTGGCCGCGGACGTCGGGGCGAGTCGTTCTCCCATGGCCGTTTTCCGATTGCACTAGTGTGTCGCGGGCGTGTAACGCGAGCTCGGGAAACCGGAATCTCATGAATTTCTGTGTTATGTTCGAGCTGACGAGGATCCGCCGGAGATACCGCGCGAGGGTTGACGGGGAATTCTAATTGTAAGTGGGCGAACCATGGAAAAATTTGAATTTATATATATATACATATGTTACAATTGGTAATAATGTAGATGGAATTCAAATTGTAGTTGTAATTGGATAAAAGATAAATAAATCAGCTTATTTTATAAACATTTTTTGAATATATATTAATAAATAAAACAAACGAATTGATTTATTTGTTATTCAATTGAAATATGTATAAATATGTACAGGGTATTTGGCACATGGAGGAACGCAATTTTTTGGCAGATTGGGGAGGGGGCGTCGTTTGCTACTTTTCTCACCCTTAGACCCTATGTCCTAAGTGTCACGGTAATGAAGATATATTTTTATTTCGTTTTGTTTGATTACCCGAAATTTCGCAGTCAAATCGTCATAACTTTTTTGTTTGTGGTTGTAATAGCACGTAATAACTTTTGCTGTATTCTTCAATGTATGTTTATTATAAATAAATCATTATTTGATACAGTTAGTTTCAAGAAAATTACACAGGAGCTCCCAAAGTTTAAAAAATGCGTAAATGTATGGAAATTGTCAACTTCTCAATTCATTATAAAAAAACTACTAAAAGCTATTTTGAACTTGGGTTTGTTTTAAAATGTTCTCTAGCTTATACCCTTTCCAGCGGTATGTTTGGGTCTACGTGTCATAGAAATAATTCATTATGTGGTTAAAATGAAGAGAATACGTTTTTTTGTTATAATGAATTTAGAAGTTGAAATTTTTCATACGTTTACACATTTTTAAAACTGGAAGCTCAAGAGTAATTTTCTTGAAACCAATTGTTTAAAATAATTATTTGTTTATAATAAACATACATTGCAAAATACAATAAAAGTTATTTTGTGTTTTCACAACCACAACAAGAAGTTACGACGATTTATAGGCGAAATTTCGGGTAATGAAAGAAAAATGAAAAAAAAATCATATGTTAATTAGCGTGACACCTAGGATATGGAGTCTAAGGGTGAAATATGTAGGACCCCCCGTGACCAAACACTGTGACTGTATATATATAGATATACATTATTATATGTAATTTCAATTATATATATATGTATAATTGTTTTACATATATATATATATATATATATATATATATATGTATACGTAGATTGATTGGCAATAGAATTGCATTCGGTATTATCTATGTGGTACCACAATTCGCAACAACGGATTGTTTTTTTCAAGATGAAAGAAAAATAAAAATAATATTACCTTTATGAATTATTAAGCTAGGGCGTTAAAACTGTAATACGGTGGAGAGAGAGAGAGCATGGAAGGACGCGAGTGTTGGCCGCAACCAGAGATGAAATTTAATCGCCGTTATGGGTGTTAGGAGTGTTTCGGGACCCTAAAGAAAGAGAAAGCCATAGCGAGAGGAGAGAGAGAGAGAGAGAGAGAGGGGAAGGGGTATAGGCATCCTGTCGCAAAACAGTGCATGTACGGAGAGTTTGTCCAATGCAAAATTTGCAATTTAAACCGCTCTCGCATCCCCTGCCGCGCCACCGGGTGTCAACCGGCGGTCGCATACATATGTACATGGCCGGATAAATAGATATAGGAAGACACGCCTTTTGACACTACATAGTTATATTGGTAACCATAAAAGCTCAGAGAAACTTCTCTTTCCATCTGCAACCTCGAGCCCCCCCCCTCTCTTCACGGGGTATGCATGCCGATCCGCATATACGGTTTGGGCAAGTTGACCCTGCGAATTAAGTATGCCACAGTAGAGGGGCTCCCGTTAGGATACGTCGAGAACGCGAGAACCCGAGACTTCGCTTCTTCGTACTCGAAACAGCATATCGAGTGCATTGAAATACGAATTTACCACTGGAGAAAATACAATACCAGATGGAACTTATCACTGTGTGTGTGTGTGTGTGTGTGTGTGTGTGTGTGTGTGTGTGTGTGTGTGTGTGTGTTGGGTGTGCGTGTGTGTGTAGTTCGTGGCTCGATTTATACTATGGAGAGGATCCGAAGCAAGTTCTCAACCAAACTCTAGTACAATCAAACAAATAAAATGCAATCGTGAACCATATTAGAAATTGTCGCATTACTACCTCCTTGTCAATTTGGATTTTTTTCCTTTTCGTACGCGGTACTTACCTCCCTCGTCAATGTCTTCCTGCGCTGATTACTGATTCTAGATCAGAAAACGAGAAAGTATTGTCAGGAAACAATAACTAGGATGACTGAGATGAATTCATGATGGCTAGGTAACATTTTTGGGAAGAGTGCCAATCAGTGAGTCAATGATGATTCACCGAAGAATCAATTTGAACAAATGGACGGATCATGAACGTAAAATAAGCATTCATTTTTAAGTATTATATGTATACAGGGTTATCGGTTATTGGTGACGATTCCGTGAAAGGTTTGTAGGACATGTTTTACTCTATCAAATAAGCCAGTAATGCTTCGTGCAACAGCGAACAATTTTCGAGATGTTATTATTTTAATTGTTTTTATAAGCTAGGGGTAGGGAATTGAAAAAGTTAATTAAAAAACTGTTCTATGGAATCAAACTTTTTTTTTTTATTGGTTGTTTGAGGTCACAGTTACGAAGAATTATCAATAATAAAATAAGAATATTCGGCAAACATGTTTCCATTAGGGATTCAACACTCTGCAAGTCTAATAGTTATTCTTTTTTTATTGTTGATGATTCGTTGTTACTGTGGTCTCAAACTACGGATAATGAGAAAAGTTTGATTTCACACTAAAGTTTTTTAACATCCTGTTTTAAAGTTGCTTGCTCCTCACTTTAAAAAATAATATCTCGAACATGGTTCACTTTCGCCTAAAGCATTGCTGGATTATTTGATAGCGGAAAACACGTCCTACATCCCTTTCACGATATCGTGGCCGATAATCAGTGGTCCTGTGTATGCATGCCCGTATATTTATATATAATTGTCTGATTGTTTTATTTCACCGTATTTTATTAGTTCCGATTTATTCTATAATAATGATATAATAACAACAACAACAACAACAACAATAATAATAATAATCAAAATACCATAACATAAAATATTGAATTATTAAAAAGAGAATTAATTTATATACCTAATGATATAAAATAAAATATTAAATAAAGTAGAATATGGGTTAAAGCAACAATGAAAAATATTAAAATATAACGAAAACTACGAATATCAATTTGAAAAACGACAAATGAGAATGGTCCCTGCATGAAAATAATTTCCGAACCAGTTCGTTTTCGTTTTCGCTACATTCCTCAGTTTTCAATACATTCAAACTGTACCATAAAATGCACGAATAATAAACGCGTTGAAAGTCCACCCAGACGATCCTTGGTGGAGTTACACAAGGCTAGAAAACAAAAATTTCGGGTATCGTGTGCAAATACGGTCGTCCGAGGATTTGGAACAATAATACGAGTAGATTTGATAGAACAGAAAAATTAACGTATCCATTGGAGTAAAGTGGGTCATAAAGGAATAAAAATTCAAAAATGGACATTTCTTCGTCTACCAAACCGTGTATACTTATTGTTTTCCGTGAGCATGTAATCGAGTCGAGCAGGTAAACCGAAGACGGCTCAGGTATTCACAGAGGCGAGGCCTCTTGTTACAAGAATTGAAATATCGATTCTCTTGCATTGGAAAAGAGAGACAGAGAGAGCGAGAGCGAGATAGAGAGAGAATGGGTACCGCAGTCGCACAGACGAGAGTACTTGTGTATAATATTTTTATTTAACCCTGATTTTTTTTATCTCGGTGACTCCTGGGAGAGAGAGAGAGAGAGAGAGAGAGTGAGAGAGAGAGAGAGAGAGTGCGGAAATATGTCGGTATAAATGTTCGAGGATACAAAGCTATGATTATGCAACAACGTTCCTCGTAAATCACCGTGCATATGTATGCACAGAAATATAGCGAGACTCCAGAGACCGTGTGCGGCACATGCTCCGAAATGTTCCTATATCTCGACGTACCGTGACATAACTACTCTCGACGGCGCAACGTGTGCGAACCCTTGAAGCTGAGAATCACTGCGAATCCGAAGCGTTATTATTCGTTTTCGCGAGCAGTGTGCGCATCATACCGTACCATTCAAAGTGTCAATAAAACGTAATTAAAACACGCGACGTTACGGCTACGCGTAACTATAATTTCATCGACTATTCATTTCTCCGCGTTTCGTCGCACGTCGTGTAGAGAATAACGAAGCGGACGAAAAAATTCTGTCAGCTGGAATATCAAAATTTAGCGTTTGAAGAATAATAACAACGGGAGTGATGTGTATAGAAGTTCTAATTGTCACGAGATGAAATGTTCAATTGCCTTGGAATTTGAGAATTTCTGTTGAATTATTTTTTTCCTACTGAATAATTTGTTTATAGAATCTTTTTGACGTTTTTCTATTTTTATATTCTACTCGTTTCTAATTAATTATTTATCGATTGCCAATATTTACTGTGCCATTGGAATATTCGTTGCTGAACAATTATTTGTTTTCTGTTGAAATATTGGAATTTCTTGTACTTTTGAACTATTTTTCTTCAGAAAATGAGAGATGTCGATATTCAAAGATTTATTTTCTAAAATTAAGGAAACCGGATGACAAGCGATATTTACGAAAAGAGAAAGAAAAAAATCTTCAACGTTGCCGCTGCGTTCGGTGCTCGCGGTTGACGATAATTTTCACTCCTATCGAGTTTGGTACCGCGCGTGGAAAATTATACGTTTCTCTCGGCCGTATGCATAGATTGCGAAACGTGTTATCCTCATATTTCATCGATTACTTTTTAAAGATATTTCTGAGCGAGGCGAAGTGAAATGCCTCGACACGCCAGTCTGCCGCAGACTTTCTCCGGAAGATTTCTCACAATCAGTTCAACGTGGCTAAAGTAGACCTTGTGTACAATAGACATGGATAACGGTTATTTCGATTATTCTATAATGAGACGCGAGTTTAAGAGCCTCGTTGTTGGATTTATCTCCGTATATTTTTGGCATAATTTAGTTATGTCGTTAAAGTGCCATTTTCATTTAGTTATGTCATTAAAGTGTTATTTTAATTTAGTTATGTCGTTAAAGTGCCATTTTCATTTAGTTGTGTCATTAAATTGCCATTTTGTCTGCCCTACGCTGATCGTGAGACTTTTAATGACGTGTACAGGCTGACAACTACAAAGTCGTCATGTATTTTTAAAGATCTGGTGCGGAGATTTCGCGACCGGCAAAAATATGATTTTTAATGGCCTGATAAATTTCAAATCCTCTTCGAAAAAAAATACAGCGGATTTTCACAATTAATAGCATTTGTCAGAAAAAATTGAGCATTTTGTAAAAAACTCTCAATTCCATTTTAAGTTCAGCAATATGAATATAATTAAATTTTGCGTACGAGACATTTCTAAATAGTTTTTAGTAAACGGAATTGTATGTAATTCATCTACTTTGAGAGGCATCTTTGATAATATTTTGCTTGATAACGGGACGCATAAAAAGGTTTTTCGTATGAGTGTTTCGTATTCGGGATTAAATTTAATTACCTCCATTCCACTATACGCAAAATATGGAAGTCTAATTGTTTTCTAGAATGCTCAATTTTTTTCTGGTATATACTATTCATCGCAAAAATACGCCTTTTTCGTTTACGACCAGGACTTCAAAAATCATTTAAAATCATATATTCCTCGGCCGTATAATCTCCGTACAAAACCCTTATACGTGGGTCTTGTGCGGACGTTTCAAAAAATCGATTTTTTTAATTTTATTATCTAATAGTACGATATGTCTAGATCATTCTCCCAAAGCTTTAAGTCAATCGGAGTAAAAGTCTAGGAGAGAGAGAGAGAGAGAGAGAGAGAGAGAGAGAGCGTTTGGGAATTCCCCCCGTTGGGAAAGACGGGCCGGAAGCGAAGCAGGTATATCGCACCTTTCTCAAAACACTATTTTTGAAGTCGGTGGACACGATTTCTCAAAAACGAATGCACCGATCTCATTGAAATTTTGCACACTTCTTCAAAGTGGCATTGACTAGTGATTGAACGAAGGTTTTTTTCGCTTATAACTAATTTTACAAGGCTATACGTAGTGTAAATTGTACAAAAAATTGAACTATTCCGCATACAATTCTGCCAAAAATTAAAATTTCAATTTTTTTAAAAATCCTTCGTTCAATCACGAGCTATACTTATCTACTAACAGAGAAAATTGTTTTTTCAATTTCAGATAAAGCTATCATGAGTTATCCTGACCACCACGAGAACACTTTTTTTGAGGGGCCTCCGGAAACCAAGTCCCACCGGCGGAATTTCCCACATTTTTGGATGAAATTTTATTTAAATATTGTTGAATCGTTGCTCTTTTATGTGCTCAACATTTTGAATAAAATTGTGTATATATTATATTTTTCTAAATAGAAAAAAAGATGCCTTTTTGGCTTCGAAACCCGCGTAACTCCTTAAAACACACATGACTACTTTATTATACTCACCCTGTATATGTGTGTGTGTGAATTTGTGAATTATTCATCCAGAGTTCCGTTATTGGACTATCGCGTTAATTTTTTATTCAAATTTACCAGTTAAAAATAGATAGAGCAAATTTCTTCTCTCTATGCTCTCGTACCAAATTCCGCCAAAACTCGTCACGGCTCAAACTTCCGGTCAAACTCCTAAATATTTCAAAGCCACGCACACCAAGCAGCAGACCTGTTCACTTCTCTTCCTCTCCCTCGAACTCAACTTCCTGACTGTTTCCATCACTCTCGAAAATTGCACATATTGCTGATGGCCTGCGAATCTCGTAAAACAATGTTTATTTTAAAAAAATATTAAAACAACTAAACAATCGAAAAAAATATTATTACCGGTGAAAATGAATTGTAGCATATTCCAAATTGCCATATTTATACTACTCTGTCACCAGTAAGAGTATCCCACGAAATTGGTATAAATTTAACAGCAACACATGCCCACTGTGGCGTTTCGTTGCGTTTGGTTGGTTAACATAATTGTAGGTCAAAACGTTCAGATGTTAATGATGACGTTCAGGATCCAGTATACTTGTATCATACGTGTGTATTTTGTATATACGTGAGGCTGTATAAATTGTGAATGTATGTAGTGTTCACCAAATTGCTCTCTGTCTTCAACGTCACATATTACGTGTTCTCTCTGCACCCAAGCAATGGTGCACTATTCGTCACGTTTCCATTTGTATCTCGTCGTCGTTGTCGCTTGCCTCTCTCTCTCTCTCTCTCTCTCTCTCTCTCTCTCTCTCTCTCTCATACATGCACAAACACGCATTCGCACAGCCTGGCAGTAACTTCTCGCGAACTCAGCAAGCCACACGAGTACGATGGAAGCCAACGTTATTAGTTATCGCGACAGAGTCCAGTATTCGTTGCATGAGAGGTACCTGCGAGTGCGCGTAGCTACGTTGTAAGAGAATGAAACAATTTAACCACCTGGCTATGTATTCCTATGCATTGATACTGGGGTTATTTCACCTCGAGTAGGCCCCAAGTTGGATTGACATTTTTTCTATCGATAATGTGGATTTTCATCTTGTACGGTTCAATGTCGAAATGTCGAGGCTATCTACGTAAACAGTTCCGCCCGAAAGTTTTCGATCACTTTGAATAATAGCAAAATTATATTAGAATAACATAATTCATTTTTTAAAGGCTATAACACTGTCTTCGTAAAACCGGAGATAGAATGAATTATATTGTTCGAATTTCATGTAGCAAGTATCGAAAGTGATCGAAAACTTTAGTCGGTACTGCTTGTGTATGTTGCATTCAACGAGAGAATGACACAGCGTCGCGCAGCTCTGAGCACTCTGAGGGTCGGGTGGGGGTAGTAGGGCGTGCCGCTCAGTACCGCATTGGGTGCTGCAGCAACGTGGCGATGCGGAGGGGGTAAACAGTAGGCGGGATCTGACCGTACCGGTCGAATTTGGGTTCGGAAGCGTGTCGTTCTCTCGTTGAACGCTGTATGGCCAGATGTAATTACGTGTGTGTATGTGTATTACAGTTTTACGCATAATGTAATCTTGCAATTAGTTGGTTCTTCTTTATGTCTCGAGTTCCAACGTATACCCTTGTGAGTTTTCACGTGCTACCCGTTCCCAATTGAACTCTGTCCTATCACTCCGTATTTCGCTAATCTTACCTAACTTGCGCTGCGTCCAGCCATTTTAAGGGGCGAGATACCTTTAGGTAAGGAGAACATTTCTGATTATCATTATCTTTTCTAAAGGAAAGACTTTGCCAGAAAGCCCCCACGACTTTGCTGTTGTATCCACGCCTGGGAACAAGGATATCTCAGTCAAGAAGTTACCTTACGATAATTGTATGCATTATGCATAACTGAAGGAGTCGCGCTACCAAGAGAGAGAGAGAAAGAGGGAGAGAGGAAGAGAAAGAGATGAGACGAGATCGGAATTAAAAATCACGTAAACAAGTTTCTATATAAAATGTAGCCTTTATAAGTCAGTGTTCGAAAACGTGAATCATATATGCGTGTTTATATATATATATATATATATATATATATATATATATATATATATATATATATATATATATATCGTTTTAAATTAGAAATTACGATGTTAATCAAGTCGATGAAGTTCGAGCTGAGAACTCCGACTCGGCGATATCGCCTGTGCTTTATACAGGAAGTATGCATATATATATATATATATACACGATCAATCCAATCGATTTTCATATACGAGAAGTTTTGCAGTGATATAAATCTGTCGACGTGCAATTCGCCTCTTTTGTGACGCTTCGTCGTTACAATTGTATTGAGAAAAATGGCTTCTCCGAGCAATTATAGAATTCCACGTGAAACGGATTAAATCTGCCTGGCTGAATTATAATACGAGACAACGAGAGAGTAATTATAGCCTCGGTTTTATCTACTAAAGGCACGTAAAGAGAATCATCTTCTTCAGGTCCTTCATGTCTTCGCTTCGTTCTGATCGTACTTATCGTTTTCGTTCACACTGGCTAATCCAGTATGGATTACATCTTTTCGCTTCCCACTTCAAGTCCTGACGAGTAGTTTAAGGGGTTCGAGCGTTCCACCGACGAATGTCGGAGGATAGTTATTTTTTTTGTCCGGATACGCCCCATCAAAGTTCAACTTCAAAGTCTCACGATCGCCGCTGCATTTCGAGAAAAAAATTGAATTCCGGGGTACATCTATCTAGAAGCCCGAAAAATATAGCCAAATTCTGATGTAAAAAAATGAGAAACAGTTGGTGATGAAGAAACACATTTTTTTAACACGAAGGTACATATGTAGACGCTTTGAAAAAAACGACACAAAAAATATAGAAAATCAACAAAAACAGGGCCGCCGGCAGGTGATGAAGTTTTTTTCGCGATGTTTGGCGGTGGACACTCTCCAACTTAATTCTTCGAGTGCAGACCTCCGCCGCTAACCTATAAGTGCATCTTGGGTCGATCTGATCCGAGGCGTTTTTCAAATCGTTGCGTTCGGGTAAATATGCATTTTTTGTTTTTTTTTTGTAGAGCTGGTTTTTGTAGTAACTTATCCATATTTTATGGCGCTAAATTTATTCTTTGACGAAAAAAAAAATTAAATGCCAAAACATTCGTTCGAAGGGGGGCATACGTTGTAAAATACGTACTTACACGAAAAATGTTTGGGTCAAAGCGACCCAATGTGCACTCGAATGGTTAAACGGTCCATTTGAAATGTAAAAACCAAACGAGTCGTTCAAGTTCGCGATAAATACGAGTCGTTGACGATCGTCGATTTTTTGAATTATTTGTTTAAACAACATGACGACGTACTGAAACTCGAGCGTACAAAATCTATCCAAAAAGTCGTAATTTTTAGTGTCGTTGAAGTTTACATCGTTCGAATGCGACGAAAATTCTTTTTTATTTTCTTTTTCGATAGATTTAGGTTGTAGGTCTCTAATGAGGACCTCGAAAAAATGTTGCCGTAACCTTGACCTGTCGAAAAAAAAAAAATTGCAATAGGAAGAGAAGAAAAATCGTTGCATTCCAACGATATAAACCTCAATATCATAATTTATACGTAACTATTAAAAAATGAAGATCGATTTGTAAAAAGTGAGAACGTCAACGACCTTTAAATGCTTCTCGTCGTATCTCCTGTGAATTTGGAAATAATCCATCGAATGGTTCTCGAGATATCATGTCCACCGACTTTGAAAACTGTATCAATGGCCGGTGTTTTTTTTTGTATTGGCTAAGTTTTGTTTCGTATTTTTTTGTGACTTTTTTTAAGGTTCTTAATATATGTACCTCAGTGTTTAAGAAAATGCGTTTCTTCTCCACCAGCCGTTTTCCAGAAAAATTGGAATTTGGCCATTTTTTCGAGTCTCTAGGTACACGTAGTCCCTTAATTACTGATAATTTCTGAACCATAAAATTCTAAATTCGCGACTCTTCGCTAGGAACTCCGCCAAATTGTTCAGTTTCCAATATATATTCTGTTCATTCGCGAAAACGATGCGGACCTGAACTTTCGGCAACGCCCAAATTGAACTTTTATCGGTCATAGGAGAATGACATTTTTTTTTAAATTTTCAACATTGACCGGTGAAGCGTTCGACCCGTCCCGGTGAGTTTCCCTCAAAATGCACGAGATTTTTTTCTCCTCGTGCACCAACAAGCACACGCGCTCACCTATACACATCCTCATTGTTTCAGATATATCCAGGCTTGAAGGAAGAGGGATCGGTGCTGGGTGGGGCCACTCAGAGAGTAACAAGGTAAAGAAACAATACAACAGTAAAAAAAATGAAAGAAAATACAAATTATGTTGCTACAACTCAATGAACGTGTCGCCTTTGTTTCGGGCTCGGCGAGACCTGGTGCAAATGCGAGCTGTCACGTTTTTGGCACGCACCTCGTGCCCGACTGTGTAAAAGTACCGAGCGAAAAACGAACGAGGGCGAAAGAGGGGGAGAGAGAGAGAGAGAGAGAGAGAAGAGAGAGAGAGAGCACGATCCCAGTGCGCCTGGTGCACGCTAACCTTGCTTACGTCGCGGTAAAGCGTATTTTTAGCTCGCAACTATACATGTATTATTATTATTGCGAGTTCGGGATGAAAAAAATACAAATCGTACTGCCGACACTGTTGAATGGGCGGTCGAAGTTCGGCTCCGGTGGTGCATGGGACGAGATACCGTCAGGCGAAGAATACATTTTCTGATTTTCATAATTTTTTTTCAAAAGCAAACATTTCTTCACCATTTTTTCAGACTTAGGATACGTTTTATTACTTCTTTTAGCTGTTTCATCGTATTTTTTCAATTTATTGCCCTTTAAAAATGACGAAGGTATGGCACGGTCTTCTAAACTGCATTTTCGAAACTGGTGTGACGTGGAGCTAAAAAATTATAAGAGACCAAATGAATTCCTATAATTTTTTTTGTATCACATAAAGTATATCAATTATTTAATATTATTGTGATAATTAGAGAGCTTTATCGAATGACATGCCATAGATTTTTTAAACATAACCTTATATGTATATATATGATGTATTCCACGTGAATCCGGTGGACTTTTTTCCTGACCCCCGCCAATACGATTAATTTTTTTCAATCTGATTTCATTGACTCTAAAAGACACCTGATTTTTTTTTACATTTTTCGAAACAAACTTTAGTCTAAAAAAAAATGTTTCCCGAAAAAACGACTTGATTTGAAAATCTGAAAAATTCCCAAAAATGCTTGATTATATGTCAAAATGTTCAAGTTATCACCCGCAGTGGAAATATGATTTTTTCGTTAGCAGTCAAAAAGTTCTGGTATTAATTTCAATTGAAGTCGTATTCAGCACAGAAAAAATCATACCTCCACTGTGGGTGATAGCTTGAAATTTTTTACATATAATCACGCATTTTTGGGATTTTTTTCAGATGCTTAAATCGGGGCGTTTTTTTTCTGAAAAAAATTTTTTTCGAGGGTTGTTTCGAACAATCTAAAAAAAATTCAGGGTGTCTTTTAGAATCGATGGAATCAGATAAAAAAAATTAATCCTTAGTAAGATCCTTAGAAAAAGCCTTAGTAAGGCCTCGTCATGGGAAGCCTTAGTGAAGATTATCAAGGACAAGCCTTGGTAGGGACCCATCGGGGAAAGCCTTAATAGGATCTTATCAGGAACGGCCTTAGTAGGGCGATTTTAGTATTGCCTGATTTTGAGCATAAATACTTCGGGCCCCACTTCTGAGACAGTCTTGTAGATACTTGAGTAAAACTTCTGTCCACCAGAGAATCAGAGGAATATGGGGATCGTGTATACCGGTACGGGTTTTCCACATTTTCCCCGTACCCTCGGCCAGGAAACTATAGTGTAGCTTGAGACGGGAACCGGCAATATGTCAAAACTCGCAAGGGTGGACGTTGGAACTCAGAAATTAAAAATATACAAATCGTACGAAGACAAACGTTTTTTATTAATCGCTGCACGTTACGGATTATTGGCGTTCTTCTGGGGGTTGGAGGGGGGAGCTAGAGGAGGTGTGCGGCCTGACAAAAAAGTGGTCTTGTTTGGAATCTTTTTTTAAGAATAAATATTTAACGCTTTCTTTTTAAACCACGTTTTTGAAACGGACTAAAAAGTATAAAATAATTTCTTGTAGCCCCATACAGATTAATAACTCCATACATATTTCTAACCCCATACAGATTGTCCTGAAAAATTGGGATTGTGAATTTGTAATAGCTGTGAAACGCTATGGAGCCATGAAGACGTGTAGGGGGTAGCTGTCGTTGGGAATACTCACACTGTGAGTTTTCATATATCTCATGATTTAAGTGTTCATATCATTTGCAGTGCAATAAAATTGTTAGTGACTTTGGTGAACTTGGTGACTTTGGTATTCGTGCATCAATTATCGATTGCACGCGCACCACGTATTTCGTTTTGAATCTTCCAAGTATTTTCATCGCTGTCAAAAATTCACTATCACAAATTTTCCGGTCTATCTGCATGGGGCTAGGTATCTTTATGAGGTTGCAACTCTGTATGGGGCTAGGAGAAATTATTTTATACGTTTTAGTCCGTTTGAAAAATGTGTTTAAAAAAATTATTGAAATAATGATTTTTTGCCTTTTAGGCTCGTGTGTGTGTGTGAAATTTTGCAATGGATTTCGAACATTTCGATGAGATCAGTCCGGGATTTACCAATAGGCCGTATAGGCAGCTTGCCTATGGGCGGCAGACTGTAGGAGGCGGCGGATTATCGAGGCACCTAAAAAGGCCTCGGTAAATACTAGTGACTTAGGCCTTAGGCCACAGTAAAGTATAAATTCGCCACTGGATGAGATTAGGACAGAGAAAGGTGGGAAATTTCAGGATCATTTCAGTTTCTCTTCACCTGATCATATCTGAGATAGAAAACTGTCATAATCAATTGTTATGAACAAAGAGACAAACAAGAAAGCGAGTTAATATAGCATTGTTATCCAGTTCTGAACTATGTTTAAAGTTTCAAGTCTCTAGCTCATCCAAAAGTTAATTTTAAATCGATTGCAAAATTTCTACCTGAAAGACAAACAAACAGACAGACAAGAAAGCGAGAGACAATCACAAAATATAAAGCCCTTACCACACGTTAATTTTTTAATTAATAACAAATCATTGCAATACCTGAGAAAATAATCATCTAACTTTTTATAATTTTTTAACCCTTTATAACCTAATAACGTAAAAATAACAAAAATAGCCAATATAAATAGCCAATGAAAATAGCGAAAAATAGCCAAATAGCCAAATAAAAATAACAAAAATAGCCAATAACGTAAAAATAACAAATTCAATCAGGGGGCTAGTTATAAAGCAATAAAGGGTATGTGCCAGATATGTTACATCGTGTTGTAACATTCCTTCGTGATGTCTGGAACGCTTTGAAACAGTTGTTTCGCTTGTTGCAGCACTCATGCAGCACTAAGCCACGCCACATTTTGCATATGGTTATTATCTTTTTTTCTCTCGACTTTCGCCAACTTTACCTCCACTCGAATCTTGCAATCTCGCGATAAAAGAACTTCGATCAAATTTTAATTCTAACGCCATCTAGTTTGCATGAATTGCACCCAAAAACCATAGAACGTTTTGTAGCTGTTGTGTGGCATTGATTTAAAAGAGGATTCAATGTCAATACTAGATTTCGTGAGGCCTTGGATGCTATTTTACAGAACTGTCCCACGGTGATATAAGAGAAAAATTCTCTCTGCCCCTTCGTTGGCAGAGAGTATTCGACGAAAAGTGCCCAAAATGGCAGGGAATTTTTATTATCCTGAAAAACTTTATCCGTCGGTTCATAGCATGGGCTAATGGTAAATTCTTAAATTGGCGTTTTAAATTTACAGTGATATTGTCTATTACTTCGTAATCAATATTCTAGTATTCTTTGATTCTTTACCGTACCCACTATTTAGCTTACGTATTGTGAAATAGCTACTTTTATACAAGTTACGGAATTACGACGAAAAAAATACTTCAAGGTTTATCCACTCATTTATTTACGCTTGCTTTTGGACAGAACAATGGAAATTGATATAAAAATTAAAATAAAATTAACCGATTACTTGAATTTAATCATTTTTGATCGATTTTTTCCTGAGGGGGGGGGGGGGGGGGGGTTGGTGCCTATCCCTACTTTTTCCTGGCTACGCCAATGGTAACGTAGTGTCGAGCTCCGATGTGTATGCACTATGCATACTTTCTCGTTGTCTCGATGCACTTATTCTACTCGGAGGAGTATACCTTGCGGGAAAATTATGCAACCTCACAATACAGTGTGCACGTGAGAAATGTATCCACACATACACATTTACACATACGCATCTAAATACGGGCGGGTACAGCACCGTTCGCTTCTCCTTTGTTCTTGTGTGGGATTATATTTTTTCTGCCGGCGGCACGAAGAGAATCGTCGTCGTCGCGAGCCTTGGCCGGGAACAATGCTAGGTCGAGCGTAAAAAACCACGACCAATGCAATCAAAAGTTACAATGCGCGGCTAGGTATGTTTTTTTTTGTTCGTCCCCTGTTTGTTCTGACCTGTTGTAAATGACAGGAGACCAGTCATTTGAATAACTATGATATCAATATTGGAATGTTGAATAAGTTCTCGCTGTTTTATTTTCGTAAAAAATGATGCTTTATTTTTGAAATCTACAGATATTACACAAAGTGCAACTCCTTTATGACATTGAACATGTAATCAGACTTTTCGGGTGATAAAAAAAGTACATGTAAATAATATGAGCTTGTTTTTATTATCAAAAAAAAAAAATTAATACATTGAGGTATATAATTGGGTTTGTTTGGATTTCTTTGGATTTGTTTGGATTTATTTGGGTTTGTTTGTATAATAATTGTTGTATAATTTTTGTAGTATACTTGTAATATAAGTTGTAATATCATTTTTTAAATTAATGAAATTAGAATTCAGCATGTCGCAGCTCCCCCCACTCTACTACAACATAGTGGCAGTGGAGTGGGGATGGCGGCAGTTTCGTGTGCCATTCAGCTAACTCAGGCTCCTATACGCAGCCTATCTCAACAAACATATACAGTTTTAAAAGCATCCTCGATGCTAACATTTCCAATGCTAGAAATCATTCCTAATGATTTTAAACGTTTTGAAACTGTTGTGTGATGAACTCCTACTGATTCTGCAAGTTCAGCTAGCCTCTGGCATGAGTCTTCATGAGGTTATGCCTCCTGGCAAACATTCTGGGTGCTTCAGCTGCAGATTCTTTTCCAACATAGTAGTCCAGTTAAATTCTCTGCAAATACTCTTTTTTGGCACGAAAATTGACCGGTTCAACAACTATGAAAAAAAAAGTTGTTTACACTTCGCGCAACAGGACATACACTGAATTTCAAGCTTGCTTATAAGTACTTCTTTGTAGATACGTTACCATATTCAGGCGGGAAAAAATTAAGCAATTTTGAGGGATTTTTTAAACTAAGAAATAATGATTCTGCATTTATTAAACTGTAGGTATTTTTTAATAGTATATTTATGTATAGAAAAATATTTTTTGAAAATTCATTTATCATCAAAATGGCGGGGGTGTGGCAGACTGTTACGACAAGGTTCCGCGGGAGTTGCCAATCGGCGTGCAGTCTAGCTTCCGGTAGTCTCGGATTTGCGAAAAAAAAGTTTAATGTTCTATTACATGTATAGTTTCTGTTTGATAGCAATTAAACATTTTTTAAATGCAAATTACGAGAATGACACGCATTTACAAAAAAATCTTCATTTGACACAAAATTTCGGTAATATTTGGATTAAAAAAGTCGTTTTTTTTTTATTTCTCAAAAACAATTCTCGTCAAGTGGAATGTAGTAATATTATCAATATTTCCATCAAGTTTCAATTAAATCAGCTTGATAGATTTTTTTTTACTAATCTTACACGTCAATTTCGAAAATGCAGTTTTGAGGAAAAGCGCGGTTGAAGTTTACGCCCGCTTCAAATCCGCGCGGTGAGGCACGGGGGTGACGGGGTTCAACGTTTGAAGTTTTCCGAATTTTGCTTTGAAACTTTGGGAAAGAATTCCACCTATACAGTTCTACCGTTTGGAGAGAAAAAATAACATCGCACGCAGTTCTGGTAACGCCATATGTTGGAAAACAGCGAGAACTTATTCAACATCCCAATACAGTCGAACCTTGATATACCGAAAACCTCGATCCAACAACGTAATAATATACATTGTGGTCTAATTGCTAATTGCTTCGAAAAATTGATATAATTTGAACCTTTCTTTCTTAAAAAAATATCCCTATATTTACAGTACCTTATATCCCCATTTATAGTACCTTGATGTTCTTTGGAACATTGTTTCAAAGAACATTTTAAGGCCGTAGGCCACAGTAACGGGTATAAAAACATGTGCGAATTTAACATTTTTTTTTCGTATGAAAAAGTGATTCACTCATAAAATTAATTACATATCTATTTAGTATGAATATCAAACTGTTAAAAAATATTTTTTTTTTCGATGTACAAAATGGCCGACTACTCGAAACTTCTCGAAACAGCTTTTTTCCAATTGGCGTGACAAATAACTTCAACAATTTTCACTCGATTTACTTCAAATTTAAAAGGTATGTTCCTGATCGCATTTCGCAGAGAAGTACGTACAGAATTTCTGATTAATCGAAAACTTTTCATTTCATGAGCAGTTATAACGAAATTTTCCACTGAAAATTCATTTCTTAAGGATGTTGTGTCCAAAATTGAAAATGGTAATAATTTTTTTTTAAATTTGGTAGGAAGCTGGCTACTGAGAAGTTAGAATTCACAAATTACACGCAGCCTTATGGAAACCGAAGTAACTTTGCAATTTTAACTTTTTTGTTATAAAAATGATGCTAAAAATCCAAAAAAAGTCACACTTGAGGAAAAACATATAAGAATATAGCGGCAACGTTGCATAGACCGAAAATAGCGGGAAATTTAAATACTCATTTTCGTTGACGGACGACGTCGTTTCTTGCACCACAAAGCCACTTTTGTTTTTGATATATTTGAAATAAAACAACGATCATTCATAAATATTTCTTCTATTTCTTGAAAACAAATAGCAAAGTTTGCTATTTGCTAATAGAATTGCAAAGTTACATCAGTTTCCATAAGGCTGCGTGTAATTTGTGAATTCTAATTTCTCAGTAGCCAGCTTCCTAATCGTCGTGAAATTTTTACACAACCTTTCAAATATTTTACATAATGAACCATCAAATTTATAAAACTTTATTACCATTTTCAATTTTGCACACATCATCCTTAAGTTCAAATACCTGCAACTTCTTCTATAAAGCAATATTTTTAAAATTCCGCATGTACTTCTCTCGGTATTCTAATGTAGATTGACGAGAATTTTTGTTTTCTGTTTTGGTAAAACAAAAGATAACAAAAGAAAATATTAGTAGTCGGCCATTTTGTACATCGCAAAAAAAACAATTTCTGACAGCTTGATATTCATACTAAAAAGATGTGTAATTAATTTTATGAGTGAATCACTTTTTCATACGAATTTTTTTTTTTTTCATTCGCACATGATTTTATACCCGTTAGTGTGGCCTAAGGCCTTAAGGAACACGATCTCGATATAACGAAACCTCGATACAAGGAAACCTCGATGTAACGAATTTCCCTAGAGATTCGTTATATCGAGGTTCGACTGTAATAACAGCAACATTAGAAAGTGAAAGTTCGGAGGGACGGATGCCTGCTATCTTTATTGGACATGTAAATGTCCACCGTGCGTGGCATTTTGGTTTTTCAGAGAAAGATCGCGATCATTTTGCTTTCAGAGGAAACGATTCCGAGTCGAGAATATGCATACATGGGGTACACATATGCGTGTATGTCCGGTGTGCGCGTGTGCGTAAATCGGAGGTATGTGGACACTAATAGTGGATGGAGATACATAGACACGGGTCAAAGAGAAACACATGGTGGAGGAGACCAGGAGTGGACACGAGCGCCATAGCCAGGGGAATTTCAAAGCTCTCTGATACAGCACGAGGCTGACTCCTGGACCGTAAATGGTCACGTTCTCGGGGAATATACATACATACATATATATATATATATATATATATATATATATATATATATATATATATATATATATATATATATATATATATATATATATATATAGAGAGAGAGAGAGAGAGAGAGAGAGAGAGAGAGAGAGAGAGAGAGCGAGAGAGAGGCCTCGCTGACGCGTGACCGAGCTTCACGCAATTCCCCGACGCATTATTGTACGATATATTTCTGCATGTAGTGTTACACAGCCCACAGTGCTGCGTCAGGCTACACGTGTGCACGTGACCATATTGACGTTTGTGCATGTGTATAGTGTCGTCTGAGGATGCTCTCGCGTTTTCCCTGGAGGACTTAAATCCTGTGACTGTCTCTTGCTCCTCGCCCTCGAAAACCTCTCGATATCCGAAGATTCTAGCCACTTTCGCCAACACGCTCAACGTGACGAAACATCGCGTGGGTAAAATTTTCGTATCTGTGAGAAAGGTGTCCGCGGGAGAGTAGGCTAAGAGAGGACATCATTGTGATGGGCCGAAGAAGGTCGTTTTTGCGATTTTTTTGGTCTACTAGAATATTTAGCTGGGATTTAAAAAAAAGGTATGTCGTTAAGCTCACATATTGAACGTATTTCGTGTAAATTCTTAGTTGAAAAAATTAAAAATTTACAACGTTATTTTAAATTATTCGAGATGAATATTTAAGAACGTTATAATACAGCGTCTGTAGAAAAAAATGTAGTCCAACAGCCGATCGATAAATTGATAATGGTTGGTCCGAAAATAAGAATCAAACGTTTCATAATCCTCGTACACGTAGTTCTCGTTGTAAGTAGACGTGGTTCGAAAAAAATGCATGAAATGGCGCATGTTAAAAAAGGAATTTTGACGAAATTCTTACTCATATTCGATTAATTAAAATATAATGCATTTCCACAAAAAAACGGCTAGATACAACGAGAGCTACTGCAATTATGGAAATTATGAAATTTTTCTTAAAGTGAAGATCGGAAGATTATAGCTAGAGTTATGATTTTGGCCAGATCGAGAAAAGTCGTTTCGAGAAAAACGCGATTAAAAGTTTCAGTATGCGTAAATCGTTGCGGTAGCTGCTTTCACTAAATCGTCTGTAACTTGGTCAATTTTCTATATTTCAACTTGAACATCTTTTCACACATTCTTGAATGGATATATTCCGATGAGAAAATGCAAAAAAAAATTATTTTTCGACCCGTCACGGTGGTGTCCCGCCCGATGAGAGGAAAGAGTCGAGGATTTTCGAACGAAAAAAAAACGCATGAAATTTACCAATATTTCAAACGAGCACCTTAGCGTGTTGCTCAGTTTCTATATTAATCACGCGACACGTGAATTTATCGAGTTTCACGAATTACGAATAATTAATACACCAGTCCAGAATTATTCATACATCCGGTGCTTTAAAATTCGACGACTTTGGCAGTTTGATTTATCGGACAATTTCATACAAATAATAGTCGAATGAAAATTGCTCCGTGTCGACATTATTATTGTTGTTATTGGGGTAAATCTCGTTTCTGGTTATGTAAATTCAGCAATTCAACACCGGTCGCGTCCAACGTGATTGGGGAATTTTTAATTGCAGCCCATTGGGGACACGTTGGGTGCTTCGCGTCCGGGAAAATTTGCCAAGGAAGGAAAAACGGGAACGACCGGGCTTGGAGCGAAAGCTTCTTCGAGTGCATTCGAGATCTCGCGTAGGCACTTCTTGCGAATAATCAATCAGGACGGATCGGCAGGAAAGAGAATGATATATGTATATAGAGCATTTTTAAAGAGATCGTGAAATAATAATGGGAACAAAGTCAAGGATTTGTTGACTTACGAAGAAGGGTATGAAATTAGGATGGGGGAGACAGCTTAAAGCTTAGGGCACTGTTTTTCTTGCTGACTTTTTCGTTTCTTGTAGCTTCTCTCTCGAGCTACTTTTTCTCCCCTCAAACATTGTTCTTCCTTACACTCTTCCTTCTCTCTCTTCCTTCTCTCTCTCTCTGCCTCTCCCTCTCTCTATCGTTATGTTTCCTTTCCCGTGGAACTTTTTTGACTATGATCCTTCACCCTGTTACGAATATACATTACACGTGCCTCTAACCATAGACAGAGGGGGGGGGGGGAGGGAGAGGGAGAGGGAGAGGGAGAGGGGGAGGGAGAGGGAGATGGAGAGAGAGGAAAGAAGCCACAATGCCGGTTCTTGCCAAACTTGTTTATTCAACTGTACTGCATAAATAACCCAAGTCAATATTTGTAAAACGAGCTTTTCCAAAAGACGATCGCAAAAAAATGTTGCCCCGTTTTTTCGAACGTTTGACAAATATTTGAGAAGTGGTGCTTTCCACAAGACGACCGGAAGAATCTCTGCTACTACATTCTCGCCTTTCAATGAGACAATGAGGAGAATAAGCAACGAAAAACAGGATATCGCAAAAAAGATAATGGAGATAATAAAATACAACCGATTTGTCGAAAGTTTGACAAAAAGTGGTGTTTTTACGTGTCTGCTGATAGTTCGGAGATCGGGTACGCGAGTTCACCACCTCGGGAAGTTCTGACGAGAGGTCAGAGTATCGATTCGGTGGACAGGCCCTTCCATCCGAGCGACTGGGTCGACGTTAATCTCGAAGTTCCGGTAACACCGAGAACAAGCACGGCGATGACGAGCCCGGCCCTCGACACGACCGTCTACCCACCCCCGAGTTTCGCCTCCACCAATTTCACCGGTGAGTCCGGCGAGGAGTCGAATCTTGCGAAGATACTCGAGCGAGAACGAGCAATTTCTTTCTCTTTGTCGACTTTTCTTTCCACCTTGTCTCGTGTTGTTTTTTTTTTATTCTCTCGTGGCGGGATTGGAAATTTGTCGGATTGGCGCAGGTTCGAGGGACTTCGCTCCAGTACCACCGCCGAGACGAAAGAAGAAAAATCGCGGTAGGCCATTGCCACCGAAACCGGACGACGTCGCGAGAAGTCACGTCGATCGGGGGGCGAAAAATTCCACACCCCTTCAAAAGGGCCACGAGCCTCTCTACTCCTCGGTCAAGTTACCTAGGAATTGGTCCAACGACAAGGAAATATTCGAGCACAAGGTGAGATACGATTTTTCTTTTGAGGGCCCTTCTCACTTTTGACGCTAAATAAAGGCTATCTTCATGAATTTTTTTCATAGGTTTATATTATAGATATTGATATAAAAGTTGTTACACGCAATAAATACACTTTCGAAATACACAAAAAAAATTTAAATGTATTTATGGAACTGAAACAAACATTAAACGCGTTTTTCTCGAAACAACGTTTTTCGACGGCTTGTTGATAAAGTGTTCGAAACTACTGAACCGACCCTTATGAAATTTTAACCACATTTTCTTTACAACTATAGCTATAGCTTATATCAAGGATTTAAAAAAATTTGAAATTTACTATTTTTTTTGCCAAAAACGGTGAAATAAACTCGTTTTTTCGGTTTTTCTTTTCGAAAAATGTCCGCTATTTGTTATTTTTACATATAAAAAAAAATCGTACGATATGCGCTATAGCCATTAACATACTGAATCTAAGACCGTTTGATTTTTTTGTTTTGGATGATCCGTCTCCGAGATTTCATCAACACCGCAGACCTACCATTTTTTGGGACATTTTTTTAACTACTATTTGGGGGCGTGCATAAATTACGTAACGTAATTGGCGGGTGGGGGGGGGGGGGGGGGGTTGGCCTGGCGTTACGGTCTACGTACGAAGGAGGGGGGGTCGAGAGGTTTTTTGTGGTTATTCTATACACCATTATCTAGTACTTGTAATAGGATTTTTTTTCCGGTACTTACTTTTTGTTTTATAGTCAAAATAATAACTAATTTTTGGCCCAAAAATGACTATTTATGTTCAAACGTCCGCCATTTTGTCATAAATCGATATTTTCAAAATCGGTTATTACAAGTACTAGATAATGGTGTATGGAATAACCACAAAAAACCTCAATTCGGTTCATTGGTTTTCGAGAAATTTTGGGTACCGATTTTTTTACGACGCTTCAAGGATCGTACAATATCCTTGTACACTTTTGATATTTTTAAATAAAGAAAATTAAACATATTTTTGAATGTATATAGTTTTAGATAATTAAAACCTCAATACGAAATTTCAAATAGTTTTCCTTGAAAAAATTCACAAAAATAATCTTTTTTCTGGCTCCTAGGTGTATATCTGCCCTTAACGCGTTACCCCCACTTGTAGCGCAAAAAAGGCCTTTTTCATGAATTTTTTAAAAGAAAACTACAAAACTTTTTTAATCGATCAATATACCATCTTAAAGAACACATCTTGAAGAACTTTCAGTAATTTTTTTATTGAAAAATATTACATTGTTTAGTGGCAAATGGCCGTCAATGAAATAATGTTTTTATATACACGGTTTGCGGTGACCAACATTGCGGCGAAGTGGATCATCTGAACAAAAAATGCGGATGGATTTAGTCAAAAATAAGTATAAACTAGTCTTTAATCGAAGGATTTTAAAAAATATTCATTTTTCACAAAATGGCTGACGGTTTAATGGTCCGATTTTAACGAAAAAAAACGGCCGTTTTTTGGCTATAAAACGGCCATTTTTTTTTTGAAAAAAAAAATCGAACGATTAAAGACTACATTTTTATGTATTAAATAAGCCTGCAAAATTGCAAGAAGATCGGTTCATTAGTGTTCGAGTAATCTTGGTCACCGACTTCAGAAATGCCATTTTGAGAAAAACGCGTTTAAAGTTTCAATTTCAGTTCTTCGATTCACGGATTCTTCTCTTTCAACGCTCATATCTCAGTCAATTTTGGTCGGATCGACTTGACATTTTCAGGACATATTCTCAGATACTTATACTTAAAAAAAAATGCAATAAAAAAAATCGATTTTTTCAAAATCGCAAGTGGGAGTAACCCCTTAAGTGTACCAACTATTATATCAATATTTATAATATAAACCTATTTAAAAATCATGAAAAAGCTATTTTTAGCGTCTAAAGTGAGAAGACCCCTTAATTTTTCTCGAGTAAGAATTTTGCGAGTAATTCTTCGTATTGCCGATTGTCGATAAGATCAACGGAACCGGAAGAGTAATACCGAGCATCATGGTCGCCGCGAGTAGATCGAGCCGCGATAAATCCAGTCGCGAACCCGAGCGAAACGTCGAGCCGAATGATCCGAGGAGGAAGAGCAGCAGCACCAGCCTGCCGAACTATCTGGAGCCTGATGACGTCACTGAGAAGAGGTTGGACGAGGACGATCAGGACGAGATGAGGATTCGCAAGATCACCGCTGCCGGCTCACTTCCGGCGCTGATGACGAGCGGCGCACTCGAGGACTTGAAGAGGAGCGACAACCGGAAGAGAGAGGAAGACGAAACCACCGGGAAGGAAGCAGTCGAACGAGGGAAAAAAAAATTGCCGATGGACCAAGTGGATTTTTCGTTCGATCTGTCGGGAAAACGCGAGTCTCAAAATTCCATATCGAAATTCGAGCCACCGAGGCTCACTTCGACACCGGTTAAAATACCTTTCGAAAATGACGCCAGCTCGCCAACCACCGTGGGCGGATGGTTCTTGCATCAAGCCAGGTGCGGCCAAGATGCGATCTTTTTATTTCGCAATAATACGAGTTTGACGGGTAAATATATTCTTCGATCGGTCGAATTGCAGAACTTCGGGCTCGGATTTATTCTCCGCCATCGAAACATCCGATACGAGAAAACCTCTCTTTTACGACTGCCGGGGAGACTCACGGAGCGAGAGTCTTTTCGAGGCCGAGGAAAATCGGCTGGGACCAAGTAACGGTGGAACAGTCAAAGGTAAATGCCTAGTCATGACCGTCGAAAAACGATCATTTTGGAGATTTTTTTTTTGTTTGGAAAATCGTGATATATTTGGGCGAAAATGAGGCTTTTGAAAAAGTATCATCTGAAGATCAGTCTGTAATTTTATTTGTGAAAAAATATTTAGTTATAATCGATGTACAGCTGATGTTCGGGAAGCATTTTATGAAAACGACTTTTGCGGTGAGCAATGCCCTTCTGAGCCACGTTTATTATTTACTAGCAAATAATCGAAGCGATTCTCTTGGTATATTTGTTTATCCTATGATTAATCGAAGGAATTTTAGAAATATCGAATTTTGAAAAAGGGCGCTTGTTTAAAAAGTAAAACTTTATTTTTGCGAAAAATGGGCATCGTGCGTGCATCAAGTCGAAAGTGTAGATAGAAAAATCCTTCGATCAAATAATATATTTTTACAGCTTGAAAAAGCCCTCAAAATTTCAGGAAGATCGATCCAGTCGTTTTTGAAATATTTTCCTCACCAACTTTAAAAACATCTGCCTAGGGTCCGAAAAAATGACCAAATTTCAAACATCTTCTGGGAAAGGGTGGGTGACAAAAGACTCACTGTTTTTTACACAAAGGTACATATATATGGTGTTGAAGTTTGCAACGTTGAAACGCGACGAAAGGTTTTTTTTAACAATTTGTTTTCCAGCTTCCTATCATTCTGGTAGATTTTTTTAGAGATTTATGTTGTAGATTGCCAAATAAATTTTTTGAAAAATGGTTCTAGTATTTTCGTTGGTGAAATTCACTGAATGATATAGAAGCCCGTTTTTTCCCTCTCGTTTACAATTTACAAAGAAATCCGTTTATTTTTCCAATTTCTGAATTCCGCCCTTGGCCAGATAATCGCGACTGGGGCGTTGAAAAGCTGGAGAACGAGATAGAGAGGAGAGCGAGAACGAGGCTGAAGAGAAGTTTGTCGAACGAGAGCGAGCCCTTCGAAAGTCGAGAGGAGAAGGATCTGGATAGAGGAGAGATCGATTCGCCGATCTTGCGGTCGAATACCGAGGTCAAACTTCTCGCCAGAACGATATCCGAGGAATCGTTACCCCGGGAAATGTTGGGGAACGAGGCGACGGACTTCTTCGAGGACAAAGGGCCGATCGCAACGTACGAGCGGAGCGAAAGGATCAACGACGACGAGGGTAAGGCGGTAAGGGTGGGATCAACGATCGAGGGTGATACGAAGACACCGCCACCGAGCCCGGAGCCCCGAATCACACCGGAAATCCTTGACAACGATCACTCGAGTCGCCTTAAGGTGGTACGTGTACCGTAACTGTCAAAAAGTATTCTAACATTCACACCTGTGTGCCGTAAACACAATCCCATAGAATAAGCCATAAAAGCGTGTAAAAATAATCGAGCAACGATCCAATAATCAAGCACGTGCTCGTTCAACCTTAAGGATGTTGAGTCCCTATGAAACATGTTAATGTTAATTGTTCAATAAATAGCTTCTTAATCGTCATGAAACGTTTACACGACCTCCTGAATACTTCATGTAAAAACATACCAATTTTTCAGAATTCTATCATCATTAGTTCAACGTCCTTAAGGGTTGAAATAAAAAATGATAAGAAAATTCGGAAAATTTGGTATGTTTTTGTATGAAGTATTTAAGAGGTCGTGTTAAAATTTCACGACGATTAGGAAGCTCGTTATTAAAAAAATTAACATTTTGTTAAGAACAATTTTTAAAAGAGATAAAAAAAAATGTATGAATGAACTTTGTTTTGTTTCCGTTGCTTTCAGTATATTGTAGATATTACAAAATTAAGAAGTTAAAAAAAACTTATTGCAAAGTTACATCAGTTTCCATAACGCGTTACCCCCACTTGTAGCGCAAAAAAAGGCCTTTTTCATGAATTTTTTTTCAAGAAAACTACAAAACTTTTTTAATCGATCAATATACCATCTTAAAGAACGCATCTTGAAGAACTTTCAGTAATTTTTTTATTGAAAAATATTACATTGTTTAGTGGCAAATGGCCGTCAATGAAATAATGTTTTTATATACACGGTTTGCGGTGACCAACATTGCGGCGAAGTGCATCATCTGAAGAAAAAAAAATGCGGATGGGTTTAGTCAAATATAAGTCTAAACTAGTCTTTAATCGAAGGATTTTAAAAAATATTCATTTTTCACAAAATGGCGGACAGTCAAAGTTAATGGTTCGATTTTAACGAAAAAAAACGGCCGTTTTTTGTCTATAAAACGGCAATTTTTTTTCGAAAAAAAAAATCGAACGATTAAAGACTACATTTTTATGTATTGAATAAGCCTGCAAAATTGCAAGAAGATCGGTTCATTAGTGTTCGAGTAATCTTGGTCACCGACTTCAGAAATGCCATTTTGAGAAAAACGCGTTTAAAGTTTCAATTTCAGTTCTTCAATTCACGGATTCTTCTCTTTCAACGCTCATATCTCAGTCAATTTTGTTCGGATCGACTTGAAATTTTCAGGACATATTCTCAGATCAGCAGATCATATCTTCCATATTTTCAGAGGAAATGCTTCGGATTTTTTAAAACATTTGTTGGAAAATATGTATAAAATATTCCCAAAGTTTGAATAAATTCTACTCATTCATTCCTTGTAAAAAAAATCACGAAAATCACTTTTCAAAACGCACTCCTAAACTGGTTTCCCGCCTTAAGGTTTTGCGCGACGAGGACAGCAATCTCAGCTCGATGACGCCGAGTCTCACCGAGCTCGAGGCCGCTCTCTCGGACATGCTCGAGCGCGAGGACGAGCCGGCCCTCCGTGAGGACACTTCGGACAAGGCCCAAATGGAAAGTTCAACGAGCATAAAAACGTCCCCCGTGTTCCCCGTCGGTCCGACAAATATCCTAGGATCGAAAAAGAATTCGTCGAGCGCCGAACGTTCGATCGCCAAGCATCTTCACGGTACACCTCCAATGGTCGACGTTGATCTTACGAACGGTGGAAAAAACTCTTTTCCTCCTGGTGCACCACCCGAAAAACCCAGCCGACTCTCGCAAACGAGCCACGAAGAGGCCTCCGTTGATTCGACAAACGTACCGACACCACCGAGACGAAGAAATCGTTACAGCGGTTACACCCCGAGTATTATCGACAGAAGATCCTTGGAAAGAACTGCCACACCCGAAAATCCTTATCCGAACGACAGACTCATATAGATACGTCGTCAAGAAAGAAAAACGAAAAAAAAAGACACGTATTTCACGAGATAAAAAAAAATACTTTCGTTTAAAACGCATGGAAATTATGTGTAGTTGGAATATACTTGATTTATGTATAGTTTGTATGAAATATAAGTCAACTATGATAAATAAATAATAAAAAAAATATATATACATATATATATATACATATAGACATCTATATATCAATACACCCATGCTATATATATATATATATATATTATACACATACATGTATACATGGTAGGTCAGACAGTATGTGTCCACTTCACTTTACAAAAATAACTCTACGGAAAAAAAGAATATTTGTGCCATTTATTTTTTTCGAAAGATAATTTGAAAAAGACAATTTGTACAAATACTTTTTGTACCCACCGTATATATATATATATATATATATATATATATATATATATATATATATATACGCATTTTATTTTTTTTTTAAGCATTTTATTTTTTTTTATAAAATATAAACATTTTTTTATAAAATTTATAAAATTTATAAAAAAAATAAAATAAAATTCAGCATTTTATTTTTTTTATAAAATGCTTATTTTTTTAAAGCATTTTATTTTTCGAAAAAAATAAAATGCTTCATGAAGTTTCTGTGGTCGATGACTTATCCTAAATACTCGTACATATGATGTCCACTTACAAATATCTTGGGAAAGCACGAACAAAAAAATAAGGCAAAGTTAAGAAGAGTTTCTTGTGAGATGTACAAATACTTTTTTTACCCACTGCATATGTGTGCAGAGACGAATATTTGTACGAATCATTGTACTTGATAGATTATTTAATAAGATACGGTAATGAAGATCGTCAGAAAATCCAGAGGAAAAAGCAAGGTGTGGGAGAATTTCGGCCACTCTTCACTGGCTATTTTTAAATAAGCAATCTATCGGAGCAACTGGTACGAATAGTTTTCTTGATACACATATGTATATATTTTTTAAGTGAACTATCGTATTACATAATTGATAAAAATGTTTCTTTTTCAAAGTAATTCTTCATAATAAATATGGTGATGCAAAAGTCCAGAAAATTTACGGAAAAGAATAAAGTTGTGCATATGTTTTTTCTGTAGATTTTCATTACCATATTTATTTAGAAATAAGCCATCAAGCAAAATAATTGGTATATGTATTTTTCTTTAAATACATACATACACCCACACAGACACACACGGAAAAATGAACAATTCGTCTTTGTGGACATTTTTCTTCGGTTTGTGACTAAAGTTTGAAATGGAGTCTCTTTTCCTCACTCTAGAATCGATCAATCTATAAAACATTTAAAATATTAAAATAAGCGAAAGGCTATCGATCGTCGAGTGTCCACGTTCAACGGATTATGCCTAGTTGTCAAAGTCGAAAACAGCCGATTTTTCCGATTTTTTAAACAGAAAATCGTGATGATAAACTTTTATAAAAATGAGGTATTTGAAAAAGTATCATTTGAAGAAAACTGTGTAACTTTTCTTTGCGTAAAACTATTTAATTATAATCTATTTACAGCCAATATCGGGGAAGCACTTCTCGAAAAATGTATTTTGCGTTGAGCGATGCCCTTTCAAACGACGTCATCTAATATCATAAAATCAAACAGATTTCGATAGTATATCATGTTATCTTATAATTGATCGAATGAATTTCCGAAATACCATACGTAAAAAAAATGGCGCGTGTTTAAAGTAAAAGTTTTGATATTTACGAAAAATGGGCATTTTTCGTTCATCAACTCAAAAACAGACATAGTAAAAAAGCTCCTCGTTCAAATACTATATTTTAACATCTAGAAAGAGCCCCAAAGTTTTGAGAAAGATCGTGACAGTGGTTTTGAGATATTTTGCTCACCGACTCTAAAAACGTAATTTCGAGGAAAAAGCGTCCAAATATTCAATCTCGACCCGACCACTTTGAAATTTTCAGGGAACATTGATGAGCTGACATACCGTCAAAATATATTGGTTTTGAAAAAAGTGATTTTTTCGACCTCCATGAGTAGGCATAACCCCTTAAGGCAGTCACCCCGTGTGACGGGCCGTTTTTTTAGCATTTTTGAGATTTTTTTTGACGAACAATAAAAATATAGAAGTTTGAACTTTTTACTATGCATTTATTGACATTTCAACAGTAAGTCAGAATATTTTCAGACCAAAATCTTCATCACAATGTGCGCTGCACTACTCCAAAGGCACCCATGTCGAAAAAAAGTTTGTCGGCGGTCTCCATGATATCGGCTGATTGGCTTACTAAAATAAAAAAATCAAACGGCATTTTAATCTGTGAAGCTGTGGCTATCGAATGAACTAGAATCATTCGAAAATATTGAAAATTGAATAATTGACATGTTTTTGAAAATTAATTTTCAAATTTCATGATTTTTTCGATTATTCTGTTACGAAAAAAAAAAACGGCTCGGAATTTTTGCATTATTTTAGTTTAATAGATGATTGTACATGTGCCGAATCTACCATTAAAATCTCAGAGCAATCGGTCAAACCCTTTTTCAAATATCGTGGAGACCAGTTAGAAAAACGCAGTTTTGAGAAAAACGTGTTTAAAAGTTCAAAAACTATTTAAACTATGAAAACTTTACTCACCATTAATCTGCTATGGCTGGTCCATAGAGAATTCCTTCTTCTTCCGCTTGGAGGGCGGAAGATGTCCCTTCGTCAATGCCCCTTCGTTGGCATTGACGCAACAGTGCGTCAAATAATTCCGTGCCCTGTGTGGTATTGACGCAATAGTGCCCCAACCTTTATTTCCCTATTTAACTTACTCTGATTTGAAATCGGAGCCTCACGCGGGGTTTTTTGGGCCCGCTGAATCCCAATTTTGAAGTCAAAATTTGGAAATTCACAATGGCAGCGCCAATATGGCGGACAAAAATCAAAAAGTTTACTCGATTTAGATGAAAATTAGTAGTCCGGGATTTTTGAGGTCGCTTATTACGAATCTGAACACAAAATTCAAAAAATTTTAATGGCGGATCTAATGTGGCGGACGAAAGTGCAAAAAATAGCTCGATTTGGATAAATCTCGGTACTCGGGGCGTTTTCAGGGACGCTGAGTGCGATGCTGAACTCATAATGAAGGAATTTTTCATGGTGCATTCAATAACATGGAGCATAATACAATAAATAGGTGGAAATATATAAAGCTTGAGTACCGAGTTTCGTCTAAATCAATCTGTATTATTTGTATTGTCATTCGTGATATTTGTTCGTCATTGTGAATTCCTGAATTTTGAGTTCAGATTCGTAAACAGCGCCCGCAAAAACCCCAGAGTACAAATTTTTAGGATAAAAAAAATGTTCCTGCCATTTTGGGCACTTTTTGTCGAATTCTCTCTGCCAACGAAGGAGTTAAAGCTAAATTCGATTTTTTCAACATATCACACGGGGTGACCGCCTTAATTCAATTTTCGAGCTTCTCGAGCAGCCGGATGTTGGAGACAATTTATCGTGTGCAGCCAAAAAAAGTTCTGTGTAAACATATGATTTTCGTTCACGCCCTAATTATCGTAATGCGGCGTAATTACACAAATGACGTTCGAGTTAGCCGGAGCAGTGGAGGTGGCGCGATTAATCGTTAACGATTTATGCCAAGGCCGATTAATTATTCTCGTTCGCGCGTGCGTTAACGCGCTCGTATCTTTCGTAGAAAGGACAAACAAAACGGAATCGGCATCGATTGTGTTGTAAATGAAATAAAGAGGTGGAAAATCGGGCGGTGACGTAAAAATAATATTCTCGAGTATACCTGCGCCGAGGATCCTCTCAGTTTTGTCCTGGCGAACAAGCCGTACCTCGTATTTTGGATAAGGTTCCGAAAGTCCCCAACCTTCGATCGAGCTGAAATTTTGAACAAACCTTTCTTCCAATATTGTAAGACAACCCCAAAAGGGATTTTTGGCGGCGCGGAATCGTTTTCGAGATATTGAATTGTTAAGTTTCTAAAACTTAATTAAATTAAATTAAATTAATATAAACATTTAAGTTTCTTAAACTCTATATCTATATCTGCTACGTCTTCGTTCATACCTATATATGAGAAATTCCACGCCATTTTTGGTGTTCCTAATTTTTTTTGTATAGAATTGTACTCCATAAAAGGATATCCACACCAATTTTTAAATTTTTATTTCTCCTCTTTTAGAAGTTATAATTGTCCAAAAATGGCGACTTCGGAAGTTTTGGAATCGTTTAAATGCTAATAATTCCAGAAATAATTGAGATATCGACAAATGTCACTGTATAACTCTTTTCATGTTGAAGCATACTTTCGTCAAAAAATATGAAAAAATTATCAATTTCAACGTTTTTTGCTTCTAATCTTGAAAATGATTTTTTTTAAAGATGATTGCCTTTTTTATTTTTTTCAAGAATCTTTCTAAAATACAGTGACCCATTCTATGATTTTTGAGACTAGCCTCATCGTGGGCCCCCTTTGTCCTTCTATTTTTTTTTCGAATAAGTCATATTTTTTTAAGAAAATTTTTATCATTTGAATGTCCAATAATGCCATTAATGATTTTGTGATTTCCAATTCAGCTTCGACAGGCTTGAAAGGGTTTATTTTTAATTTGTGCTGAATTCGACGAAAAAAATTATTTCAAATTTAAAAAGAATCCGTTAAATTCAGCACAAATTGAAAATAAACTGTTTCAGGCCCGTCTAAGGAAATCACAATATCATTAGAGGGAATTATTAGACATCGGAATGATAAAAAAATTTTTAAGAAAAATATGATTAATTCGAAAAAAATAGAAGGAAAAGTGGGCCCACTATAAGACTAGTCTTAAAAATCATAGAATATGTCACTTTATTTTCGAGAATTTTTTAAAACAAATAAAAAATGGCTATCATCTTAAAAAAGAATCGTTTTCACTTTAGAAGCAAAAAAACCTTGACATTGATCATTGATAATACTTTTCCTATTTTTTAACGAAAGTATGCTTTAAAATGAAAAAAAAAAAATATGTAGTAACGATTGTCGATATCTTAAGGTCTTAGGCCACAGTAACGGGTATAAAATCATGTGCGATTTTAACAATTTTTTTAGTATGAAAAAGTGATTCACTCATAAAATTAACTACACATCTATTTAGTATGAATATTAAGCTATTAGGAAATATATTTTTTTTTTCGATGTACAAAATGGCCAACTACTAATATTTTTTTTGTTATTTTTTTTAGGCGCTCCGCGGCGTGTCATGTAGCATTTACACTTTTTGACCTAAAACAAAAAACAAAAATTCCCGCCAATCTACATTAGAATAACTAGAGAAGGACGTACGGAATTAAAAAAATATTGCTTTATTCAAAAGTTGTAGGGATTTGAACTGAAGAAATGAATTTTCAGTGAAAAATTTCGTTATAACTGCTCACAAACTGTTCATAAAATAAAAAGTTTTCGATTAATCAGAAATTCCGTGCGTACTTATCTGCGAAATGCAGTTAGGTACATAACTTTTAAATTTAAAGTAAATCGAGTGAAAATTGTTGAAGTTACTTGTCACGCCAATTCGAAAAAAGCTGTTTCGTGAAGTTTCGAGTAGTCGGCCATTTTGTACATCGAAAAAGAAAATTCTAACAGGTTGATATTCATACTAAATAGATGTGTAATTAATTTGATGAGTGAATCACTTTTTCCTACGAAAAAAAAATTGTTAAATTCGCACATGATTTTATACCCGTTACTGTGGCCTAAGGCTTTAATTAGTTCAGGAGTTATCAGCGGTTTAAACGTTTTCAAAACTTCCGAAATCAACAGTTTTCACAAAAATATAACTCCTAAAAGAGAAGGTATGAAAATCCAAAGATTGGTGTGGATAACACTTTCAAGGGGTACAATTTGATAAAAAAAAATTACGAAAACTAAAAATGGTCGGGTTCACGGGCTAGGTGAAAAGGCGTAGAATTTCCCGTATGTTATCGCGCCCTCCGTTTTGTCTAAATAAAAATACCCAAACAAACCAACAAACCCAAACCCAAAAACTATTGCACGTCGCCAAAAATCCCTTCAAGGGTTGTCTTAAAATATTAACAGGGAGGTCCGTGCAAAATTTCGGCACGACCGAAGGTTGGGGGTTTTCGGAATCTTGCCCCGTATTTTTCGCAGAAAGGACAAATAAAACGGAATCGGCGTGGATTTTGTTGAAATTGCAATAAAGAGATGGAAAATCGTACAGCTACGTAAAAATAATATTCCCAAGTATTCCTGCGCAGAGGATCCTCTTGGTTTTGTCCTGGCGAACAACCCGTACCGTAGGCTTTCGCGGTTGGTCTCGATGGCCTCCTTGCTTCATGTCGTTTTTTTCCTTCTCCCACTCGAACCATTACTTTTTTAATTATCTTCGCCGGAAAGTTCGTGTATATTTGAGTGTGCGCGGGCGCGTGTGTGCGGCGGAGCTAGAGAGGCTCTTATATCGTTATGCGCCAAACGGAGCGAGAGTCCTTAATCGCTTTAAGAACCGACGCGTCTCGTGAGCACGGTCGAACCCCTGAAAAGCTCTGCACACCGTTCCTCCAATTTCTCTCTCTCTCTCTCTCTCTCTCTCTCTCTCTCTCTCTCTCTCTCTCTCTCTCTCTCTCTCTCTCTCTCTCTCCCGCTCGTTTTTTTCGCCCTCTTTGAGACCTCCGATCCCTAAGCATTCCACTCTCGCTCTAACCCCTCGGGATCACCGAGGGGTGGCAAGTGCGAAAAATCACCTCTTCGGGCTCGACGGAGCGGAGGAGGGAGACAAGAATAACGTAAAAAAGGAGGATGGAGGAAACGAGCTAGAGCTGACAAATAATAGGCGAGTGAGGAAAAAATGGGCTCGTTCTTGGAAAATGTTTCTTATACGCGAATGAGAGTCGTCCAGAGGGAGTGCCCTCCAAAAGTTGAGGCGTCAACGTTCGTGCGACATCGTTTACGAAAATAATCAAGTCCCTTTACAAGGAACGTCACTTTCGTGTTCGGTGCTATGGGAAAATTCACAAAAATCGATGCTCCGTCTTTGAAATTCGGCGAAAAATCGAAAAATCATCGTATCTTCGTGAATCGAATAGAATTTTGAAGAGGAAACGATTGCGAAGAGAATGCACGCAAAGCGGAGATCAAAATGTAAACCAAAAATAAGTTATCGATGATTCAGTGAAGCCACATGTTTTTTGTTAAGGTAATTCTTTTTTTATCCAAAATATATTTTCGCTGATTCTACATAGATAGATCCCCCCCCGATAACGAAACCCAAAATCGGAATTTGCTGCTTTCGGAAAGAATTTCGTGAAATTCGTAATCGGCAGTAAATTTTTCATCTGATAGACCCTCACAAAATGTGGAAAATGAAAGAAAAAAAAACGTCTCTTTTGGTCGCGTTTCAAAAGTGTCAACGTTCTAAAATTTTAAGCAGCCGTGGCACCCGTACTATTTGAGTCGCGGAGATTCGATTGTAGATTTGTGAAAACGATTTTGGTAGACTTAGAGAATGCTGCCGGATTTATTTCGATATATACAATAGTGTTCCCAGAAAATACACTTTAAAAATGGCCGAAAGAAATGCAAAGGTAGCAAGTATGGATAAAGTATCGAACGCGAAAATCGATCGTCCGACTTTGAAATTCTGAAAAATTCTCAAAACAATCGTACCTTTATTTCAATCGGTATTTTAAAGAGAAAACGGTTATGAAAAGAATAAGCGCAGAGCGGAATTTCAAATCCGAGGGAGAAAATAAATGACAGACCATTCGGTAACGGACCTTTTTTTGGCCGAGATGGGAAGAAATTGGAATTCATAATGTTTTTTGTTTATAAGTATTTCCCCTCCTAATCTTACATTTATATTAAATTATTAATTAAATATAGGTTTTAAATAAAAATTAAGTTAATTTAAAAACTTGGAAAATCCATGGAATGTGGTTCACCCCCCTCGAGCTTGATATTCGGGAAAAATGTAGAAATACGTAAATTTCAATATTGCCCCCCCCCCCCCCCCCCCCTTCGACTTGTTATCCGTTACGACCAATTTAATGCACCCCTATTAAATGTTGGCTAAAATACAAATAAAGTGGAAAATTGAGAAATCCCTAAATTTTTGTTTATTCCAACGTGTAATCATAGTCGATTTCTGTTCGTTTTGCATTAGAAGAATTTTCTCTTCCGTTTCACTGAAATCGGCGGTCTGCTGGCACGTACAGCTCCAAAATCAGCACTAGACATGCTCCACTCTAAAGGGTGGTTTCCCCCCTTGGAACCGTTTTTCCGCCGGTATCCAAAAATGCGTATCTAATAATTTTTTATGCTTCACCATATACACAAGTTTCGAAAAGGTAATGTTCCTTATTAGCCTCGTCCTCGTGCTCCTCATTTTTTCCTCTTGTTCCTTGTCCTTCTATTATTTCTGCCTTCCTCTTATTCTTCTTTCTCTATCGCGTCTGCCCCTCTCCCTCCATCTAATCACACTTATGCCAACGATCTTGCAAATCTTCTTCATCTTTTTTCTTCTCCTTCACCACGTGACCTCATATCCCCCGAGGAAGGAACATCCCTCGACGATTCACTTAGCGACGTCAACGAGAGGGCCATCTTCCCCCCTCTCTGTCTTTTCCAAAGAGCGTATGAGAAAGACGGTCGGCTCATCGGCCCTCCCGAACTGCATTGCTCGAGTCCTCGTTCTCGACACCTCGTTCCCTCAATGGTTTCGAGCGCCCACCAATTCCGTATAAAATTCGAAACTCACGGTAAGGACGACGCCTACGATGGGGCCGGAAAATCTTCGTGTACCAAAATATAACCAGCTGCCAATATAGCCCCCCCCCCCCCCCCCCCCCACACACACGTGCAAAAAATTCTATATCCATGTACACGTTTAACTGAAGAACTTGGCTCGTAAAAAGTTTGCGAGGCTCGTGGAAATCGAAGCTCGCCTCGAAAGTCTGTTGCACGAGATTTTCAGGAAACAACGTGAACCCGGCTGTGACCGGGTTCATTTCCGTTCGTGCAGGAAGACAGAAAGAGAGAGAGAGAGGGCGAGAGAGAAACGGGGTCGAAATTCTCGTCGTCTCGTTGAGGACTATCGAGAATGACCACGAAAGGTTGATTCTCTCTACTGGAATATTTTCCTCCCTCCTCTTCTTCCACACCAACCCCCCTCGAAATTAGCGCGAGCAGATTAAAGTATCCGGCTGCTCGTGACATACCCATTAGTGCAGCAGTACTCGCTTCAGTTTTCCTATTGCCCCTAAAAGAAAGAACTAAACGAGAGAAAATAGAAAAGCTCCAAATGCCATTTTTTTCACCTCCGATTCCGTCCACCATTCCACATCACTACATTTTCAATCACTCTTATTTCGTTCATTATTCGCTTTCATACATTTTCATACCCTCTTTCTTCCCTCTTTCCGTTTTATCTATACAATTTATTCCCTTTCTCACCCCCCACCGCTGTAAAAATTGTTAATTATTTATTTTTACTTTCCGAACTCCTCGGCAATGTCTCCATTAGCAATCGTCGGGCTGCTTACATTTTCAGCTTTTAAACGTAACCAGCGTGCTGAGCAAGAGGCTTCATCCGGTCTTCGCTTGCTTTCAAAGCTTTTTTATTTCTTTCTTCGCGTCTTTTTTAAATGTCAAACGATCGCCTGTTGGCCTCGGAGTTGATTATAAAGGAAGAGCGTTAGGGGGCAAGGGAGCTGCCATGGTACGGGCCATAGATTTCATATATACGTCGATGAGTGCAAGGTTCGTTGACGGAAAATGAATGAATAAACAGGTAATGAAACGGTCGCTTTACCGTGTGACGACCGATAAACAAATTTGCTCCGTGAATATTCATGATTTATGGTGGGTGCACTCCCCTAGACCTTTTCTCTCTCTTTTTCACTCATGCTCTTTCTCTCTCTCAGCCTCTATTTCACCCCTGCTCTTTCCTTCTCCTCTTCAACGCTCTCCATCTATGTCGTGCCTCCGCCTCCTCTCTCTCTCTCTCTCTCTCTCTCTCTCTCTCTCTCTCTCTCTCTCTCTGGCTCTCTTCCATAGAGTCCTAGTGATTTAGTCGCTCGAAGGATATATACGCGGGAGAGTTTTCAGCTATATCTATTCCCTTTTTCTGGTCACACGACCGAGAGACGGAGCATAAAGCCTGGGAGGAGGGTGGCGGGGGAGGTAGATACACCACGCGAAATTTACCAAAGCTGGATTATCCCCGATCGTTACGAGGGAGAGCTCCACCCGGCAAAACAAAAAGTGGCCGAGTCGCCGACGAGCAGAGGGCGGTTAGGGCGGAGGGGTGGACGGTTGAGGGTTGCGATTTCTGGCATAGTTTGGAGCCGTATAGGGGGCTCGAACAGCAACGCTCTTCGTTCCCTATACTCTTTCCCTTTCTGTCGGTTCTCTCTTTTGGGCAAAGGAACGCGAGAGAGATTGTGTCCAATGCGCGATGATACGGTACCTATATATATATATATACACATTTAAAGTACACCACACATTCGCGAAAGTCAATTGTTGCGAGATAAGGCGCACCAGACACAATGCGGTACTTCGTCCCGAGGACTTAGGCCGAAGCGTGTAATCCTCATGGCACGGCCTGAGTCTCCGACATTAAGTCGCAGCCCCCCCCCCCCCCGTCCCTCGCGCGCTTCCGTCTTCACCCCCTTCAACCCCTTTTTGTCGAGGCCGAACATCAACCCGCACGAATTCTCTTCTGGCAGTCACCCTTATCCTCGTTTTCGTTGAAGCCCCAATGAGACTGAAATTTGTATTTCGCCGAGCTTTTTCGTTCTGGTTCAATATTGAGCTTTTTTTTCACCAGGAGCGGCATTATTCGGAAACCCGAATGAAAAATTGGCTCTTGGTTTGTTTGATCTTTCATAGCTTCGAGCAAAAGAGTTTTCACGTTTTGGAAACACATTTTGAAGTTCGCGTAGCCGTATGGGGAGAGTCAATATAGGCTGAAGGTTATAGTTATTATGGGGTTTCGATATCCAGCGATTCGAGACATCATGTGGAGCGAAAGAGAAAGAGAGCGAGAGAGAGAGAGGGAGAAAGATTTTTTCCCGATGTATTGCCTGTGAGCTTCGCGATGTTTAGGTTGAATCTACAGAGCTTTTATTCCCGTCGGTGCGAAATCAGCATTGACGTTAACTACATCAATTTTAGGGGAATTCCACTATTTAATTATCGTCAATTATTCGACCGAACACACGCTGATCGGGCTTACGAGGGTTGATTTTTATTGCGCGTCTACGTGACTCGTTCGTGATTAACCCGAGATTTTATTAATGACCGACACGTTATTATAGGCTAACTGTAAGACCTACGATGTACTTGATCTAAAGGTTCATATTTAACATTTAAAACAGATGTAGCTCTATGAAAAAAACAATTCTTTCAATATTATTGTTATTTACTTATAATGCTTACATGCTTTTATTCACAACACCGTTTTCTCACTTGTAATACATAATATGGTAAGTAAGAATTATGGTTATATTATTATATAGTATTTTTAATAATACATTTTATAAACATTATATATTATATTCTATACATAATATTTGCTTTGGGAACATATGTACATGAACTTAACTAAACCCTTACTCAAAGCTTTACACACAGAACCTTAAAAAAAATATAAAAACCATGGCTTTCCGTTTAGAAAATTGAAAACACCGCGGGATCTCATGGACGTGTTGTCGAAAAAAAAATTTGTTCTACCATGGAATGTCCACCTCACGACCGTAAAACTGTTGTGGGAAACACTTTTTGCACGACCTTGTCTTTTCGATTTATTTTCGTGATTCTTTCAAAATGGGATACCTTGTGTGCGTGTGTCTGTCTGTCTGGCTGTCTGTCTGTCTGTGTGTTTGTGTGTGTGTGTGTGTGTGTGTGTGTGTGTCTATATACACGACCGAAGCACTCCAACACATCGAGCATCAAGCTCCTTCCACCCCTTGCCCTATAGACACACGCAGTTCCGCAAATTCTCGACAGTATAATTATCAGCATCATTTTTATTCGTTGAACAGCCTGCACTCGTAAAAAAAAAAGTAGGGAGAGAGAGAGAGAGAGAGAGAGAGAGAGAGAGTGCGGGGTGGGGGTTCGGGAGTGTGTGTGTGTGTATGTATATATATATATATGTACATATAGTAAATGAGTCGAATTTATGGAGTCGGCAAACTATTTAGATAGGCGCATCGAGGCGATTCACCAGCCAGTATAACGGAGCTCTTTCCCCCAGCACAGTGCGATCGGTGTGATTCGGGGCATTTTTTTTGCATTGTTTCATTCGCGTTCATCCGTGCTGCATATGTATATATCGCTTTTCGCATACCAACCGATATAACACGAAGCGGCAAAGTAAAAAAACACCTCTATACGGATTCGCCGTTTTCCTCCCCCACTCCGCGCCCCGTTCTTGAGGTTCGCATCGGAGTACTCCGGGCCGGAAAGGGGTTTGGCTTTGTCGTAATTCGCATATAGCGAAACTCTCGTGTCTCACCCGGCGACTCGAACTACGATACGAATATTCCAAGTATCGCCGGCAGTTTATACGAAACTCGCGCGTGGCGAGCGGGGATTCACAGTGCCAAACTGCTTGCCCTAACTTACCGAGCCTAATTAGTTGCCGCTGCACGGATTATCCGCCATTCACCTATACGTGTATACGCGTCTCGTGAATTTATTTTCCTTGCACGATTTAAATGAATTTATAGGGGGGTTGGGCCGTTTTTGGGCCTGGGGTACGAATCTGGGAAAGACGTAGCCAGGAGGGGCCTGGATGGGCGAAACATTCCCGTACTCCCGATAAATGTTGGTGCCCCCCCACCCCGAAAATCGATTCAACATAATTAAATTGAAACAATCGATTATTTTTCTTTGCTTCACACTAACAAGCATAAGAAATATTTTTATAAAATTTTAACCATTTTTTTGTCGTAATTTCGTAAATTGTATAAAAAGTAGCTATTTTATTGCGTATATTATCTAGATACTCGAATTTAACGATTAAGTTAACTGTAGGCGGAGCCAAGAAATTGCATTTACCGGCCGATTTACAACCAGAAGGATATTGGAAGACCAACATTTACTGATACGAAGTAATAGATAATATCATTGTGAATCTGGGCCGCCGATTCGAGATTCTACCGCTACCTCATGCAATTAATGCATTTAAAAATTTTTATACGAAGAACGGGGAGCATTTCATCAATAATTATTTTTTAAATCTCAATAATTGATGCATCAGCCTTAAAGATGATGAAATCAATAGTGGAAATTGAAGGAGGGTAGAGGGTTAGCCACAATCCAAGATTTAGAAAAATATGTTTCTATGTTATTGTCTAGACCAGTGGTTCCATGAACTTCCATGAACAATTTATGGTAGTAGTAGTAGTAGTAGCAGTAGTATTAGTAGTAGTAGTAGTAGTAGCAGTAGCAGTAGCAGTAGCAGTAGCAGTAGCAGTAGCAGTAGCAGTAGCAGTAGCAGTAGCAGTAGCAGTAGCAGTAGCAGTAGCAGTAGCAGTAGCAGTAGCAGTAGCAGCAGTAGTAGTAGTAGTAATAGTAGTAGCGGTAGTAGTAGTGGTGGTATTAGTAGTAGTAATAGTAGTAGTAGTAGTAGTAGTAGTAATTTTTTTGGGATCTTTGTTTGTTTTAGAGCGGTGTAACGCACCTCACCGTTATTGGTGAGGCTGCTGGAACGGTTCGGCATTCGAAGATAGGTGAATATTCTGCAACGTAGATTCACCTCATTCAAAGTTGACTTTGTTCGTCACTTAAAATGTCTTAAATGGAACGTTTCTTAAACGGTTATTTGCGTATGAAATGAAATATAATATAAAATAGTTGTATTGGGGTTATTGGAGAATGACAGATGACTCTACTTCGAAATATATCGATGTGGGGTGAACAAGTAGGGAGGAGGCCAGAAGGGAAGACGATTCGCATTACTATTATATATGTTGGAAAGTCGGAAGTTCCGCAGCGAGAAGACCGAGTCGAGGGCAAAAAAAAATGTATACATCCTCTTCCCTCTGCCAAGGGTAATTTAAAGTAAACGTTAAGAATCTTGAGGCGCGTCGAGTGCACGTTTCTATAGAGAAGAAAAAAAGGGGGGAAAAAGAATACACACAGTGCGCATTTTCTCGTACCTGTACATCCCTCTTCTTATTCTCGCCACCCGCCGGGGCTCGTACTCAGCCCTTCTTTTTGCTTTTCCCTTGGGTTACTTCCGCGCGGCCCTGTCGGCTATATTATCCTTCCTCGCTGCTGCCACTTCCCGTATAAATTATCATAAATAATTACATCTCATGATGTACACACTAAACAACGAAGGTTGTAGATGAACGCGAAAGCTAATTCCTCCTCTCCCGGGCTGTTCCCCCGCCACTTCCGGCGATTTTCGATTATCTTCGTCCCCTCTCGTCGTCGCATGTCAATGAACAAAAATGAAGAAGCAAACAATTTTAATTAAATTTAAAAAAAACATGGAGCACGCTGAAATTTGAGGGCATTCGATGGGAGCTGCAAAAATAAACGAGGCAGCGTTTGATCGGAGGCAGCGAAAGAGAAAGCTCCCAAGATGTTCCACTTCTCGTCTCCTTTATGTTCTCGTGTCCTCTAAGCTCACCGGCGAGACTTTGGAATTCCCTCAAGCACAAGGACCAACTCAGCAGGGCGCAGCACGGAGTCTCTCTCTCTTTCTCTCTGCCTCTCCTTTTCACTCTTTCTCTTTCTTGCCTTTTCATTCTCTCTCCCTCTCTCTTGCACTTGAATAACGTCGGGATACCCTACCGAGAAGTCGCATACTTGCACCTAAGTTATGTCCTCATAAACTCGCCAAGACATTTTGCTACTCCCATGGCCTCTCTCGCCCCTCTCTCTCTTTCTCTCACTCTCTCTCCCTCTCTCTTTTTCCGAGCTCCTCCACACGGGGAGCTCCACACCAAGAACATCGGTGACAGCTACCACCACACGTATATTTGGCGGCCACGTCTTCTCTCCAAGTAAGCAAGAGCAAGACGCAATATTAAGGGAGCTTTCCAGTGTGAAATTTTCAAAAAATCGATTTTTTTTTTTTGCTTTATCGAATAGTATACACTCTTCCGAATATTCCCTGAAATTTTCATGCCGAAATTCAGATTATTTCGGTTACTGTACAGCATTTCTTGGAAAAAGGCAACGGAGCGCTACAGCTACAGCGAAACTTTGAACGCGTTTTTCTCGAAACAGCATTTTTCAAAACGGTGTCCAACTTGGAGGGCAGAGTTTTAAAGCTATCGAGTTGAATTTTTTACACAATATTCTTAACGTCATTGTTTATCGTGCTATGGAAGCTTTTTTTTTTGACATCTTCCTATTTTTTTGTAAAAAAATCTGCCAAAAAAAAATGCTAAAATCGATACTTTTTGTTCAAACCGGCGCCATTTTTGCAAAAAAAAAAAAAAGCCTCCATAGCACGAAAGCCAATTATATACCGATCAATAATCGTTTTGTGTTTTTTGTTTCAGATCAAAATTGTGACCCCCAACGTGGACACCACATCCAAGTGCATTTTCTGCAACAATTGTTTCATCATTTTTATAGATATTAATTAATAAATAAATCGATCTTTAAAAAATTGTTTTGTATTCTTCAATACCCAATTAATATACAAAAAAAAACCAGACCGATTAGATTATTTTTTCTTTAAAAAAAAAAATCGCGAAAAACAGCGATTTTTCGGGCTGTCACACTGGAAAGCTTCCTTAATAAAACGAAATTCCGTGTTACAGCCAACGGTAGTAATAAAACAAACCCTAAGTCTCAAGGGTGGTGAAGAAAACTTTTCATTTAAAAAAATCATGATAATCAGCAAATACCGGTATATCGATATTTTCCGATATTTATGGGAAACCTTGATTAAAAATGTCAGAAACTCGGAAGTGAAGATGGAAGTTGCAGAAATAATAGTGTATAGCTAAGTGAAACTCTAGTATTTATTTAAAAAGACCACCGTCTTCTAATGAGTTGTTCATTAATTATTTGTTTTTAAACATACTCTGCAATGTTCTTAAATATATCCAACTCAAAATGAAATAAACAAACAAACAAGAAACAAAGGGTAGTAAACAAGCAAAATTAAAATTAGGAAGTTCAATGAAAGTCAGCGCAGTAGTAGGTACCAGAATGTAAGGAAATGGCACAGCTTGTGGCAGGTAGGCAACAGCATGGTTATTTTAATTAACGAGATTGAGATTGTTGAAATAATGACCGCACAAAACAGAGGGCATCTGAAGTTTCGTCTTTCTCTGACGACCTTATCTTATTGCAGGTGTAAGCCCCGGAAGAAAAGGCTTTCTGATTCCACACTCATGGATACATCAAATTGACACTTCGGAAACATTCAATGTAGGTAATAATATTTTATGGCTGTTAAACATAGTAAAAAAAACAAGTAAAAGTAACTTAAATGGAAATAATAACAATTATGATGATATTTTACTGTTTTCAATTCTGATATTGAAATATCGGTATTATTCGAGCCCGATATCGGTTTTTCAATATAGGATTCTCGGACCGACATTCCGGTTTTTCGATATCGAAAAGCATACATTTGAAAATTTTCATCATGTCCATTTGAAAATTTTCATCATGTTCATTTGAACATTTTCGTGATGTTCATTTGAACATTTTCGTGATGTTCATGTTAACATTTTCGTGATGTTCATTTGAACATTCATGTGATGTTCATTTGAACATTTTCGTGATGTTCATTTGGACATTTTCATGATGTTCATTTGAACATTTTCGTGATGTTCATTTGAATATTTTCGTGATGTTCATTTGAACATTTTCGTGATGTTCATTTGAACATTTTCGTGATGTTCATTTGAACATTTTCGTGATGTTCATTTGAACATTTCCATGATGTTCATTTGAAAATGTTCGTGATGTTCATTTGAACATTTTCGTGATATTCATTCGTACAAGTAATTAGTATTACTGTACACCAAGTTGGCACTGGTAACGTCATACAATGTGGTAACATAGGAACTTCGTTTCTCCCTCCACCTGTCAAAAGCCGGTACCCCACACTTCAAAAGAAGGACCGCCCATCCACCAGTCCTCGGTTCACAAACGTATATTTTCCTGACAAAAGGACGATTTTTTCTGAAAGAAACGACTCGCTGTGGAGGCGACGTTTTTCAGAGTCTTACGAAATATAACGTTTGCCAGATGCTTATGGAAAAGCTCGGAGGCGTCCAATAAAGCGAGTTACTGTGAAAGCTCGCTCGTCGATTAACGCGACTGCTTGTCGTGGCTTCTTGGTGGGAAAAGCACTCACACCTTTGCACAGGAGCAAGCGCAGTAATTTTTGCACTGCGGTGCGAAAAGGCTGCCTCGTTACTTTACCGCATCAAATTACACGTATATAGTAAGTATATCCGCGCGGTATGACTGAAGCATTTCCCCCCCTCTCTCTCTCTCTCTCTTTCTCTCTCACACTCTCTCGCGGAATCTCGGGGCTTATTCACATTTGCGCGACACATATTTCTATCCACACTAAAGCCATCCGGCATCCTGTTGCTTTGAGTTTCTCTTCTTTTATGCATTCAGTTCTGTGGGCTTCTCACGGTGCGCGAAAGAGGAAAAGGTGAACGCTTTGGTGAGTCCGGAGCGAATGTGAAGAACCTTTTTCCCTCGTTTCTTTTCTTTTTATGTCTTTTTTTTTGTAACATATCAGTGCGCTCGTTACAGACGACGAGGTCAAATCTCACTCTTTCCTCTCTTCGTCTCCATTTCTTTTCGAACTTGATGACAACTGTTCTTAGCTTGTCCCTTTCTGCTATTTTCTGGTCCTAAAGTGATCTAGGTTGAGGGATCTTCTCACTTTAGACGCCAAAAAAGGCTATTTTCATGATTTTTTTTATTGGTTTATATTATAGATATTGATATAAAAGTTGTTACACTTAATAAATACACTTTCGAAATACATAAAACAATTCTTTTTATGTATTTATGTAACCCAAACAAAGTTTAAACGCGTTTTTCTCGAAACACCGATTTTCGGCGGCTTGTTGATAAAATCTTCGAAACTACCGAACCGATCCTTATGAAATTTTAACCCCACATTCTTTACTACTATAGCTATAGCGAATATCAAGGGTTTTTTAAATGTTGATATTTACTATCTTTTTTGCCAAAAACGATGAAAAAACACGTTTTTTTCTTTTTTTTTTTTAAATGTCTGCCATTTTGCTCGTTTTGCTTATATAAAAAATCGCATGACATGCACTATAGCCATTAACATATTGAATCTAAAACCGGTTGATTTTTTTTGTTTCGGATGATCCATCTTCGAGATTACATCAACAGCGCTGACCTACATTTTTTTTAGTCTATAAATCGTGACTTAGATACATTAAATGACTTTTTAAATGTATTTCGAAAGTGTATCTATTAAGCGTAAGAACTTTTATACCAATATCTATAATATAAACCTATCAAAAAATTCATAAAAACAGCCTTTGTTAGCATCTAGAGTGGATGTATCTTTAGTCCGTCTTAAGTTCGTACAGTCATACTTATAATATTACCTAGCGTAACCAAATCAGAATTAATATTACTCATTATTAAATATGTACCGAATTAGTGCTATAATTATTTTTATTACAATTATTACTATTACTATTAGTATACACAATATTTATTGTACCTCATATTTAGAAATTATACAAATTATACAGATAATTAAAAAATTGTCTGCGTTATCGACATTTATGTCATAATTTGCCCCATGGTGGCTATCGGGACATGCAATAAAAAATCAATCAATCAATCAATCAATCAATCTCTCTCCCTCTCTCGATTCATCACTGGATTAAAAATCCTACATTATGTATAGGGAAAGTTTGCATTGCGCTCGTCACATCTCCGTAATGCTGGCCATTAGCACATCTAGCTATGTTGAGAACGATCCTCGAAGTCGAATGTCTCCAAAATAGCGCTTTCCCACATATATACGTTTATCATTTTATCTCGTAATGCACGCGCGTTCGTCTTCTTCCACTGCTGATTATTCGGGGTACAAGGGTACACGGTCGACGACGAGGAAGAGGAGAAATAGAGAGATAGCAGGAGGAAGGACAGAAGAAGAGGAAAGAGTGGCGGTAATTATGACAGACCCGGATCCTCGTAATAAGGTAATTTAAACGCATGAGTTAGGAGGCAGAACCCGCGGTTGCCTACGCTATTGGAATTTCCACGCGCTTTTCTCATTTTTCCTTTTTTTTTCCAGTTGCCATTTACTATATCGTACATTTTCTCTTCGCTGTATAGATAGCTCTACTTGCTGGATGCTACCTACCGCACCGGAGCATCTCTTCTCTCTCTCTCTCTCTCTCTCTCTCTCTCTCTCTCTCTTTTCTCTCGTTTTCGAACGGCTTATACCCGCTTTTATACTCTTTATGAGCCATCGCGATACCCGGGTATTACCGGCAAGTCTTCGCAAGTCTGTAGTGGGTAAAAGGAGGGTGAAGGAGGGGGCAGGGGTGCTGCAATCATGCAAGCCCTCGCTCGTGTGTGAGTGTGTGCTTTTTTTTCCTTTTTGCGAACGGTGTTCAACCGACTTTTATACTCGGTGAAACATCAATCAGGCACCGTTTAATTTTCAACGCAGTAATTTTACTACGCTCCAACCACGCACTTGATGGGCTATTGAAAAATAGAAGTGTATTTTTTCCTTCTTTTTTGCAAAAAATACCTCCGTGCAGGCTTTCAACGAGAGACTCTGAATACCAGTAATAAAAATAATAATAATAATTATTATTTTTATAATGGATGAATGGAGTCGTGTAGTGAGTGTACTGATGATTGTTAAGCTCTCAAAGGCCTTTAAACGAAATAGCGATGAATGTTAGAGGCCTTATATTTCTTTGAAAAAAAATTGTCGTTTTTTTTCGATTGGCTTAAATGATGGATAATCATCTTAAGAACGGTACGGTTGATATATATGTGCATACCAAAAATGATGTGGTCTGATGAAACATGGGTTTGAAAGTTCAAGCCTTTAAGATAAAACGTGTCATTGTAAATTACACGATTGCAAGATTATCAATGGTGTATAAGTGAGTGAAAAAACGTTTCAATTTTTTTATTAAATTAAATTAAAATTAATTATTTAAAAATGATTTTTTAGTTTCAATCATGTTTTTTTGTTAACAAAAAATAGATATGAAATTTGCCACATAAAAAAATAGTTAAACCTCACCTTTTTTCCTTCCGTCTTTTCCAATAAAGTTTGGAGATCGATTTTTCCATTCTCCCGATTCCATTGCCAAGGTCGTATTAAATTTGATGCGAAAAAAATCTGCTCACGCCAATGCTCGATTTCGTACGAAGAATTTAATTTTTTGCGAAAATTGGACAAGTTGGCTCACTCGTAATACAACGTCGCTTGTTCCCTGCCCCCCCCCCCCCCCGCTCTGGAAAAAACTAATAAATCGTCTTCGACGTCGAGAAAGTATACAGGGCCGCTCCATCTGCCGCTGATCTCATCTTTCTGAGTCCTTCGTACTTCGCGTAGCTGCGATAGGGCGGAAAAAAACGACGCTCGATTTTGTTGTTGCGAAAAGCAACTCTGGTCGACTTACCAAGTTGTAAGACGCACGCAGCTTCGATCGGCTCGAAATATCGTCCCTCACGAGAACGGTTTAGAATTCTCGTACAACCATCCCTTTCAGCGCGCCCGCGCGCGTGGGTTGCCGGAAAAATATTTGGCCAGTATCCGAGGGAAAAAGTTTTCGCAACTTTTTCCGAACACAAGAGAAACGAGAGGGAAAAATCTGGACGATAAGAAATCTGGAAGTTCTCGATCGCTGATCTGAAGGATTTGGAGTATACGAACTTACCGATCGAATCATCAACTTGGTCGAAACGAAGAATATTTTGGTGGCTTTTCAGTCCTTCTGCAAACTTGTACTTTTAACTAAATAAATTGATGAAAAAAAGAGAACAAGAAAATTTATCTGGTTCTCGCAATTTTTCCAAACGCACCGAAATTCACTCAACCAATGATTCTGATTACTTTTGATACGGTAGAGATACTTACTGTTGGTGAGATAAAATTAAAATAACACATGGCACATTTGAGTGGAAATTTCCAAACGAATCGGATAAAAGAATGATTGTCACTAATTTTTTAAGGGACTAAATCTATCTAGAGGCCCGAAAAATGGCCAAATAACGATTTTTTTCTCGGGAATGCTTAATCAAAAACAAAACGCATTTTTTTAAGCACCTGTTAAAAAATGAAGGTACATACACTGCTGGCCAGAACTTCCGGACACTTCGGATAACTGGATAACGATCACTTTGGGTAATTGCAAAATTACGATAGAACAATTTTACTCATTGTACAGAGCTGTATAATATCTTCGTAAGATAATAAATGAAATTAACTATATTATTTTCACACTATGTAGCAATTATCCAGGCATCGCAAGTTTTGCAATTATCTGAAATGTACGGATACCTTTGGCCGATAGTCGATCTTGAGGGCCTTTAAAAAAAACTAAAAAATACTGAAAACACCAAAAAACATGGCCGCCGGCATGTTTTCAAAGTCGGCCTAAAATATTTACTCCATATTCAGCACATGTATGACTATCGCCCGAACTAGAATTATCCAAAATATTCATTTTATCTTACGCTTTCGACCGAATTATGAAGAAAATAAACCTGTTTTTTTGACACTTTTGCAGAAAACGACGCTATTTTGTTATGCTGCAATATGAAACGATAATTGTAGTTCGAGTGATGGGGACACTCATACTAATAAAGAATCTTTTTGAAACGTTTGTCTTCGATTACCTGGGACGCGCGAATCATCAAAGCCAGCAACATACTTTTTTCAAGCCTTTACACGATTATAAATTGTTCAATAAATATACATTTACATGCAACAAGAAAATTATTTTCTCGTCTGTAAGAGTATACTTTCGAGCGAAAAAGAACTTTGTACCGATACATGCAGAAGTTAAAAAAAAAGATTTAAAAAAGCGTAATTTTTTAGCCATCACAGTAGAATAGCCCCTCGCTGCTCAGAAAGATGTGTATTCTTAGCTAAATTAATTTTTGAAGAGACGCCATGCTTATTCGAATCGGAATATTCCGAATAAACTTAATCCAGCTCAGTCATAAAATAACCCCGATGAATTTTTATTACTTCCGGAATCCGTGTATTTCCAGCAAAATACACAAATAAAAAATACACGAAAATGCTTCCTTGTATGTTAGAAAGCCGTAAAATGAAAAAAAAAGCTTCGAAGCTCCAATAAAAGTCGATCAGCGAGACTGGAAAATCTACACGGGCGGGTCAAGGGAAGGGGGTGGTGAAGAATACGAGAGACTGATACCGCCCTTGTTCTCGAGCTTATTAAAACCGAAATGGCTTTAATAAACAGTGGTAGTAATAGTAGTAGTATGACACTCTACCGAGGCTATATGCTCGCTCGTGTACACGCGGTCGAGTCTGTCCAACTTATTCAGCCACTCGAATCATTATCCCTGTCCAAAATACCCTAAATTTTCCCCAATAAATGTTGCACGAGTTCAACAGTTCTGCCGCCTTCCGCATATCTGGAAATCCGACATTTCGAGTTGGCCGCGGGCAACGACATTCTTCCAAGAGAAAAAAACAGCCTGACAAAAAAGAATGACGGAGGGGCGTGTGCGTCAGTTTTAGCTCGAATGCCCTGTACGTAGAGTGAAGCGGACGTTCTGGTTGCCTGTCTGAACGTAAGGGAATATAATACGGCGGGACGGAAGCGAAAGAGAAAAACCGAGGGAGGTACGTAAAAAGAGAGAAAGCTATATATATATATATATATATATGGGATATTCCACGCTATTTCAGCTAGCTCGCGACCCCAACCGATTTAGGTTTTCCTAATTTTTTTTCAAAAAAAAAAATGATTTGAAATTACTTTTTTTTTGTTAAATTCAGTACAAATGTAAAATAAACCGTTTCTGGCCGGTCGAAGCCGAATTGGAGATCACCAAATCATTAATAGGATTAGTGGACATTGGAATGATAAAAATCGTTGAAAAAAAATAGAAGAAAAAATAGGCCCACGATGAGACTAGTCTTAAAAATCATAGAACGGGTCACTCTATTTTAGAGAATTTTTTGAAATAAATGTAAAATGGCAATCATCTTTAAAAAAAATAGTTTTCACTATAGAAGCAAGAAAAACGTTGGTATTGATCATTAATTTTTTTAAATATTTTTAACGAAAGTATGCTTCAAAATGAAAAAGAATTAAACAGTGCCATTCGTCGATATCTCAAGAAGTCCAGGAGTTATCAGCGTTCAGACGTTCCCAAAACTTCTGAAATCGACATTTTCGGAACAAAATATAACTCCTAAAAGAGAAGAGACAAAAATATAAATATTGGTGTGGATATTCCTTTCATGGCGTACAATTTTACAAAAAAAAATCAGGAAAATCATAAATGGTCGGGATCACGGGTTAGCTCAAATAGCGTGGAACATCCCATATATATATAAACGACATTGAAAAAAAAAGAATTGCGATGCGCGAGAACCGACTGTACATGGCGAAGAGATAGCAAAGCCGCGTAGATAGGATAGCAGGATGACTGTTCTTCTTGTATATACACAGTGTACGAACCGGAAGTAAATTATCGTCGTTGGGTTTATCGAGTATATCGAAATGATTGGTGGCCTTACTTTACAAAGGGTCACATTTTTGTACGCTGTTGCTGCAGGGGAATTGCTTTATATATACATCAAATCCTCTTCCAATTTCAACCCCTCGACTGGACACAGGGTGGAATCTCTTCGGGCCCTGAAGCATCGTGCCTTCATACACATATATGCGTTTACATATACATATGGGCATTTGGTACGCTTCGTTTCTCCGGAACGTGCAAGAGGTCCGTTCTTTTTGTTCGGTGATAATTTTTTCGTTTGTTTTGTTTATCCCTGCGGCACATAACGCGAGATTGAGATAGAGTAAAAAAGGCCGCGTACTATACGGCAAGAGAACTCCCGCGGTTGGGTGACTTCATGAAAGAAAGAGAAAAAAGCACGGACGCGAGAAAAATTTGGCGGTAACCCCGATAAAAAGCTTTTATTACCAGCAATTAGGATAAGCTCCCGGACACTCTGCTCTCTCATACTTCTTCCCCTGCTGCCCGACTCTTTTTTCGACCAGAAGTTACTTGGAATCAAAGGCGCCACTTTGCGGGGCAAAAACTTCCGGCAGTTTTCTTGTTTTGTTCTTATAGTGAGAAGGGAACGAAAAATGTGAGGAATTCTTGATTTATGTTTTGGTTCTGTGCCGGCTTATTTTTCATCGTTGATTCGTTTCACTTTGGAAAGAAATGAATTCGATCAAAGAGAAGGTTAATCGAACCCAGATAAAGCCGAACGAACCCAAATAAACCCGAAAGAACACAAATAAACCCAAAGGGATGCAACGAATCAACGCATCCATTGACGCAACAAAGAAACATTCCACCACTTCTTGTGGCGGCGCTGGACCAACCAGCAAGCCCCCGTGGAGTGATCACAGGACAAATTCTTGGGCCATCTAATTCGTTCGTACTGAGTAATTAGCCGTTTGGCAACGACGCGACACTTTAACGTATAAATGGCAATGCGCTGGGGTACCTGGCCACCCCCTTTTTTCGGCCAACACCGATGAACAGACACCTGCCCTCAACACACACATACAAACGGAATTCAGTCTAATTCGAAAAGTCTCGTTTCCACGCCTCGCTTAGCACCGTACGATTATCGTTGTTGTCCTCTGGCAATGGAGGAGGGACGAGGGTCGAAAGGTAGCGAGGGTGGAAAACACGTGCCCGAAGAGCCTTTGCTACTCATCTCCCCCCAGGACGGTTGTTACACACTCGTATCCGAGTACATTATCGCTGTTGTTTGGCTCCGGGGACGCCTAGGGACAATAAGAGTAAAAAGGGTGCAAGCTCTAGTTCCCTCCATCCCTCCCTTTCTCTCTCTATATATATCTCCTTCAACAGACGGCTCGCGCGCCCTCCTCTCTCGTCAGGGCGAATAATATTTTTGGCTTGCTTCCATACGTGCTTGCGTCAGACGAGGAAAATTTGCCGGTTATAACGCGAGGTGTAGGAGGGACAGGTCATAGTAGAGGCCAAAAATCCTTGGGCGTGCTTGTTCGTGGTGGCGAAACTAGGGAACGTTACAAAACCCTCAGCCTGCTTGCGAGAAAACCCCCAAGACGTGACTGCATGTATCAGGTGTAGAAGTATGAAACCGGATTTTTTTTTGTAAAAATTACACGTCTCTTGTTTGAAAATGATAAAAACGAATGAAGACGGCTTTCTGCATCACATTCAATCGATCCGCTAGTTCTTGTTGACTTTGAGTATCATCTTCATCAAATAAGGCTGGCAATTCGTTGTCTGCGAAGTTTTTCGGTGGTTTCCCACGCTCTTCGTTTCTCACGTCAAAGTCACCACTTTTGAGTTTTTTGAACCACTCGAAACACAGTTTTTTACCAAGAGCATGTTCACCGTAAGCTTCGACAAGCATTCGATGCGATTCTGCAGTAGTTTTCTTCAAATGATAACAGAAAACCAATGCTGCCCGCAAATCGTAGTTCGTAGGCACAAAACTCGACATGTTTAAGGTTATAGAAAAATATACCGGTGTAGGGAACTTGGGTTGTTGGGTGTTGAAAATCTTCGTCAGCTGTTAGAGGGAGATGATGGCGCTGCAGAAGCGGTCTTACGGTCCCTAAGCTGATGGCTAGCACCATCTATAGGGAAGTTCCGGGTTTCATACTTCTACACCTGCTATATATACATGTATGCATACATATAGCATTGAGGAATGCTTTTTCGGAGGTAGCGATGCCAGCCTCCAGAGCGGAGACGCCTGCTGCTGTTACCAGCAGAATCCCTCGTGTTGGTCGTTGGCACAGCCCAAAATTTTCCAACCCTATTACATGCCGCTAGGTGTTCCTGGTCTAAGTAGGCCTTTCGACCTACCATTTGCAGCGATAAACATGAGCGACGCAGGGGGATCGGTGGTGGCTGTGTGGTTGCCAAAACTGGTGTGAATTTGGATCCCCAGATCCCGGTTCGCCATAGACATCAAGTGTCACAGGTTTATATTACTATATGTCAATGTTTAATCTTCCCTTTGTGTCGAATCCCTTTATTCTATTTTCAGTAATGAGCATCTCCTCATTCCCGTATCCAATGAATTGGATCGCCGAAATGGATTTCCCAATGGATTTCCCAAATCAGTATAATCACACCGTCATGTCATCAGACCAGCACATCAAGAGACTTCAGGCTGCTCATCCTGCAACATTCAATGGTGTTTTCATCTCAAGTTCTTCCGTCGAACTAACATGGACAGGATCACTAGAGAGCATCATACGGGCAAGAATGATCACTCGATCAGTGATAGTTGCTGCTCACAACCACCCACGACGTCGAGAAATCCAAATTGAACCTGGTTTTCCAGAATGTCCAGTTTGGCAAGTGCACAATCCCTTCGCCAATGAAACGAGGGAACACTTCTGAATACGAAAGCTTTTGTTATGGCAACCGGAAATTATGGCGGTGAGCGATCAAATTTCCTATTCTGGGAGGCGCCAGTGGTCCAAATTGGTACCAGTTCCTCGACGCGTATACACGAACGATAGCTGGGCTCGCGCTGAGTGCGGAATGGTGGTTGCGGGGCTGCAAAAGCGTTAACGTTACCAAACTCCGGTGTTAATGCGTCGCAGAGGGAGCGGAAGGGGTTGGCCGTGGGCCTAGCCAAGAGGGAAAGCATCCAAGGACACGAATTTCTCCCCTCATCATATTCCAGCCTCTCCCCCCTAGCCCTCGCGCACCTCGTACTCTCCAGCAGTTTGAGATTGTCAGGAAACGGAAAATTCTAATGTCGTCTCGTTGGGTGGGCAGAAGGACGTAAGTTGCGTTGTCTCGTGCTGGGAAGTGGGGTGGTTCGAGGCGTTTGGTTTGCCGGCAATCGATATATCAGCGAGTATCACAGGGTGGGGAAGGTGGAGACACGGCAGTCGGATCACCGTGTACGTTTAAGGGGTTTAGGGGACAGCGGGGCTTCGAACGGGAGAGGCCAGTTATCGTTTGGCAGCTCTGCCAACCGCATCTTGTGTGCCACTTTGATACGATCCCTCGGCTCGTCCTACCCATAGTTACATAATACAACCACGATCTCGCGCCCAAAGCTCGTTCGTCCCTCCGTCTCTGCCCCTCTATCTTTCTTCCTCTTATCAACCCAAGGCTCGCTATAGAACCGCGTCGACAATAATCCTTCCAAGAGGCTAAATAGCTCGTAAAGAGCCGAGCGAACCGCACAGAGAGCCCGCAAACCGTTTTTGTTTGTCTCCGTCTGCGTGGTTAGGGTAAACTTTGGTAATTCGACTTTCAACCTGCCAAGATATTTTGCAGCCTACATGCCGGTAAATTCAGGCGCATTTTTTCCCTCCACTATCGTAGACGAATAGAACAAATGATTCGCAATTACACAGCGCAGGGTGGAACTCCTTCGTGGACGAGAAATTTAAGGAGCTCGGGGGTGTTTTTAAGGGTGAGGTACGACCGGTTGCGTGGAAGCTTAAACCACTGCATGAAAACGGTGCTGGAGGATTGCTGAATGCAAATGTAAACGCGTGGTCTTATTACTAGTTATTATTGTAAGAGGCTCAACAAACCGAGCAGGGCTTTAAAGAGGGTCAGGGGGACTCGAATGCGGATTCTGCCGCAGGGAAAACAGCGATGAGGGAGGCGCCGAGGGAGACAGGGACAAAGACAAAGGTTAAAGCGAGTGGCTAGCTATAAGAATGAATTGGTGGGCTGAAGGTTTTTTTTTGATGAATGGTAGGTTAGTGCGGATACCGTAGATATTTCATCTTGTTGGTATAAACGAAAGCAAGAAATTTGTTGTTACGAGCCATCGGTGGCGTTTGGCCATCGAGCTTTCCTCGTAATTTCATTTGTCCCTAATATTTGAGGATGTACTTTCCCTCCCTCCATTCTCGATCTCTCTTGGTTTGCTGCACTAACACACATGCCCATCGGATTCTTGGGAAACCGGGGCCTTCAGGGCCTCTGTGCCCCCCCCCCCCCCCAACATGGAGATACAGACACGTATATATATATATAATACCAGGATTCTTCTGGGCTTTGTTACACACCGTTCGTCGTGGGTTCCGCCTCTGGTATATGCAGGGATTTTGGGGATCCAAAGCAGTAAGGCATAAATAATAATTTCGTCGATCGTCGAGAGAGGAAGTCTTACGGGAAAAATCTTCGAAGAATCCGCAAAGTTCGGCGAATGATGAAGAGTGAAAGAGGGAAGAGGAAAGAGGGAGCCGGGAGGTTGTTCTCCGGTGTTTTGGCCCTCAGGGTCAAGATTGACGGGATGATCGTGGGCTATATAGTTAAGTTTGGAGGATCTCGTAGCCAAGGGAAGGCTGGTTTCATTCCCTCCAAAGCCAAAGGGATGAGACCGGACTTCAACGTCGGCGGTGCGGTTTTCTCGTAACTTCGTTTGCATCTAATAACGCTTGGGGGATATCTGTCTTGTGAACAGGTATGGAGTGAGCCCGGGAGGGAGAGCAGGACGAGAGAGCGAAGGAGATGAGACGAGACTATCGATGAGTTTCCATGAACCGAGTGGGGTATAGAAAATAGGAGATACATATATTACTCCTTTGTACCTACAGGGGTACCGGCAGCATTTTGAGGAGGTGCTTTCGAAGGTCCTTTTCTAAATTTTCGAGCTTCAAGTTTTTATTCAGTATGGAGCTGCGTGCAAAAGTTTTGGTCCATCCTGGTTTTCAGGCATGGTGCATTGAAATACGACGGTGGGGTGGAAACGAGTTACGACTACATGTATTCACTGATATTTGAAAACAATTGATTATGTACATAGATATTGTTTTTAAATATGTTATTGTCTGTCACTTTTTATTTAACGAGTGTGGACAAGTATTGGGCCTATTGGAAAGTATTGGAATAATTGAAATTTGGATTCATCGGAAAAAAGTACTTTCCGCCAATCCGATGCTGTCAAAAACTGATATTTTTTGTAAAATTTAATCTGGCCTTTTGATTCTTTCTACCGATGAGTGGCTTTTTTACACCGATGCCTCCAATCAGTCCTACGGCCTTCAGCCGTCGGAACACTGTACTTCGACTTATGTCGGCACGATTTTCACTAGGTAATTCTCTCGAAACGCCTGCTGCAGTTTTTCGTCATAAGCGCACTTCCTTTTTTTAATTTTGTCAACGTATTCCGTAGTTTTTCGCGGCCTGACACTTCGACTTTTGTTGCACAACCAATTTGTTAAGGCCTTAGGTCACATTAACGGGTATAAAATCATGTGCGAATTTAAGATTTTTTTTTCGTATGAAAAAGTGATTCAATCATATAATTAATTACACATCTATTTAGTATGAATATCAAGCTGTTAGACATTTTTTTTCTATGTACCAAATGGACGACTGCTAATAGTTTATTTTATCTTTTTTTAGGCGCTCCACGGCGTGACATTTACCATACAAAATTTCTTACCTAGAACAGAAAACAAAAATTCCCGTCAATCTACATTAGAATACCTAGAGATGTACGTAAGGAATTAAAAAAATATTGTTTTATTCAAAAATTGTAGGTATTTGAACTTAAAAAAAGGAAGTTTCAGTGAAAAATTTCGTTATAACTGCTCATAAACTGCTCATAAAATGAAAAGTTTTCGATTAATCAGAAATTTCGTACCGACTTCTCTGCGAAATGCAATTAGGAACATAACTTTTCAATTTGAAGTAAATCGAGTGAAAATTGTTGAAGTTATTTGTCACGCCAATTGGAAAAAGCCGTTTCGAGAAGTTTCGAGTAGTCGGCCATTTTGTATATCGAAAAAAGATATATATATTTTCTAACAGCTTGATATTCACACAAAATAGATGTGTATTTAATTTTAAGAATGAATCACTTTCTCACACGAAAAAAAATTGTTAAATTCGCACATAATTTTATACCCGTTACTGTGGCCTAAGGCCTCAATTTATATTTACGAATAATACGATTGACCGTACTTTTTCCAATTAATAACGTAGTCCCAATATCGCGAGAACTCTTTCCTTCTGAAGAAAACTTTAACACGATTTTACGGACCTTAATATTCGTGCGTTTCGCCATCGCGGCAGGAATAATACTAATTTTTCATTGTCATGCATGTTTTGAAACTAGTACAAAAGAAAATGCAAATTAACTATGCGTACGAAGCCGGGCGAGATAGCGCCAGAATACTCTTGCACACCGACGAAACTCGTTCGACACTGTACACGAGTAATAAATTTGACACGCCATAGAAAAAAATAACATATCACGTTATTATTCATATCATAGCTTTCTTAAACACTTGTAATGATTAACGAGTTAAGGAATTAAATATTTTATCACTTAAAAAAATCGGTTGGCTCGAAACTTTTTCCACGCCACTGTACGTCGGCAGCTGACTTCACTCGTGTCAAGTATCAGGGTCGCTTGACGGTCACTCAAAAAACCATTAATTAATCAATCATTAGGTCACTAACCTTATGGACCGTATGAATCGTAACGGTTCAACGTGTCACTCAACAATTCTTTCGAACAAAGTGCACCCTCGTGAAACTCCTGTCGATTTTATTTTTGAAATTGAAGCTGCCAGTTGATTCGGAGAGGACGATGTACGTACGAAATTCTGATGGCTGCCGACGGTCTCGACGTTCGCTGCCGGGAGGAAGGAAGGATCGAAGAAGAAGAATAGAGATTCGAATGGAAAGAACAGAACCTGGAACGGGACTGAAGTGAAAGAGGGAGGGAGAGAGTAGAAGCGAGTGAGAAGATGAAGACTATCGTTGCTGGGGAATCGTGGGGAATTGATTTATCATCCTCAAAGTCTACCGCGAACCGAGTAGCTGCAATTTCTCTCTCTCTCTCTCTCTCTCTCTCTCTCTCTCTCTCTCTCTCTCCCTCTCCCTCCTTCCTTCTCACTCCTTTTGCTCTTTTCAAGTCTACGGAAATCTTACTTGTGCTTGCTGCCTTTTCCTCATATCATATTACATCTGTGTATGAACCTTTGATAACTGTGTTCCGAATCTTTCGCGATAGAATCCGACATTTCGTGCTACTCTCCTGCGTCTGCCCTTAAATATAGATAGACGTATACGGTGGCGAAAATATAATTCCGTAGCATTGCGGAAAGTTCTACGTCACCGACAGAAAGAGAGAGGAACAATGGATACGGTCATTTTTCACTCCACTGCTGAGCATCAACTAAAAAGTGTTTCTCATTGGGAGAAAGCAATCGCGCTCTTGTTCCTTATGTATGCGTACATGTGTATTTATATATTTTTTTCTCCGATGTATCAAAAGAATCCTGCGTATTCATGTACTTGCAAACTCGGTTTGGGTTTACGCAAGGTTCCTCACACTTTCAAAGATTTTCAATAAAAATGAAACGTTTTGGCCGAAATAAGCGTTGAGTTCGTGGTGAAGGCGTTAAAATGCGTAAATGAGACGATGATTTGAAATCCGAAATTTATTCGCTGCTGAATGATCCGTCGTTTCGTTGTCTTTTGAAATTCGAGACGCTTCCTTGTGCTCGTTCCTTTTGCAATCGTTTCCGCTTCAAAATTCTCCTTGAATCATCCAGATGCGATAACTTATTGATTTTTCGCTGATTTTTAATTTCAGACTATCGATTTTCACGAATTTTCCCATTCCCTTTGCTTCCTTGTTGGCCAAGTTTGACGTACGATTTGCGGACGGACAAATCGAGGTAACGGAATGTGCGCGGTGTTCCCCGAATTTACCAAAATCCTCCAAGTACCTAAGTATCCCAAAAAATGTCATTAGCCGAATGGCAAAGATTCTACGGCGAATTGACATTCTACGCTATTGAGGATTCCGGAATCGTGACCACAAGAGCCGGAAATATTGTTTTTCGACATTTACCGCGTTTCAAATGCCCGTTCAATAGTAGGCTTTGCGCTGGTTGCGAAAGTGCTCTGGTCTTGGGTGAAAACTTAACGCTTGGTCGGACCAATGCGAAAAAAAAATTCTTCCGAATCAGATCTAATCATCTGTATCACCGTGTGACAGTTCTGTACCAAACAATCACATATTGACATTTCCAAAATCCCATATTGACATTTAATCCTTTTTTAAATCAAAGTCACTCGACGGCTCGAAACTGTTCTATGTTTTTTGAGTGCTATTCGTGCAAATTAATTGGCGTTAATTGCATCAAAATTGATTCAAAGTTCACTTATCGCGAGATTGCAAGATTTGAGTGTTCGTGAAGTTCGCGAAAATCGAAAGAAATGTCAAAAAGACAAACGGTGTGGGAAAAAATGTGGCGTGGCTTTGTACTGCAACAGGCGGAACAATTGCTTCAAGGCGTTCCGTACACCATTAAGGGAAGTTATGATACGATTTAACATGTCTGTCACACTCACTCTATTGCTTCATAACTTTCACTCTGATTGGATTTTTCATAAAGTAAATAATACCTGTTTCTGGCATTGAAAATGCTTTCGGGACTGTATATGTTTGTTGAGGTAGGCTGGGTATAGGGTCTGAGTTAGCTGGATGTGACACGAAACTCGAGTTACCTCCACTCCACTGCCAGTGTGTTGTAATAGCGTCGGGGGCGCTGTGACATGCCGAATGCCCGTGATCGAATGAAAAACACCTTCTCTTCACCCAGTTCTAATTTTGCCATGAATTTAAAAATTATATTACAAGTATATTAAAAAAATTGTATAACAATTATTATACAAACGAACCCAACCTAACCAGCAAACAAGCAAACTCGATTATATACCTCAATGTATCAATATATTTTCCTAATAATGAAGACCACCTCATACTATTTACATCTATCTGTTCTTTATTATCCGAAAAGTCTGATAACATTTTCATGCCATGAAATGATTATACTTTGTGTAATATCTGTAAATTTCTTATTTATAAAAGCCTACCGTAGGTTAAGCATTTTTTTTAAATCTTACGTTGTTGAGTTATGAAGGGTTAACGGAATTATGTAGGTTTTCCAATAATGTTTGGGTACGTCGAATTACGAGCACCACGCAGACTGCTAGGTTCACGCGTTGCAGTGCGATGATACAGCTGATCGCAAGTCTGTTCATTTCCTAGTTGTACTTCATCCCCCATATTTATACTCCGTTGCTTTTGTGCTCGAACGATAGCTCCATATACATATGCACACGTACATGCACACATATTTATCACAAATTCATATAGTATAAAGAACGATATATATATATATATATATATATAATATCATCCGGCAGGTGCACGACGCCGTCGGACGCTAAAGCCCGATAAAAGAGCAGGACGATAAAGACGAGCTTTTATCCAGCCATTTTATTCGCTTTATCGCTCTTGCCAGAATCGATGAAACGGAGAGCGAGAGAGAGAGAGGAGGAGGAGGAGGAGGAAGAGGAGGAGAGAGAGAGACAGAGAGACAGGGAGAGAGGGCGGGAGAGACCGAGAGAGAAGGAAGCAATGATGATGTAGACCAAGATGTACCTAAGATCAGGTAGAAGGTTTCATCGGGTTTGTTTGGATTTGTTTGGGTTGCTGGGTGACGTGTCTTGCTGACAGTGAAATGCGACAAAACGCTATTCAAGTTCCCAACGGAATGATGTCATGTAACCAGAGCTGACGTACCCGACGAGCGAAGAAGATTGAAAACATCGTTTGGCAAATGAAGCTGGAGTGCACGACAAACGAGAAAATGATTCTCGGTATATGAATTGATTGTTCGTTCATTATTTTCCTGGTGGCAAAGGGTGGAGGAGGGAAGGCGAGCCCGTTGAAAAAGCGGATTACGCAGGAGAGACGAGAACAGGTCGGGATCGGATGGGGAGGTTGGGTCTATACGAGAGTGTCGTTTATAACCGGGTAATTAACGGTTCGAAACCAACCCCCGACTACGGGGTGAACGTTGCTGCTGGTGGTCGAATTAATGGGGCGACACGTTCGTATAACGGTTATGATGCGGTGATGCTGGCGCGCAGCTACCAATCTCATGTGTTCGGCCTGGCCGTAGCTCCTCTTGCTGTGTTGTTCTTGATCGTTGTCCTCGTACCCATCGTCGTCGTCGTCGGCTACGTCGTTTGGAAATCGCGGCAACCCTCTAGGCCAGACTTGCGAGCAATCGAAAAACGATTATACCAACGTACACCAGTGTTTACCAGTACTAGGGTACACGGGTGTGTCACAGGATTGTGTGGGCATAACAGATTATTAAGGAAGTTGCCAGGCTCAAAAGGCAGTTGAACGGGGACCGGGGCTTAGCAAATTATTCGTAGATGTTGCCAAAAAGAAGACCTGCTTGAACGAAACCCAAATACAGCCAAACCTGCCGTATGACAATTTTTAGCCAGTCCCCGTCAACACTGTACAAATACTTTAGGTGAGTCCAAGATCGGCAAGTATTGGGGTATAAAGGATCATGATTTGGTTAGAAAAATGGCGCCTGTTGACTCATCATTGCAAAATGAACACGGATGCGGATCGGCCGTTTTTCCAACAATTACCACCGAGCTGTCACTAGGAAAATGATGACGTGTGCAATTTGGCGAAATTATGGTATATCCAATTTAGTCCAATGACATGTCCAACTTGGTCGAACGATGACATTGTCCAATTCTTGAGCAATGGATTGCTCATACTACACAATAATGGATTTATTTCTGGTAATGAAGACATGTCCAAGTAGCTTCCTATGTTTTCCACTTGTAAGTGTAATTACAGTATATTTTCACTTTTCACTGGACATACAGGGCTCGGTTGCAAGACGGTGAAATCATAGATTATGCGAAGAAGTCTTTCGATTGGGACACAAGATCTCGCGTTGGCTTTTGGGTGACGGAATCTCAACGACGATCCAATACAGCATCTCTAGTCAGCTTAGCAGTTAACACTCGTTTTGCGTATAGGCTTGAGCCTCACACCGTGATAGGGGAATTTGTTGCATGAGAGTTGGGATGGATGTTTGGTGCATCAAGGAAAACTTTATACAAGCTGGAAGACAAAGTGGAAGAGAAGCCGCATTGATAGTGTCTCCTCATCTGGTATGTGCTCTCATACCAGTGTGCGGTTGTAGCGATATATGTGTGTGTACTTAAGAGAGCTACGGGGACTCTTCGAAAGCAGGAAAACGTTGTAGACCTTCTGGGATTGTGTACAGCAGACGTGAACGAAATAATGTCATCCACATACAACTGCGAAGTGTCCAAAATTTCTACACACTGTCATATCAAGACAGACGGAGAGAAGGGGATAGAGAGAGAGGGAGAGAGAGAGAGAGAGAGAGGGATGGATGAGCGGTAAGGGTAGGTGGACGAAAGTCTCCGTTCGTCCATCCTCGTCGTGTGGTCTGGCTGCTTCGTCGCTCGGAGGTGCGATACGAAGAAGGGGAAGAAATTGCTTGGGTTTTGGGGTTGGTCGCGCAGGCGTCAAAAGCTCGTCCCTGTCGCTCTCTCTTGCTGGCTCTCACCCTCTCTCTCCCTCTCTCCTCTCGCTATCGTCGTCTGCCAGGGGGTGGAATTCGGTTCGACGATACGAATGAGGGTGTCACCCTGCAGTCTGACGCGGGACTTCGTAGCCCGCGGTTCGGAGCTCTCGAAAGTAGCTCCACCGGACTAACTCGGACGAATCCTTCAGCCCTCAGAGCTTGCAATGACAGTTTCGCCGATTCTGATACTTTCAAACTTTCGCGTAAAAATTCCAACGTTCCACGATGTTTGTCCGTCGTGGAACGACGTCGGAACTTTCTTTCTCGCTGGTTTTTCTCGCGTCTTCTCGCAGCCCTCATCAGATTTAGCACAAATATCGATTCTCTGGCTGGTAGAAGAAAGCCTTTGCTACTTTTTCTCCCTTTGAACTATCAAGGGCTACCGTGTCGTCTAGACGGCGTGGGGTCGACACGGTGGCCGTTTGCGGCATTACTCAGTAGGCTGCTGCTATCGAGCATTACCGCCAATGGGCTACTTCGCGAAAAGTGGACAGTTTTTCGTTTCCATTGGCTTCATTCGCGTTTAGTTCGGAAATTGGCAATCGCGGAAGAAGCATTGCCCGTGGGAACGAGTGGCCAAGCCCTTTTTCTCATTGCCCCTCCACAACCTGCCCAATCGGAGTCCCAAACTCCCCGAAGCTTTTCAGCTGACGAGAATCGCTCGAACCAAATCCAGCGCTTTTTCTCGTTCTGACCACTACCCCCGCCGTCTAAAAGTTGTTGTTTTTTCATCAATCTCTTCTCGAAACGTTCCGCGACATTGACGGTAAATGTACGAACGGTGAGTGGTCGCGATCAACGACAACGTAACTTTCCATCCGCGAGTGATTTCTCGACCAAGATCAGCAGGCGAAAGGGAAGGACGACGAGTACTTCCGCACCCCAAGGGAGACGGACGAAGGGCGGAGAGGAGAAGGATTGGAAATAGCCGAGGATGAGGACAGACTTCAGGTCCGAGGCAGAGGAAACACGGTAAGTCGATTACTCAAAGATAGCTATTCCGCTACGTTGACACTTTGCCCAATTAATTCTCAAGCTCGTGGGTACACGAGAAGAGGGCTCGTCTGAGCTCGAAACGGTATTCCTGCTTCTTGGCAGTTTCACTGGGACCTGCAAGTTGACAGTGATTAACTGCCCGGCGCGGATGGCGCATTGGAAAATGTTACGTGGCAAGGCAAGGCTGCAGAAAATAAAGAGAGACTCACACACAAAAAGTAGGATCGAGAGAAGGCAAGAGATGGCAAAATTGCGGGCCACGAAAGGCAGACAGGGCATTGTGGATTTTTTTGGGCCAGGGAGAACCATTGGCTCTATCGTCCCTTTTCTGTCACGCTATTCGTGACTAAAGGAGACATTTCAGAAGGGAATGGAGCCGGAGGGAGAGGATTCCGATAATCCTATTTGCAGGGTTTGCAGGGGTGAACATGGACCAAATGTAACATGTCATTAAACCTTCGTGGATGCAGAGTGCGCCAATCAGCTCGAGGGCGTTCGAAACAACATTGAAACAACATTGAAAAACTCGACAGCTCCGAAAAATTTCGCCCTCGGCAATGTTTGATCGACGAATGAGAAAAAAGTTTATTAATCTGGCAGATTCCAATTAGGTTCAGGGTAACCAGGGAAAACGTGCGTTTCCATTGGCATCCCGACGGGGAATGAAAAGAAATAATTATGCAGATCCATCCGTTGGTTGGTGGACTTTTCCTGAATAGCCTTTCGCCGTTGATACGTCGATAATGAATTTTTGCAGCAAAAATATTGTTGCTGCCGGAGGTAACGGCAAATATTGAATCTGGCCATATGCCGTCCCGTTTTGATGGACGGGCTGAATTGAAGCTCGGAAAAGCTCTCGGTAGAATTACCAAATAACGGAAAATCGAGATATAACGCGAAACTCGAAAATAACGAAAAAATATAAACAAGAACGAATGAACGCAAACAAAACCAAATGAGCTTTTTAAATTAATGAATATGGGTTCTACTTATCAGTATGTGGAAAATGAAAAATGGATTGAAAAAATGAGGAGATAATGCCGTGATTTTATGCACCTCCATCATTTTCTGACCTTCCCAAGACTCTGTGTCACTGTCATTCTGTCGTGACCCTTGGGTCGTGTATAAGAACAAATAATACAAACCCGGTAGACCGTACTCGATTGCAATAGTGAGTGGAAATCTGGCTAAAACTTCGCAATCTGACAAAACTCAAATCTCTCGAACCGTGCAAAATGTTCAACTTGATGAAATTTTCATAATTTTGGAATTTTCAAAGTTCTAAAATTTTCAAAATTCTGAAATTTTCAAAATGCTGAAATTTTCAAAATTTTGAAATTTTCAAAATTCTGAAATTTTCAAAATTCTGAAATTTTCAAAACTGTTTACTAGTTACCACAAAATTTATCGAACTTGGATCATGTTCTTTCGTGATGATATTGAATCGTTGGAATGCAACAAAAATGATTTTCTTCCAATTAACCAAATTTCCTTGAGCAGATTTCAGCTACAAAAATGACGCGAACATTTTTATGGTTCTTATTGAGCGATCTACATAAAATTTGCAAAATATGATTTTGGACAATGATGGAAATGATAAATTGAAAAGTAATTTCGTTGCGAAATGAAAATAAAGTTGAGCCCCGCAAAATGGCATCTTTCGAAAAAAAACCCATCCGTATCTCCGATGATTCCGAAGGTTTCGAAGTGATCGGTGCTAAGAATAACCTTTTTTTCACGCGTCCGAATCTTTGACAGTAAGGAAGTAGGCAAACAAACAAAAAGTAGTACAAAAAACGAAGCAAAGTATTCCACGTTTTTCTAATTCGTTCGTCGTTTCATCTCAGGATCCTCTTCGACTCTTTAAATCCAGGATGAAGCCCTTTGGGGGAGGGGGGTGTTCTGTGATCTGCTCCGAGGAAAATAAACGAAGGGTTGGAAAATAGGTCTGCGGCAGAGACGAAGATGCTTTTACTTTGTTTTTTCTCTCTTTCTCTCCTCCCTTTCTGCTCGATGTCGACGTCTCCGCAGTATAGAGGTTCGAAGGAAGAAAAACGAGGCTGAAAATGAAGAAACTCCTGCCAAGGATAAAGAAGGGAGGAAGGGTGAAAAAGGGAGGAATGGGTGTTTGGAGTTAAGAGAGACGACCGAAGGGAAAATAGAGACGAAAGAAAGAGAGAAATACGTCGGGTTGCAAAATCCAGTTTGTAACTCTCCTACGAAGGAGCAAAGTGAGAAAAGGAAGACAATGAGAAAGAGGAAAAAGACACGCGACTCGCAGCACTGGTAGCTTTTTTTCTGCAGCTAGAAAGCGACAGCAAAGATCTACATATATATATAGATGACTTGAATAAAAAAGAGAAAAAAATGTGTGATGTTTTATCAGCAGGAAAGCTGCTTCTCTCTCTACACACGTCCATATGTAACTACAGTTGCGATTAAGTGCAATGGACAAAAAAATGTACGCGAACAATTCGCACACGCGCATAAGTGTAGCACCTGGTAAAGAAAAAGCAGCAACACACCAACACTTGTGTTCCTGATACCTCGTACGTAATAATAACCTGCTGACGTTGTTTCTTTGGCTGCATATGAGAGGGGGCGCAAAAGGGCTGCCGTTACTCCCGGCAATTACAACGCCCTTTGAACTTTGCCCCGGCGCTTTGACACACATATATATATGTATATTTATGCGTATGTGCGTGCGTGCGTGTGCCAATGTCTCGTGGGACTGCATGGAATCTTTATAAGCGATGCACAACCTACCCCAAGCTCAAAAGCATACATACGCGCTATCTCATCACCAACTTGCTTACTTTCGCTTCCCCCCCTCTCTCTCTCCCTCTGTCTCTCTCTCTCTACGGATGAGTAATAGTTCTCATCTACTCTCGTTATCGTTAATGATTCTTCTCTTTGAAACTCACTGAAAAGTGATGATATAGGAGGATCCATTTGGGATACAGCGAAGATGAAAGCGATAATTGAGAAAAAAAATATATTTATAAATATGTATGTTTTATGTGTGGATATATGTATATAAATATCCTACAATCAATAATTGAGAAAAGGAATATATTTATAAATATACGAGATATTCCAGCTCAACTCAGAAAACTATTTCCCTCACCGTCGTTGATTACAGATTTCGATAGTGGAAAAAAACCTCACTCATGGTGTCAAACAACACCTCATTTAAAAAAATGCTACACCCCTTGCTTTTCTGCGGCTGCAAAAATTTGAAAAGTCTACTCGGGCTGTTTTCAAGATTCCGAAAAAAAAAAATTAGACACGTTTTAAACCTGTTTTGTGCACTTTTCACTAAAGCTCAACTTGCACTTCCGGTATGTACTTTTTTTGTGGAATTTCGATTTTGGGGATGATTATTCGACTGTTTGGATGTCAGAAGAGTACCTTTCTATTCCTGCAAGTAGAAAAAAACTTCGGAAATATGGTTTTAGATGAAATTCAATTCGGGTAGCACCTATTTAGATATAAATTTTGCTTTAATCGTGCCGAATCAATTTTTTTGCTATGTTACTTAACCTATGTTATGTATGCTGTGTCATCTAGTTTTCGCCCCTCCTCTCGCTCTTCCGGTTTTTCTCGTTATGCTAGTAATTTAAATTTACCTGAACGGAAGAGGCTTCGATTCATTTTTTGAGCTTCCCCGAGCTGAAGGTTACATACATTCTTTCTATTTTGGAAATACGTTTTGTCTTCATGCTTGGAGTTTTTTTTACTTGCAAGACTGAGAAAGTACTCTACTGCTTTTGAAACTGTCGAATAATCAGCTCCAAACTGAAAACCACCGAAAACAACACTTTATACCGAAAGCACAAGTTGAGCTTTGGTGAAAATGCACAAAACAGATCGAAATGGTGTCCAAATTTTTTCAGTATTTTAAAAACGGGCCAGAGTGGACTTTTTGATTTTTGCAGTTGCGGGAGGGCAAAACATTGAAAACATTGGGTTTTACTTCGACACTAGGAGTGGTGATTTCCATGATGAAAATCTATAATCCACTACGGTAAGAAAAGTAACTACAAGGAACATCCCTCAGGTGACACCCCTCGATTTAGTTGAAATTTGTATATGTTATAAAGCACCGAAAAGTAAGCGATACGTATTTTTTCTTGATCAGCGGAAAAACGGTTTTAAGGGGTGAAACCACCCCTCGAAAAAAGGCATCTCCAGGGGTAATATAGCAGTTTCACACACAACGAGTCCACCGATTGTAATGAAACAAAAACGAAAATTCTTCTAACCCGAAGCAATGAAAAATCCGCTATAGTGACATTGCAAAAAATTAAGGGGTGAACCACCCTAGAGATGCCTTTTTTCCAGGAGTGGTTTCATCCCTTAAAACCACTTTTCCGCTGTTAAAAAAAAAATACGTATCGTTTACTTTTCGGTGCTTTATAACAGGTACAAATTTCGACAAAATCGAAGGGTGTCACCTGAGGGATATTCCTTGTGAGTTGAGCTGAAATACTCCGCATATTTATATACCTTATATACGCATATAATTAAAGTTATGCGGTAAAAAAATTGTGTTAGAAATTTAATAAAAAATATATTAATACAATTCGATGCCAGCGGATGGAAAGCGCACAAGCGCTCAGTGGCCGAAGCCCCGAAAATTATGGTCAAATTTTGGCTAACCCAGCGGCAATTTGGCTACAGTACATCGACTGCGAGACACATCTCACTCTTCCCATCCTCGCGCTGATCTCGGGTGAAATTTGTTCGGTTAACAGGGGCAGTTGCCGTACTCACTGCACACCGCGAATACAGCCGCACTAACGGCTCGAAAGCCCTGGCCGCTCTTTCGATAATGTACCACTATTTGCCACCGCTTGAATACGCGACTCCCATGTACATGCACGGTTATGGTTTCGTACAAATTTGTGCTGCAGCCAAAATTTGGGTTGCAGCCCTTTGGATCAAAATTTCTATCGCTTCAGACTTTCCAGTCTCTCCCTCTCTCTCTTGTAATTCCATTCGCGGGCGCTGTTTTATTCGTGTGGACGCGAATCATTGTGGATAACCCCAAAACTATTCATACATAAATATATACAAGATAGACTACCAGACCGGTGTGATCTCTCTCTCTCTCTCTCTCTCTCTCTCTCTCTCTCTCTCTCTCTCTCTCTCTCTCTCTCTTTCTGGTTCTCCGGACGTTTGGGTAGAAAGGGGTGACCAGACAGACGTTGCCGGATACCGTGCATACTGGAACACAAATTCGGGCTACAGACAGCATAGGGATGGAGAAGAGTGCACGCGGTGTAAGAGCAGCCCCATTCCCCGGTACTGTCCGAGAGACACCCGGAACCCGGGTCGGCTACCCCGCGCATGAAACTAAATTGTTGTATAATTTTGAAACATTTTTGTGTAACAGGCAGCTAGAATGTCGGTGAAACGGCTTCATATATATATATATATATATATATGAAGCCGTTTCACCGACATTCTAGCTGCCTGTTACACAAAAATGTTTCAAAAAAATATATATATATATATATATATATATATATGCAGAGAGGACGAGGAGTGAAAAAAAATTTGCCGCAGCGAGCTGTGTCATAATGTATATGTGAGGGTGTACGTTTTGTCGCCCCTTCTCACTCTCTCTCTCTCTCTTACTCTGTCTATACGTGCGAATGTTCGCAAGTATTGGAAGACCGTGGATTCGCGAGAGCGAATTGAAAATCGACGCAATAACGAATTCTTCTTTGCTGTAGAAATTCGTTTAGCATGAATTTGTGATCGGAGGACTGTTTTGAATTTATATATATACATATATATATGTGTGTGTACAAATACATATGTATGACGTATCGTTATGTATAACGAATCGAGATGCCGTTCTGAATACACGAGACCTCGTCGAATTGCATGATAAAATACACCTTGACGCAGCCTATTTGATTTTATTCATGTAAAATATGACACATACACACACAGATATGTGGGTATGGAAAATGTCAAATATCGCCGTTTGAAGCTCTCGCTATGGTTTTATTTCATGCATTGATTGGCTGCTGCGCGCGAGTGCCTTAAGGGATCTGCTTAAGTTTGAAGTTTTGAAAATACGATTTCTGCATCCCATATCTCTGTAGTTTAGGGTCTCAATTTTAATTTGCACGAAATATTTTGTAACGATTATACCTATATGGAATGAACATGCGGCAATGGCGGCGCTGTGTTCAAATTATCATAACTCAGTTAATTATGAATATTTTTAAATTAAAAACTAAAACTTAGAGACACTATGCATCAATTGTGTGTGAGTCGCGATACTCTGATTTTCGCTACTTCAAGCTTCGGCATCTCAATATTCTGATCAGAAAAAAAACATTAAAAATCGACGTGTTTTTGCCCCAAGCTTGTGCAGATCCCTTAACGGATAAAGACATTCCAGCTTTTCAAGAAGGCGACTTTAAAAACGTTTCGAAGGAGTACAATGAAAGCAATGAAAACATTTATTTAGAAAACTTTAGTATGCATAGTTCTTAGTGTTCAATGATTTTGTTTGTAATTTTTCAATTGGACTTGGTAGCGTCACAGTCTTCGCAGCGAAACTCTCGTGTAAAGTTTCCGGGGACGGAAAAAAATTTTTTTCCGAAAAAAAAACAAGAAACTAAATTATTTTTAAATTATTTAAAATCGCACGAAAATGAAAAAACACCTTCTTCGACGAAGGAAGTGAAAAAATGAAATGTTTCATTTTTGGGCGAAAATCGAAATGTTTCATTTTTAGGCGAAAAATAAAATGAGTAATTGTTTGTGAAAAAAATGGATAATGACCAAGCGTAAATTCCGTACGTAGTTCGCTGGAGAATGCATCTGAGAAGATACGTTCATAATTTCAAGTGAATCGGTGCATATATGGCTCAGTTACGTTTCCGGCCAGTTTAAAAAACATGCTTTCGAGAAAAACGCGTTCCAAGTTTGAACTGACTAGGTAGCTAAATAAATTTACGATGTACCTACAATCTTCAATGCCAGCACCATAGATTTGGCCTTCCAAATTAACGTTATCCGCGTGCTTTTATTTTCTGAAATTTTGACAATCCTCGACTTTGTAGGGACGAAGCCACTCGAAATTGATTAAAATTTTTTTGTTATGGATAAATAAATAAATAAACACATTTTTAATATTAATTAATAAATAAGTATTCAATATTTAATAAATTAGCATGTATAAATAAGTATTAATAAATGAGTATTTAATAAGTATTTAATATTAATTAATAAATAAGTAAATAATTATTTTTTTCATTTTTTACTGGTTTTCTACTTTTCAACTTGAATAGGAAAAAAAGACGAGGGCGTGCTAATATATGCGTATGTGTGTATAAATTCGCAAGGTGATGGGACTGTTGAACGGAAGAGCGAAGGACGAGGGGTTTTGAGTCACGAGGGAACCGAAAGCCGGTTAAAAACGGAGATGAAATGGGAAGAGAGGCGTCTACGTGCGACGAGTACACGTACTCGGTGGATGAGTATGTTCGAAAGTGCGAAAACTCGCCGGAGGGCTAAGGCAGGTTGTACTTACTAATTGTGCGGAGTTAGGAAAGCGGTCGAGGTTGTGCGAGGGCGATGCTGGTGTATACACTTGTGTGAAGTAGGGGGGCTGCGCGTAACGCCTGGGAGCAATTTTGCACATTGTCTGGCCGATACGAACCGAATCCACTGGGCGTAGTACGGAAAAATCGTACCACTGTCTTCCACAGTACGAGTAGTTGCGGCAACGTTCTGGCGAACCAAAAAAATTGTTCGTGTAACGCGGACAATACGAGAATATTCAACCCTCAATTCGTGAAGGTATTTGAGGCACCTTAAGGGGCCGTCTCACTCTAGACGCTACAGGAAGGCAGTTTTCATGCATTTTTAAAATAGGTTTATATTATGCATATTGATACAAAAATTGTTACACTTAAGGAGGTACGATCATTATTACGAATCCAATGTAAGCGTTATAAACAAAGCGTTTAATACGCTTGCATTTTATTACGTTAATATTATTACGAATATTACCATCGAGTCGTTGACAATCTAATGTTTCAGTTTTTATTTGTTCACGTGCAATAAATTCATCATTTACCACAACATTTGGTACACTATATGAGCAGTGTACAAGAGTTTATAAGCAGTTATAACGAAATTTTTTACTTTCCATTTTTAAGTTCAAATGCCTACAACTTTTGAATAAAACAATATTTTTTAAATTTCGTACGTACTTCTCTAGGTATTCTAATGTAGACTGACGAGAATTTTTGTTTTTTGTTCTAGGTACAAAATTGTGGATGCTTGTGAAGTGCCTAAAAAAAGATAACAAAAGAAAATATTAGTCGTCGGCCATTTGGTACATCGAAAAAAAAAGATATGTTTTCTAACAGCTTCATATTCATACTAAATAGATGTGTAATTAATTTTTGTCAGTGAATCACTTTTCCATACGAAAAAAAGTCGTTAAATTCACACATGATTTTATATCCATTACTTAGGCCTAAGGCCTTAAAGATAATACGGAAGAAGGAGAATCGGCTTTAAAATAGAGCAGTAAAACTAGCGCCGGTTTATTGGCAGAGCAATCGCAACACAATTGTGTCAGCCGCACTATAATTCGCCTACCAACGAACATCACCTTTAAGGATGGGCACCACTGTGACGGGCTCAAAAGGGTGGTTTTTTCCGATTTTTTGTCTATTCGATTATTTATTTGGGATTTGGAAAGAAACGTATGTTATTAAGCATACATTAAACTTAAGTCGCGGAATTTCGTTTAAAAAAAAAATCACATACGTTATTGAGGTATTAAAGAGCCTCTAAAAAAATGTAGCCGAACGGCCGGATCGATAACTTGACAATAGTTGGTCTGAAGAATGAAAATAATACAATTTCTGTAATCTAAATGAATATTGTTCAAAAAGTTATAATTTTGGCGAAATTTTTACTTATATTCCGGGGCTTAAAAAATACTAGATATCGAAAGACAAAAAAATGGCGACTTACAACGATATCTTTTAAAATTAGCTACGGAAATTTGGATTATTTTAAATAAAAAATCGGACAATAGTAGCTAGAGTTATGATTCCAGCCAGGTAGAGAAAAGTCAATTCGAGAAAAACGCGATTGAAAGTTTGAGTATACGTAAATCGTTGCGCTACGTGCTCATACTAAATCGTCCGTAACTCGGTCAATTTTCAATTCTCTACCTTGACCAGTTTTTCACATATTCTTGAATATATCCTTTGACAAAATGAAAAAAAAATCGATTTCTATGCCCGTCACAGTAATGTCCCTCCTTAACCTATTGTCTTTCAGCATAGGCCGTCGATGGAAACACCATAGCCTTTTATCTTCCCGAGCCTAGGCATCTTCACACCTGACCACTCATACAACTTCCCTTAAGGGGGTAACCCTCTGGAAACTTCAAAGAAATAGTTCGTTTTCCATATTGTTATAGTGTGAAATTTCAAGAATATTTTGAGAATAAACGCACCGTGAAATTCTAAAAATTGCCGAAGTTGCAGGCCTCGCCGCTGGAGGACTGCAACGTCGACTGAAGCACCACGAACACTTCGAAAGATTTTCTTCCGAAAAAATTACATTGTCACCACAAACATGTGTACAACATGCTGGGAAAAAATTAAATTATTCCAACCAATATGTTACTAGAAATAAATTCATCATCCTGGCCCTTCAAAGTGGGCATCCAGAGAGAGTATACCCGGTTAAACTTTTCTGAAACAATCCTGAAAAGGCGCTGCTACTCCCAACATCCAAAGCCTGGTGAAAAAGGTAATATCGAGCCAGCTCGGGACCTTCATGAATAATTTCATTATTCGTTCTCATCAACGAATTCGGTCGAATCCACGAATACAATTCTCTCGGTGGGGGCGAAAAAAAGCTGCCAGTTTATTTCATTCAGTAATATGTTTTCTCAGCAATAATAGACGTTGCCACATTCCCAGAAAGTTTTCCATCCCGCGTATAGGACACGGGTCACAAAAGCACACCGGGGGATGTCGGATTTGCACACAGGTCTGCATACACGCATATGTGTAAATACGTGGACGTGAGTGTTGGGCCACACGTAATATTACGATTACATATAGTCGGGACACGGAGCGAGTGGATAGGCAGTGAGAAACCGTGCAATGAAATGAAAATGTAATTTCACCGCTCTCTGCCTCTCTGTCTCTCTCTCTCTCTCTCTCTCTCTCTCTCTCTCTCTCCCTCTTTCTCTCTCTGTCCCGGTCTCTTACGCTCTCTCCTCGAGTTGCACCCTCGTAATCTCCGTGCCCGAGCTTCGCTTTCTGTGTGCACTTTTTTGTACGTCCTTCCTCCTGGGTGGATCGGTGTCGGTAACTCATACTGATTTGTTATTACACATCTTTGATCCTGTGTGCTCGAATTTGGTGCTATTTTCTCCTTAAATTATTTCGTTAGCTTTATTAAGAGGGCGATACCTTAGGCGAGAAAAAAATTCCTGATTTTCATGATTTTTCAAAGGGACTTCTTCACCATTTATTAGACTTAGCGTATGCTTCGTTACTAGCTTTGCCTGTTGCATGATTATTTGTTTTATGTTTTATTAACCCTTCGAGTGCAAACTGGGCCATTTTGTACGTCGTGCAAGTACGTATTTTTCAACGTATGCCCCACTTTGAACGAATTTTTTGGCATTTAAATTTCGTTAGCGTCAAAAAACAAATTCAGGGCCGTAAAATATGGGTAATTTACTACAAAAAACGTCTCTATAAAAAAAAAATGCATATTTACCGGAATACAACGATTTGAAAAACGCCTTGGGTCATATGCACTTATAGGTTGGCGGCGGAGGTGTGCACTCGAAGGGTTAATGTTCAAAAAAAGAAAAGAACAAGAAAAAGTGAGAAATGTCGAAAATCGATGAAATGGCACGTTTTGATACAAAAAGACTGAATTTTCCAAAAAATAATATCTACATTTAGTAATTAAAAATCCTTTTTTTTTATTTCCAAAAAAAATTAGGGTCATGTTTTAAACAGAAATGTTAGGAAGATTTGTGCCAAATTTCATCAGATTCGGTCGATTAGTTATTTAGCTACGGGTCACGCCAGTTTTGAAAATACAGTTTAGAAGACCGAGCCACACCTCAGCCGTTTTTGAAGAATAATGATTTAAAAAAATAGCATGTAACAGCCAAAAGCAGTAATAAAACATACCCTAATTGTGAGTCTAGAGAACGGTGTGGAAATTTTTCCTAAAGAAGAAAATCAGTAAATGTTTTGCCTCACCTAAAGGTATCTCCCCCCTTAAGTTAATCTTGGGCCCCAAAATCTTAGGCTTGTCATTGCTTATTTTTTATCATATCGAGTTGTACTTTCGTATTTGAATTGGCTGCTTCATTTCGTTTTTATATTTTATATTCTATATTCTATCACGTCGCACCTTACGTTGTGTATTTTTGTTGTATATCGAATTTTTGTTCCTCTTCGTTTTATGTGAAAGCTTCATTGCTTCCTTTTCTGTTCATTCGTTCTTATTTCATTTGTACTTTTATACTTTCCCTAGCGTTCACCGGGGCATAATAAACGTCAATAATCAATCGATCAATCAATTTTTTCCCTCTCCCCTCTCCCTCCATTTCTTATTCTCGTTAATTTTTTTCGCGACCTGCACAGCGACAACGCGGGTGTGATTCTCTGGATACGAGCTTGGCGAAGCTTGCGAGCTTCGTGTCGGGTATTATTTGCATATTTTAATCTACCGTGAAAAAGTCGGGTGACGGTACTTTTCCCATTAGTCTTGCTCTGTTCCTACCCTCCTAGCTGTCTCTCACCTTTATATTTTTCGCCCCCTACCCCTCTCGTCATCTTTCCCACCTCTACCTTTCCGTTATGGGCCCGAAGACGAAGATGAGGGAAATATGGGGTTTGTTTGGGAATTTGTAGCCATTCGAATCTGCCCCAAAAATAATTAGGGTAACGAATTTTTTATTTAAAAAAATCCACCCCGGATAAGGATGATCAATTAATCGAAGGGAGTGAAAAATGATTAAAAAAACAGCGGGGGAGTGAAAGGGATAAAGGATCTTGCAGAGGGTTGCGAATCGAGAAAGCAGCAGGGGTGAAAATTATGCTGCATATCCGGCCCTTCCCTGTGGCCCTTCCTCGGATTTTTCATCCCTTCTGACTATCGCCCCTAACGCGCTGTATTCCCTTTCATATATAGTTCTCTCCAAGCTCCAACAGACGCCCCCATTCTTTCTCTCTCTCTCTCTCTCTCTCTCTCTCTCTCTCTCTCCCCTCCCTCTTGCTCTCCCATTTCCCGGTTGACTGCCACTCCGAGCGGGTTTCCACCCCTGCGCTCATTAAATCATTTGTTCTTCAGTACCGCGACCACACTCTCTCCATCCACCCTGTATCAACCATCAAGCATTGGGCTTGGTGGTGGTCCTCTCACCCTTTGAAACGATTTTTTCGCTCCCATTCCTCTGCTCATTCTCTTTGTCCATATTTCTCTCTCTAGATCGCGCTTTGGTCCGATCAACCCTCGCTGGTGCCCACCAATTTCCCTCGACATTTTCCCCTACCGGGAAAACCACCAAACGTCACCATCACTGCCAGCGCAAAATATTCCTGCGAATTGTTCGCCTCGAACCAAAAAAATTGGCGAAAAGTCGTTTTTTATTTTTTGTTTTGTCGATCAGACAGAACAATGATGTAATTGTTCATAAGAGACGGATAATTCATGAAAGACAAATTACAGTTTGTCGGTAGGGCAATCATATCTGATTACAAATGTAATAGTACGATTACCCCGCCAATGAACTGGAGTCAGCTTCCCGTGGAAGAATTCAGTCAGGGCTTTGACTAGGCCCCGATTATTTTTCCCTTACTCTGCAAGGGTCCTATCATGGCACCCGCCCTTGGAGGCCAGTCACACTTTGTCGACGAGGGCCTAAAGAGGCTTATGAATCATTGCCCGACTGGTTGCCTCAACAGCACCTGGTCGAAGCCATGAAGCAACCCTATTACTGCTCTATAATTATCAGCTGCATGCATATCATATCAGCATGCATATCAAGCGAGATTGGTTAGAAGTATCTCGAAAATGGAGAAGTGATTGTAAAAAAATTTGTTTTTAATCATTCCACATTTATTGGTACGAGAGCGCCAGATAACGTTGTGCTTTTGCGTAACGGATACGTCGCGGAGAGTAACAAAATTTTTGGACGTAACGAGTCTGTACATTGTACATTGTTACAGCTGGTACAGTTTGTACATTGAAGCAAAAGTATGGAAAAAAAACAAATGTATTCATGTACCCAACAAAATCATCTAAAGTTTACGAATTGCGAATTCTCAAAAAATTCAGTTGATGTTGTTTATCCCGTCACGAGCATTGAACGGAAATTAGTTCAATTAAAAATATCGATGCAACCAAACGGTGCTGTACGTACATATGTGCTGTCATTCCTGCACGCATGAATTATTGTTAAAAAAACTATGTTTGTATTGCGAAATTTGGTTTTCAAACATTCTGAATGTTTATAGAATACAAATTATTTATAGTAAAATCCCACGTGATTGATATTCATACTAAATAAATGCGTAATTAATTTTATAAGTGAATCACTTTTTCATACGAAAAAAATGGTTATATTTGCACATGATTTTATACCAGTTACTGTGGCCTAACCCCTTAAAATTTGACAAAATTTATATATTTATATATATAAATTAGACAAGATAGGCAGATATAAAGATTAGATAAGATAGATAGATATAAAGAATATAAATAAATATATTTATATTCTTCGCTTGTGGCAGTCCCAAGTCCTAAACAGGTCATCCGAAGCAAAAAATCAAACATATTTTTATTTCATTCAACATTATGTATACGTCGAACTAGACACAAGAAAAAAGATTGGACGTTTGCAAATAGTGAGCAATCGAAGGGGAAGATTAGTTTTTTACCAAACATTTCTGCAGTTTTTTGTTCACAAAATAAAACCATTTGAAAATTGTTGGATAATTCTAGTTCAACTAATGAAGACGATTCTTGTACACGTGCCTGCCACATTTCATAGCGATTGCTCACCTGGGGCGTGTAGGAGTACTTCCGCAAACTTGGAAAACGTGGTTTCGAGAAAAACGCGTTCAAAGTTGGTCTGAAGTTTATGTGCGAATAAGATAAAAAGTTTCATACCTACACCTAATCTGCTATGCGAGGGCCATAGTCTACACCTTTCCCTTCTTTAAAACTCTTTCCGACATAGCAAAATCAACAAATTTGTTTGGCCCACCAAAGTAGAAGCCTCCCTTCACCGTAGCATCTTGAAGTCAATAAACTCCAGCTACTCTCACTGTACTTTTCCACGGGCGTTTATTGCAAGCACCATGGTCTTTGTAATAAATAAGTTTCTCATTCGTAATAATAAACTACATATTTATTTCGTAATAGTGGATCTACATGTCGCAATAATAAATCATATTTAATATTCATGTTAAATATGATTTATTTACTATGATTTTTTTATATTCTAAAAATTAATATGATTTAGTATGATTTATTTTAATATATTTGATATATGATTTAATGTAATATAATATAATGATATATTTAATAACATATAATATATGTAATATATATTTATTATTTATTATTATTTATTATTTATTATGTGATATTATTTATTTAATATAATATAATGATTAAATATGATTTATTTATATTCTAATAATATGAATAATTACTAATAATAAATCATATTTAATATTCATATAAAATATGATTATTTAATAATATTCATATTCGCAATAATAAATCGTATATATATAAATCCGCTATATCTATAATTCACACTACAAATGTATAAGCAGACATATAATTTGCAATAGATAATAAATGTTGTTGAAGATCATATTAAGGCCTCAGGCCACAGTAACGAGTACAACAGTAACGGGCCACAAAATCATTATTAGTTATTATCGCATTGTCCAAGTTAAATAAACAGTTACAATCCGCAAACACGTTGCAGAAAGTACTGGTAGGCCAGCAGTGCAATTTTCCCTTTACTGAGCGCAGTGGATTCGGTCTGTGTAGGTCAGACGGAGCGCAAATTTGCTGGAAATACCGTAGACTTTTAGCTCGGGGCTTGAATATAGGATATCGTGTGTTTGCTTTTTCCCTCCAGTTCAATGAAGCAATGAGAGCACAAATTGTTCGGCGTAAGTCCGACGTGGATTGAGCGTGACACCTGCTGATGCGGGACTTGAAATCGAAACGAAATGAGAAATCGCAAGGCGTTGGTTCGCGATGCACCAGGGGGGTGGGGGGAGGGAGAGAGAGAGAGAGAGAGAGGGGCCATGTCGTGCGCTTGAATGTGCGTTAAAGCTCGGATTATCCTCGCGGCTTAAATTCCTCACCCCTATGACTCCTTCGCGTCCCATCAACCCTCCTTCTCCTCCCTCGCCCTTTTTTCCACTCTCCCTTTCGCCCCCCTCCCCCGACTATGCTTTACCGCACTCCCTTCAGCCCCGCGGGACTCCCGCGATGCGCACCGATTCCGCCTCCCTCGGCCTTTTCACTCTCGCGATCTTTGAAGCGAGTGCGACACGAACGCGAACGAGCTGCAGGGACGAACGACGAGAGGGGGGGGGGCTGCTCATCGGGGACACAGAGATTACAACGTCGGAACGTTATTAAAAAAAAAGAGCGAGAAAAAGTGTAGATAGGAAGGGAGGAAAAAATATAGCTGGGGTGCAAATGAAAATCCTCGTGCTCATTGGTTCGTGTTGCTTGTCCATCCCGAATAAAAAATAACAATTATAATAACAGTGAAAAAAGAGAATGAAAATAAAAAGGAAGTAGAGGGAGCATGACGCTTTTGAAAACGCGAAGGGACGAGGGATGTTTGATAAAACGACAGGTAAGGCGTCGGGAAGAAACTTTTGCGAAACAACTTGAGGGCGTTATCAACGGTCGGAAAGGTGCGCTAATTAAATATCCGTCATGGTTTTATAAAGTACGCGCGGACGTGGTGAGTCCAAGAGACCGGGGGTAGCGAAAGGACGGGGCAGTTGGGGACCGAAAGAGCGATGAATGAAGGTGGAAAAACGATCACTTTATTGAGCTTTTTTATTTATATGGCCTTTGAATACTTTATACAATTATTTATTAACGGACGGTTACCGTCGAGAGGCATGGAAATTGATGAACTTCGGGAATTTTTTTTTTTTCATGTAAAATTAATACTTGTGATATTTCAATACTTTTAGTCAACGTGTTTATTTTTCCACCAAAATGATCGGACTAGACCAAATTTAGGTGCCTTATCGGTTTTTGTTCTCTGAAAAACCCCTCGATAACAAAATGGTAGGCTATTTAAGAAAGAACCCAATTTTTTGCCCAGTTTTTTCTGTTTTAACGGACGAAAAATATATTTCTAAATGAATTTTTGACCAAAATTGTTTCCTGATGGGCCGGAAATTTAAATTTCTTTTAATTACGCGAAGATTCATGTGAATCGGTTCATCCGTTGAAGCTGTAGAGCATGCTGTTTCCAAAAAAATGCCTTTAAGGTTTAACGTTATAAAAAATCGTATTTAATATTTTTTTATGACACCGCGAAAAAAACGAACCCACGTGTCCTAAACACTTTAAGGATCCAAATCATGTAAAAAGAACATCGGATTTTTCCATCGCCATTAACCTGTCCTCAATGCGGCCTTACAAATAGAATATAATGTACCTAACATTAATATGATCGGATAATCGGGTTGCTCGTATAACCAAACGAATACACGATAATAATAGTGACGATGAGGCAACACTGCATACAAATAAACCGTATGCACGTGGCATTTATCGTGCCGATCATAATGATAATAAGAATAATAATAAATAATTAGTATCATACTCGCTATAATTTTTGTGATTATTATTATTATCGTTCACGCGCCGTTCATATGGATAATGACATGTAAATAACAATAACAATAATGTTAATGATGATACTAAAATGACATAGTCATTTTCATGGAAATAGTAATGCAATAGTAATGATGCTAATAGCGATAAACGCAACAAGAATGATGCCGAAAAAAAGAAGGTACAGAGGGAGAAGGGAGAGGGAGAGAGAGTGCAAGAGAAACGAAGAGAGACAAGATAGAGACAGAGACAGAAAGTGAAAGAGGGATCGATAGAGGGAGGGAGGCATGATCGAGTAGTACAAACTCGACGTGAGTAAATTTTTGTAACTCTTCCACGCCCTTTCGTCCTTCCATTACATAAGGGTTGAATCTCGATTCTCGGTGTGTGCCTGCATATAACGAACGATGAAGGGAGGGATTTTGAGGAGGACAGAGGTAGGGACGACTGACCGGCTTTGCTTTTTTGATCAACGTTGCCCACTGGTCATTATAAAGCTCGTTCAAAACCCCATAACTCTCGAGAAGAGTGTTCAGTGTGTACTGTTCATTTGAACTCCCACGTATGCACGATGGATCAGAGAGAGAGGGGGGGGAGCGAGAGAGAGAGAGAGAGAGAGAGAGAGAGAGCGAGAGAGCGATATCCATAGAAAAAAAGCTGAAGAGAGAAAAAGCATCGAGGGGTGTATAGAAGGACGATCGAAGAGCCCACAAACGACATCGACGACGACGAAGACGACAATAGGAAACCCGTCGACGTTATAAAAATTGCCAAAGAGGGAAAGCGCCGCCGCGCGCAAACTCCCTTCGTTATGGATAGCCCCCGTATATTTTATGGCGTTAACGAGTCACGTCGTTTTGTCGAGACTATAAACTCTCTATACCCGCGCGCGCGCGCGTTCCGGCACTTTCATCCCTCTTCCTCAAACCCACCCGTCACCCACTAGATATATTTATATGCCATACGTCCGCGCGTTACCCAAGTGGACAACGGACAAGGACGAATGGTTCATATGAACGAGCTTTTTATTTATTTTTCGTCCTTTTTTTTATCATCTGGTGCTTTTATTCCTCCGGAATTGCGCCGATGGCACGAGAGGGTGGGGGGCTGACACGACCGCGTACATGAGGACTGGACGGGATGGAGGGCGCGTCCACTACTGTCCGTAGTTTTACGTATACTTCCGGGGAAAATTTATAATTCGCTGCCCCCCCCTCTCTCGCCCTTTTTTGCCTCATTCTTTTCCTGAGGGAGCAACTGGAAAAGAACACTTTCTTGAATATCGTAACATTAAGGGGTCGCGTGGGAGTGACGAGAAAATAGATGCTCACGAGGAAAACGAAGCCCCCATGAAGTGTATATATACCTTCGATATTGACTTCTCTAATTAGAAGCCAGGCAAGCGTAACGAACAGCTCCACCGAGAGAAAGGGATGGAAGTTTGCTTTTTCGCCCGTTTCTCTCGACTCTCGAGGTTCGGAAAAAAAAACGAAATAACAAGATTTTTCTCCGAGAGGCATCCTCGAGGGATGCTGTAAGAAATGAGATTAAGTCTGTGTGTACTCGTTAAAGCGAGATCGCTTCGAGAAATTGAACCCGTAACGAGAAATTGATTATTCATTGAGAAACAATTAATTAAGGGCCTTTCATTTTCTCTCGACGAAGAAACACTCGAGTTCCTCTTGTTGTCGACTTACTTTTGGCTCTTGGCTTCTTCAGCTCGTTACAATGGTTCGTCGAATATTTCGAATACCCAAACCAATTCGATGCTGAGACAGTTCGGTTTTTTTTCCGCGCAGAATTCTTCGGCGATGCCGGGAATGCAGAGGAAAGCCGAAAGTTGTCGGATTTGTGTTGATTGATTTTTTTTCAATTGAATGAATATTTTCTCGAAGTCCAAAATTAAGGAATAACACCACTCTAGCGACAGAAAATGAGGCCTATCTTTGACCATTTATTTTGGGAGTATGAAAAAAGGAATATGATTTCTTTTGAGATGGTTTCTTTAACACGTATTAAAGTATAAAAAGAAAACATTTCATTATAATTTTCATACAAAATGGCGGCGACAGGGAGTGTCTTGAAATACGTGTTCTTTTTTACAAACAGCTTCACGAGAGGACGGCTTTCTCGCGGAGTATAACACCTGCAACAATGACAAAAAAAATTATAATCTATATATTATTAGCTATAGGATTACGTAGGTTTTTTTTATTAAATTTTGAAAAACGGCGCCCTTCGAATGAAATAAATCGATTTTTCGCCCAAAAAATAAGCAGTAAATTGTGTATAAAAAAAAGTTTATATTTAATCAAAAAATGGCTACGTACTCCCACAGAGAGTGTAATTGTGAAGCTATAATCAAAGTTTCAAATCGATCTATGCAAAGGTGTTCGCGTAATTCGTCGTTTCAGTTTGAAAAAAATGGTTTCGAGAAAAACGCGTTTAAAGTTGTACGAGCACTTGAATCGTTGAAATTTTTGTTCACCTTTAACCTGCGATGCCTGCACTATGTATTTGTACAATTGCATATTGTTTTTATGACCCCAAAGGATTTTTGAAGCAAAAGAAACTATTTTTTCCAAAATCCTGGAGTGGTGTTATCCCCTAATTATTTTGTGGACACTTGGTCCGGATTTTCTGTACAGTATTGAGAAAACACGAAGAATTTTTAATAAAGGAAAGATTCTGTCGCTTTGGTACAGTTAAACTCTGCTTTCTTTTGACGACGTTAAGGCTCAGAACCCTCGAGAGTTAAGACTGCGAAAAGGGCCGAGCTGTCGTAACTCGTAGGACTGGCTCCACCAAGGAAGGGATTTGACTCTAAAGAGGTGAGCTGAGGATAATCTTGCTGGAATGGAGGGCTACTGAGGGAGAGGGCGAGAGAGAGAGAGAGAGAGAGAGAGAGAGAGAGAGAGGGAGGGAGGAAAAGAAAACTCACTGTCTGCTAAACTTTTTTTTTTATTCTCCCTTCGACGTACTTTCTACCAGTCTTCTCATCCCACGAGACGAGCTCTTCGCTTCCATTACTTAACTCGTTTCAGTGACGGTAACCGATCTCGGTCTCCTCCTCCCCTGCCTCCTTTCCAAGCCGCGCCATTAAAGAAAATGTTCCATCCCCGGGATCGAGTTGAAATAATTTTTTTATCACTTTCCGGCGCGTGATAATCAAATAGAAAAATACACTCAGTTTCGCCAGATCTTTCACAGCAGCCTGGAAATTTCTGACGTTAAGAGACAAAGATTCTCGACCAAGATCAACGTGGGCGTTTCTCCTGACTTGAATTTAAAAAAAGAACGTAAAGGAGTTCTAATAACGTTGCAATCAACGGACGTAATTAGATGATTACTCAGGATGAGTAATTAGATGATTACTCGGGATGAGTAATTAGATGATTACTCGGGATGAGTAATTAGATGATTACTTGGTTTACGACTTTTTTCGTACTCATCGATACGAAAGTTTTCACGCGCTATATATTGAGAGGTTGAGTAAAGGAGGAGGAAAGAAAAATAAAGTACCGAGCACGTGAAATTATTGCTGGAAGCAATATTGAATGGGAGTAAAAGATAATTTGGAGAGTCGAGAAAATAAGAGCGAAAATAAAGTAAGTAGAATACATTTGTTTGATGAAATGTTAAAAATGTTCGAATGAAGGTAATCATTGCGAAATAGGGATTGGGAGCATGAGAGAAGAGGCCAAGAGATCCATTTGTATTTACTGCAAGTCTTGATCGCTGACTCGAGGCAGATAATTGATGATGAAGAACATAACGAAATAATATAACAAAAACGATATATATATATAATAGGGATAATAATAGAATAATAATGAATAATGATCAACATAAATACATGACAATACAAATGCATGCATGAGGCACTAAACAAATAAATAATTGAATATACAAAGACATAATATATTATAAAACATAAATATAAACAAAAATATCGATATGTAAATATAAGTAAAATAAGAGAGTGAGAGAGCGACTGAGACAGAACGAAATAAATACACACACAAAGAAAAATACCAAGGAATTACTTAATTAATATATGCAATTAATAGTTGCATGCCTCCATAAATATCTCAAGGCCCTCAACTACAATACAGCGAATAAGAAAATACCATAACAGAAAAATTATATATATATATATCTTCGTTCCAACGTCTACCCTTTTGGGTTTGCACGTATTACCCTTCCCAGCTGAACCTGTTCCTATAACTTCCTACCCGCACTTCGCTAACTGAAGGGAAGATACCACTGTGAGAAGTCGAAAAAAGTCATTTTTTCCAATTTTTTTTCTACTACATTATTCCTTTGAGATTCGGCCAAACTGTATGTTATTAAGCATACCTTGAACTTATGTCGTGTGAATTGAGTTAAAAAAAATACATTGACGTTATTGAGATATAATAGAGCCTCTGTATAAAAAGTGTGGCCTAACCGTCCGATCTATACCTTGTTGGTCTGTAAAATAAAAATAAAAAAGTTCTATAATCAAAAGAAACGTCGTTCTCGTTGTACGTAGCCATTTTTCGTGAAAAAATTCACAAAACGGTGGGTGTTAAAAAAAGAGTAATTTTCGCGACATTTTTACTTATATTCGGAGGCTTAAAAAATACTAAATATTAAAGAACCAATAAAACGACCACGTACAACGACAGTTACTGTATTACGGAAATTTTTTTTGTTCTTTCCAAATTGAAAATCGGACAATTGTAGGTAGAGTATGCAAAAAAATTGATTTTGTAAATTCTTCACAGTGGTGTCCCGCCTAACCCTAACTTCCGTGGCGTCCACAGCCGTCTTAAAAGTAGGGAGATACTTTTAGACGAGAAACAAATTGCTGATCTTCATAATTTTTTTTTAAAGGGATGATTCACTCATTATTTTTGAGGTCTGGGGTATGTTTTATTACAACTTTTGGCTGTCAGATGGTAATTTTGTATTTTATTCATCTTTGAAAATGGGGGAGGTATGGCACGGTTTCATGAACGGGTTGTGGCAAATGTTATCAGACGGCGTGACTCATACCGTCGGCGGAATTAATCTGAAAAAAAACCAAGGAAGACTTTTCTTTCATTACCACTCATATGCAGAATATGAACCAAGAAAAAGTACAAAATATTGAAAATCGATGAAATCGTACGCTTTTAAGCAAAAAGATTCAATTTTCCGAAAGAAATGGCGACACTTTACAATCAAAAATATTTTATACTAATAATACTACGAATAATCGACTTTATACTAACTACACTGCACTATACACTATACGCTATACCCTATACTACCACTTTTATACTAATAAATACACACATAAATACTAATAAAATACACTTTACAAATAAAAAATACTTATGGTCATGTTTCAGACAATAAGGTTTTGAAAAAAAAATGAAAATCAGCAAATGTGTTCCTTGCCTGAATGTATCTTCCTCCTTAAGGGGTAACGCCACTGCAGAATTATTGTTTTTTATGGGCTTAAAAAAATGGTTTTTTTATTGGCCAATGAAAAAATCAATTTCTCGAAAATTCTATAGTAATAAGGGGAAAAAGTTTGGTACCTGCCTCGCGAGAACAACTCCAGCGTCACCATTTAGTATAATTTGTCAATATAAACTTTTTTCGTTCACTTGAAGATATCACTAACAACCTCCTTGAATATTATTATCCTCTTACTCGCGTTCCGACCAAAAAAAAATCGCAAACAATCGCTCAATTTTAGACGTCTACAATGGTGTACCCTCAAGTGGTCACCGCTCCGAGTTTCCGCCTAGCACCAAGCCACTCACCTCTACGGACCACCGAAGCCGATCCCCGACGTTCCATCCATCAGTGTCATTCCATAAACTCTGCATACCCATAAAACCATAAACATCATCGTTCCGCCCTCCTGTGTTTCGAGCCAAAACCAGATGGATCGTCAAAACCGTAAGCGATCAAAGTAAAAAATTCAAAAGCTCATAAAAAATACGACACCTCGGGTGAGACATATTGAGAGGGGGCAACGGAGTGACGGCGACCAAGCGAGAGTGCGGCAGAGGCGCGAGGGAGAGTCATGTTCATGTCCGATTCTCCTCGTTGTCCTCAATCTCTCGAGGATATCAGAATAGCGCTTACCTATGCACGATGTACGCTAGGTTAAGCCTCTCTTGCGTACGGGTTAATGGGACGCTTAGCCCCCCTTCCCTGCCAGTCCTGTCTCAAGCGCCCTTTCTTCGTCCCTTACAACCCTAGTGCTCTCCCTTCTCACTTCCCTGCTCCCTCTTGCGTCCCCCAACGTCCCCGTCAGGAACAGCGTAATGGCAGGGAGACCGAGCGAGGTCCCTCGTAATAGGAGAAACGGATTTGCCACAGAGCACGATGATATATTCGTTTCATTAGCCCAAGCTTAGCGAGGATGCTTACCGGCTCTCTGTATACGTAACCGGTCCATAACACTCTGACTTTACATATATGTGTGTGTGTGTGTGTGTGTGTGTGTGTGTGTGTGTGTGTGTGTGTGTGTGTGTGTGTGTGTGTGTGTGTGTGTGTGGGCGTGTGTGTGTGTGTGTGGGTGGGTGTGGGTGTTAGTGTAGGTGTGGGTGTATGTGTGTGGGTGCGGGTGTAGGTGAATGGTTGTGGGTGTGCGTGTGTGTGTGGTGGTGTGAGTATGGGTGTGTGCTTGTGGGTGTGGGTGTGGGTGCGCGCGCGCGCGCGCGCGCGCGTGTGTGTGTGTGTGTGTGTGTGTGTGTGTGTGTGTGTGTGTGTGTGTGTGTGTGTGTGTGTGTGTGTGTGTGGGGGGGGTGGGTCTGGGTGTTAGTGTAGGTGTGGGTGTATGTGTGTGGGTGTGCGTGTGTGTGTGGTGGTGTGAGTATGGGTGTGGGCTTGTGGGTGTGGGTGTGTGTGTGAGGGTGGGTGTGTCTGGGTGTGAGTATGGGTGTGTGTTTGTGGATGTGGGAGTGTGTGTGTGTGTCTGGGTGTAAGTATGGGTGTGCATTTGTGGATGTGGGAGTGTGTGTGTGGGGGGGGGGGGGGGGGGTGTGGATGTGGGTGTAAGTATGGGTGTGTGTTTGTGGGTGTGGGTGAGAGTGTGTGTGTGTGTACACCCTTCCTCACCAGGAGCCCACAATCTCCTTGTTCACTTCTCAGACCTCATCTTGCGGCGAAGGGCCGACTGCGTATACTTCCCCTGGCTGCGACTATGCTTGGCATATCACTTTCCAGATAACCAGGATTCTATGGACACGGACGGTGTCAAAGACCTGGCAGGAATGTCGGTGCCAACCTGGACTCGTGTTGCTTGAAGAGAAGCGAGAGGGGGCTGGAGGAGGAGAAGGAAATGGAAATGTTTTGCGAAGCTCGCATTAACGTGTGAGGAATGTAGGAGGAGGTGAATGTCCGGTCGATTGGTTCATCTTTAATCCATGTGTTGGGAAGTGCCTGTCCGCGAATTCAATTGAATTGACAAATGAATGTCATATTATTAGTTCAATTTGATAGATTGAAATTGAAAATAAGAAACGGTGGTTTTAATGGGACAAGAGAGCATATCGGTGCTTAAGGGAATATGATACCAAGATGAATGAAAGGAAGCACGGTGATATGACAGAAATAATGTGATCGAGTACTTTCTACGATTAATTATATGTAGGTGTTGGTAGCATTTTAATTGAATGTGTATTAATAATTTTGTGAAACAGTTTTTTTTTCGTAGTGGGTTAATCTATATTAATATTTACATGATTATATTTACTTGTTTCTAGCATTTTTATTGCATTTGTATTAATCATTGCATGAAACTATTTTTTCCTTCATATTAGGTTAATCTATATTGATATTTGCGTTCTTTAAATCCGTATCAGCTTTTGTGTGATTTAAATTTGTTTAAATTCCAATATCTGTTAAATATGCGTGAATTTATGTTTCAATGAAATCTGTACTTATTTTGTATATCTATTGAATCTCTGTGAATTCGTGTATTAATTGAATTCGTACTATTGTTTATATTTTAGCAGTTCAATCTCCTTAAATATTTGTGTTAAGGGGAGGATATCACTGTGAAGAGTCGAAAAAGGTCGTTTTTTTCGATTTTTTTTTTTGGCTACTTGATTATTTATTCGAAATGCGGAAAAGAGGTATATTATACATTAAACTTATTTCGTGTGAATTTTTATTACACTTTTGAAAAACTCAAGATCGTTATGGCGGTATACTATAGCTTCTGTGTAAAAAATGTCGTTTAACAGAAGGATTGATAGCTTGAGAATGGTTAGTCTGGAAAACAAAAAAAGAAAAGTTTTATAAACTACATAAACGTAGTTCTCGTTGTACGTAGCCATTTTTCGGAGATAAAATGTACAAAATGGTGGGCGTTAAATAATTGTAATTATGGCGAATTTTTAACTTGTATTCGAGAGCTTAAAGAATACTAAACCAAAAAAATACAGCTACGTATAACGGATTTAAAAGAAATGGAAAATCTGACAATTATAGGTAGAGTTATGATTCCGGCAAGCTCGAGAAAATTCGTTCTGATAAAAACGCGATTGAAAGTTGTAGTATACGTAAGTCGGTGCGCTATCCGCTCTCAATAAATCGTCTGTAACTAAGCCAATTTTCAATATTTCAACTTCAGTATTTTCTCACATATTCTTGAATATGTACACTTTGAGAAACAATTTGGTTCTCGTACCTGTCAAAGTGGTACCCCACCGTAATAAAATTTCTACCAGGTAGTTAGAGCAGTTAATTTCCATATTTTAGTAAAACACCCCCAGTCGTTTATTCTCCGTGCATTCTTCTTTATATTTGCTCTAGATTCGCGTAGGCTAAAAGTGTGCAAGTAATTGCTATCACACCGCGATAAAATCCCCACCCGGAAGTGGTTCATAAAATTCGGTCCCTCTCGCGCAACCTCGATACCTTTTCGTTCCATCTTGATATTTCATGTGTAAAATACGTCTCGAGCTTGGCGTTCAACACTTGCACAATTTATACGATTGTAATTTCTTCTCCCTCTCTCTTCCTCTCTCTCTCGCTCTCTCTCTCTCTCTCTCTCCTCTCTCCCATGAAAAAAAAAACAAAAAAGTACCCAATGTTTGATGAAACGATTGAGTTTTAGCACAAAAAAAAATCGAATCGACATTTATATCGCACAAAGCGAGCCGCGGTTCCGCTGTCTACGAGACAGCAGCAGCAACAGCATTAGGGAAATTGAAACCGTTTTCTTTATCTACAAGGAAAAAAAGCGCGTTTTGTGAAAGAGACGGGATCGGGTTTGAACGGCGAACGGCAAAGAAAGAGGAGCCAGAGGAGAATGGAGTGAGAGGAGGGTGAGGGTTTGAAGTCGTGTCGAGCATAGATGTCTGCGGAGGATTGGTGCAAAGGAATGGGAACTTGTTCTAGTGGAGGTCGAGCTCGGAACGGTCGCGAATCTCTGCTGCTATCGCTCCTTCCTTAAACCCCTCGCCCTTTCTCGCTCTGTCCCTCTCGGCGTATTTCCTTTTTGCCTCTCCCCGTAACTCCGCAATTTTCCATCGTCGCTCCTATGCGCTTTCAAACCCGTCGCGAAACTTGAAATTCATTGCCGGATGTCGGTCCGTGGGAGAGAGAGAATAAGAGAGAAAGAAAGAGAGAGAGAGAGAGAGAGAGAGGAACGGTAAGATAGAAATAAAATCGAGAAAGCTCTCCGACGAAGCCTCTGTGGAAGTCGAGGGGTAGATAGAAAAGCGAAAGATATATATATATATAGCGCACTGGGGATTTTCGCCGGGTTACGCAAGTGCGGGGTTAAAGAAAAATTAAGAGGAATGAAATTCGTCGAGTTTTAGCCACGAGCGAAATTTTCAAGAAGGAGGAGTAGCAGAAGAAGATGAGGAGGAAAAGAAGACGATCTCTTGATGCTTTAGATCTCGATCTTCTATTCCTGCACCACACAAATAGACGAGAAGAGGAAGGATAATAAAAAAAATACGTCTCCTTTCAACGCAGGGTCAGTACGAATATTTGAATTTGATAAAATCGTGGTATTTGATAAAATATGGAAATTGGTTTGCGTGAGATGGTTGCGCTGGACAAACAATGCTGGAAGTCTAGATTCTTTCGTAAAGGTGTAGGCTCTTTAACTTGGTTTCTTTTTTCTTTTATTATAATGGTTAGCCCGGATTTGATATGTGGATTTGCGAATTTATCGTTGGGGCAATTTTGGTCGGATGGGAATGATACGGAAAAAAGAACATTTTTTATTATGGGAATCAATATACAATGGAGTGGAGAATTGATGGCTTGTTTAGGTTCATTCGGGTTTGGTATGTGCGTTTCTGGAGGAATGAGTTTTCGTTTTGTTGTTTTTTTTTCTCCGTTATAAAGAAAATATAATATATTCTTCTTACGAAGAAAATATTGTTTATATTTAATTTATAATACTATATGATATTTACAAAACATCACACTTGTAAATATCACAAAGCAGTAATTTCGTGTATCCATCACAATGATTTTTAGTTTGTCTTTTTTTTAATCCCTCGTTATCTTCTTTATATTTTATTTTATTTTGATATATACTTTTATTATGTACTTAGATAATATACTTTGAGAAAATGCAAAAAAAAATCGATTTTATAATACTTAACAGTGGTGTCCCGCCTAAACCTAATTTCCGTCTCGTCCACAGCCGTCTTAAAAAGAAGCCTTTAGACGAGAAACAAGTTGGTGATTTTCAGATTTTTTTTTAAACGAAAGATTTATCCACCATTTTTTAGACGGAGGGTATGTTGTATAACTACTTTAGGCGGTTAGATGGTATTTTTTAATTCAATTAATCTTCAAAAATGGCGGAGCTATGGCATGGTCTTCTGAGCGGGTTGTGGCGGATGCCGTCAGACGGCGTGATACGTACCGTCGACGGGATTCATCTGAAAAAACACCAGTAAAGATTTTTCTTTCATTAACACTCATACGCAAAATATGAACCAAGGAAATATGAGAAATGTTGAAAATCGATAAAATGGTTACACTTTGAAACAGAAAGATTGAGTTTTCCGAAAAAGTGGCTTCATTTTGCAATTAAAAAATCCTTTTTTTTTACGTTCTGGAAAATTTAGGTCCATATTTTGGATAGTAAGGTTGAAAAGGTTTATAACAAATTTCATTGGAATCGGTCCATTACTTTTTCAGCTACTCGTTACGCCAGTGTTGAATACACGAAAGCAATAATCGAATAAGCATCTTTCGCGGTATTTGAGAAATAGGAATGCCCATTTGAATTGGTAAATCGAGCTTCACCAAAAACGAAAAGTAAAAGCAACAAAAGTCTCTTTCGCCTGTAATTATGGAGAATCCTTAAGCGTGCCGAGTACGCGAACTGCATTAAATTTGAATGTATTATTGAAGATTTTCCGAATGAAAAGAGGAAGCATAAAAAAAAGAATTACAATGAATATTCATCGCCCATCCGATTGCGAATGAAATGGGCGATTTCAATGTAAATTAAGGGACTGATTTGTCCGTCCGTCAGTTACGCGGTACGGCGCTACTTAATGTGTCGAACGTCGAGTAAATGAAGTAGCTCGGTCCGCACGGACAGAGTTATGTAAAATTGTTCTTTTTATCCCAGCGGTCAGCCTGGGTACCCTACTCGGATGGGTGTCTGCTCCGTTACGCGCACTCGTAAATGCACAAGTTTCACGTATTATTTCGTCGCGAAGAAAAATTCGCGACTGAGGAGGAAAAGTATTGAGGCAACGGAAGATGACAGAAATCGGGGATGAAACGGATGGAAGCCAACGTTCTTTGCGAATGTGCGCGACTCTCCGAGGTGAACACCACGGGAGAACGAGTGAAATGGTTATATGCGAATGGCAACGCGGAAATAAGAGACGAGAGCTTGAGCACCGGATAAAGAAAAGCTTCAACGTTAGCTAGACTTCACAGAACGAAAGGAACGTGCGGAGATAAAGAGGGAGAGAGTGAGAGTGAGATACGCAAAAACATGTATATATATGTAGGGAAGGAAAGAAGTAGAGTATGTGAGTTTGCGGGCAGACGTTCTTATGGCCCATCTGTATAACTTATGTCTCGCGTGACTTATAACTGCAGCCATAGAGCGTACACGTGACGTATATACGCACGCACACAAAGACATATATATATATATATACAGGGTGTCCCAAAACTGAATGCGTTCCCTGAAATGAGGGGTTCGGGGTGAAATTCTGAGTCGTTTGATATAAGCATGTGTGGGTCTCAGATCAACACCTGAACTATTATTCATTTTTAAAGGCGGGCCCACCTGATTGGCTCACCTTCAAAAATTAATAATAATTCAGGGGTTGATATGAGACCCATACATGCTTATATCAATCGACTCGGAATTTCACCCCCAATCCCCCATTTCGGGGACTACCATCAGTTCTGGGACACCCTGCATATGCATGTATATATATACAGGGACCATTTAACGCGGCGACCCCAAATATCTCCGTTGCCCTTAGCGTAACGAAAAAAATGTCGGAAGGTAATTTGATTGATTTCGAAGGGCTGATACAGTGGTGAAAAATTCATTTTTGTCAAAACCATAGTTTTTGGGTTCTCAAGGTCATCGATGGTTTTTTAAATGGGAACATGTTTTTTTTATTAAGACGTTGTAGCTGATATTCATGCGAACCCAATCACCTATGATATCATGACCTTGAAATGATTTTTCACCAAAATATTTTGGGTTTGTTTGGTTTCGTTTGAGTTGATGGGTATGTCGGGGTTGTTTGGATTTGTTTCCGTCACTCTAAAGGTAACGGAGATATTTGGGGTGGTCACGTTAAATGCTTTTCTCTGTATACAGATAGGGCGTCCAGTAATGAATGAATAATTCTGCAACTGTCGATAGGTCTGATCATGTCCTACTATATGCTGGAATTTCAGTTTAGTAAAAGTTCCACGGTAATCGTAATAATAATAATAAGGATAAGAAAAGACATTTAATATTACGAAAATTACAAGAATGTTAATAAACCCTGCATAATTAATAAGAATAATCACAATAATGATTTAAAGCAGAAGGAAGTGGCAAATCATCGTAAATGATCACACCATATTTAATAATGATAACGATACCGATAATAACTTCTGATATCAATTTCCAGCAGAAACATTGCAAATTATTAACAATAATGTTATCAAACCAAACAAAGCAATAATAAAGATAAGAAAGACACATTTGATGTTACACGAATAACGAGAATGTCACGAACACTGCATAAATAATAAAAAATAATCATAATAATAACTTAAAGAAGAAAGATAAATAGCATCAAAATAAATTACGACAGAAATAACGGGAAAAAGGATATGTAGACGCCTATTGTAGAATATGCAAGCAGGCAATTGCAAATTTATGACATATTTGTCAGTGTACGGAATGTAAAGAAAAACTAAGGGAAGAAATAAACAAATAAATTGGATCAATGGTCGAAAAATAGCAAAAGGTTAGAAATTGACCGGGAAATAGAAGCCCAACTGAAAATGCAACCAGTAAAGCAGCTATGCGATTACATCGGATAATTTGAGAAACTAGCAGCTAGCATAGATATTATAACCAATGCAAAATAATTTATGTCAATGAGAAGAGACGGGCATTTACGTCTACACCCTTAAAAACGGAATGCACGAAATAAAAATAGTACTACTGCCATACCACAAATAATAGCAATAAATAATGATAACGATATTAATGATAACTTACAATAAAAATTTCCAGCAGGAACATCATGAATTATCAACATTAACGTTTTCAAACTAAATGCAATAATAGGGGAACTCGGGGCAAGACGAAGACGCGGGGTAAGATGAATCATAAGCCTAGCCACTAAACAGTATGTGCGAGCACATTGCTCCCGTTGGAATTTGGAGGGGTGGCGGTGAGGCGAATTAGTGTGAAAGTATCAACGAAAGAGTCGCCTGCAGAAGCAGGCGACTCGAGTGAGAAAACAACATCGATTTTTTGACAAAATGATATAATTTTTGGCAATGTTTAACATTGTTTCAGTTATCTGAGTTGCTGATATTGATAGAAAGGTAGGTAAACACAATGAAAGTACTAATTATCAATATAATGAGAACGGTTTGTCAGAAATTTTCAAGGTTATTGCGTGATTTTTTGTTAATTCGTTAACCGTCTAATGGGGCAAGATGAATACAAGCTATCGCGAACCCGGAATATTTTACAATGTACCACTATTTACGTTAGCAAGAGTGAAATGAAACTAGTAAAGCATTTGGTTCCTCTTCAAGCGGGGTTTCCACCAGGGGTGGAAAAAGAACTTACAAATGATCAAAATGATATGGAAGCAAGATTATTCGGACTAATCGTATAGAACTTAAACGATTGGCTTATCAAATTGATGGTATTGAGAATGAAACTACTATTATATACGAAAGATGCCAATAATTCGTGTCCAACCATTACCCCATCGCTGTTTCATCTTGCCCCGCATGCGGGATAAGATGGCAACAATAAAGTTTTAATTAAAAATATATATTGTATTGTACAAATCAAAAAGACTGATTTTTTTTCTTCAAAAATTAAAAGAATCCTAAACTTTGATTATTTTAAAAAATAATTAAAGTTGATTGACTCATATATGTATTGTTTTATTTGAGCATGACGTTATCATCTTACCGCGAATTCCCCTATTTTACATTCACTCAAAACGTCACTTTTTTCACAAAATCCCCTTCTGAAGCTGAAAGGATGTTTTTCATAGGGTAGTATACCGACGAGTATTTCTGGGGTGTACTAATTGAGATCGGTAAATTACTGTACGTCACAAGGCAGTAGTGAGTCATGAAGCGAAAATGGAGGGAAAAAAATGTAGCACGACACAGAAACATCCCAAGTTTTATCGATAGGTACGGAGGTTGAAGTACCTGCGAAACAGCGAGAAAATGTTGAAGATGAAGGGCGAAAAGGTTGACGCTGGACGGAATTGAAAAGGAGCCCCCCAGACATACACGGGCGTTGTATCGTGTAGGTTCTCCGAGTACATGCGAGTACAAGAGGGGTATTGGTTCGCGCGGTATCTCGTGTAGCGCACACTCAACGGGTTGTTCGCACACACACACACACACACACACACACACACACACACACACACACACACACACACACACACACACGCGCGCGCGCGCGCGCGCACACACACGGACACACACAGTGGATGTGTTGTGTGTGTGTGTGTGTCCGATTTGGTATTCACGCTGACAGGTTGCCTTTATTGACTGTGGATAAACCAAACCCGAAGTGATGTATAGCGCAGGAATGGTATATAGACCTCGTGTGTGCTACCCTGATGGTAGTAGCGAGGCTTTGGATACGTTCGAACTACCCTTGAAGCCGGATATTTCAGCACGGAATTCTCACATAAATAAATATACGTACGGATCCGTGGAGCAGTACCGCCCATAATATATGTATGCACATATACGCGCCTATACACACGAACACACACACACACACGCACACACTCGTATCATCGGTCGGTGGCGAGCAAAAGGGCGAAATCTACACAAATCTATCCACGTCGGGTTTTCCAGCGATCGAACTCGATTTCCGTCTCGTATTCATTGAGAGGATGGCGAAAGGACGTACGCGACAATATCTTTGCCATCACGAGTGACGTTGGATGTGACCTTTTGGGTCCCATGGACGTTCGATCTGTACGTTCATTTATATTGTTATGTTATATAAATGTTACATTTACATTATTATGTTATATTATTATATATGTTATGTCAATTTTATATTATTTTATTATATTTATTTATATGATTTATATACGTTATCATTATAACGTATGTCATTATTGTTATTATTATTATTATTATTATTATTATTATTATTATTATTATTATTATTATTATTATATACACGTAGATCTGTAGGCATTGAAAAGTCAAATGATAATCAATAGCTAACGGCGTATACTATATAGTGATATAAATAAATATATAGCTTTAAATTTATTTGATTCGTGTGATATGTATGTTAAATGCCTTATATTAAAATACACGTAAGTGAATTATATATTGAATAATATATGATGTCTAATAATTCATATATACATGCATTTATTAGGAGTACAACTTTGCAGTGACCGTTTTACTTAGAGAGCCACTGCGGCCGAAGTAGTGGCCCTAGCTCAATAAAAAAAGTGGCATTTTAAACTAGAGGCTCTGCCAATGTAAACCATTTAAAAAAGCTAACGGATACGTGTATGCATTATAAAGTTATAGGCACTCAAACATGGCAACCTACGAACCGAATTCTCAGCATTTGCGGGAGGTTATGATTTACTTCTTCAACATCAAGAAATCTGCGGCTGAGGCCCACCGTTTGCTTGTAGATGCTTACGGGGAGGATTCTATTAGTGAGAAAGCGTGTCGGCGGTGGTTTCAACGCTTCAAAAGTGGAGATTTTGCGGTCGAGAACAAGCATGGTGGCGGAAGGCAGAAAGTTTTTGAAGACGCAGAATTGGAGACCTTGCTGGACCAGGATTCGTGCCAAACTCAAGAGGAACTCGCCGAGACGTTAGGAGTAACCCAGCAAGCAGTTTCAAAACGTCTCCGGGATATGGGTATGATCCAAAAGCAAGGAAACTGGGTCCCGCATGAGTTGAAGCCGAGAGACATCGAGCGCCGATTTTTTACCTGTGAACAACTGCTCCAAAGACAACAAAGGAAGGGATTTTTGCACCGGATTGTGACTGGAGATGAAAAGTGGGTTCACTACGATAATCCTAAACGCCGAAAATCATGGGGACTGCCTGGTCATATTCCGTCATCGACGCCCAAACCGAATATTCACGGATCCAAAGTGATGCTGTGTATCTGGTGGGACCAGCTGGGCGTTGTGTACTATGAGCTGCTCAAACCATCCGAAACCATCACAGGGGAACTCTACCGACGTCAGTTGATGCGCTTGAGTAAGGCACTCAAAGAGAAACGGCCACAATTCGACGGAAGACATGACAAGGTGATATTGCAGCATGACAATGCCCGACCCCATGTTGCAAATGTCGTGAAAAAGTACTTGGAAACGCTGAAATGGGAGGTTTTATCCCACCCGCCGTACTCTCCAGACATTGCCCCTTCCGACTATCACTTGTTCCGGTCAATGGCACACGATTTGGCTGACCAGCACTTCGGTACTTACGAAGAAGTCAAAAATTGGGTCGATTCCTGGATTGCCTCCAAGGACCAAGACTTTTATCGACGCGGGATTCGAATGCTACCTGAAAGATGGGCCGAGGTCGTAGCTAGCGACGGGCAGTACTTTGATTAAAAAATATGTAATCACTTTTTTATAATAAAGCCTTAAACTTTTGAAAAAAACGGTCACTGCAAAGTTGTACTCCTTATATATATATATATATATTTTATTGGTTTCGGTCCAGCCATACAGGGTCTACCTCTTTTGACGGCCCCGATCCGCTTCAACTTTCCACCACCCATTCCTCTACCCCCCTCCTTATGTCGCCCGTTCCCCAACTCCACCCCGTCTACCACCAATTCCAACCCCCTCCCCCCCGCCCCCCCACCTGCGGCCGCAGCCGACTCCCCCCTCTGTATCGTATTTACCTTGATATATCTGTCCTGGGTATAGGGCAACTGCGGAAAACCTATACCAACACAGTCGGTCATCAATTTCGCCCCCCAGTCGCGGAGCTCGTCTTATTTCGCCGCGAAATGCTGAAGAAAAACACTTCACGACGAAATGCGCGCGACTAGGCTTCGAACCCGGGACCTCCCGGTCCACAGGTTCAGTGGCAAGCACGCTAACCACTAGACCATCGCACCGGGTCCATATATATATATATATATATATATATATATATATATGCATGTATATAAATATTTGAGTATATAAATATTTGTATATAAATATATTTATATATATGCATGTATATAAATATTTGAGCGTATAAATAGGGATATATCATTAGTATATACTTGCATATATATATTCGACTTGAGTAAAACGTTGGTGCACCAGACAATCAGAAGAATATGGGCTCATCTATATCGATATAAGTTTTCCACTGTTTCCTCGTACCCTCGGTAAATGCGATATAGTGTAGCTTAGGACGGCTGTGGACGCAACGAAAGTTATGTTAGATTAGCGATGGACGGGTAGAGGAGTGATAGGAAACCGAACGGACAATACGTAAAAGCCCGCACGGTTATAAGTTGGAACTAAGGATACAAAAATAAAACCTTTACCGCTGAACCTTTCGTTGTCGTCGACGCCATTACATTGACAGAAAAATTCTATTGATTTTAACTATTTAACTATTTGCCTATTTAACTATTCAACTATTCAACTATTCAACTATTCAACTATTCAACTATTCAACTATTCAACTATTCAACTATTCAACTATTCAACTATTCAACTATTCAACTATTCAACTATTCAACTATTCAACTATTCAACTATTCAAATATTCAACTATTCAACTATTCAACTATTCAACTATTCAACGATTCAACTATTCAACTATTCAACTATTTGACTATTCAACTATTTAACTATTAAACTGTTGAATAAGTTGTGTTGAATAAGAACGTTGAATAAGTTCTCGCTGTTTTCCAACAGATGGCGTTACCAGAACTGTGTACGTGTAATTTAAGGGGTTACGTGGGTTTCGAAACCAATAGCATATTCTCTCTTATAAAAAGGAATATAATATATACATTATTTCATTAAAAATGTCAAGCACATAAAAGACCAACAACACTATTAAAAAAAAATTCATCCAAAAATTTGGGAAATTCAGCCGGTGGGATCTCGTTTCCGGAGACCCCTCAAAAAGTGTCCTCCTGATGGTCTTTATCCGGTTTATCTTTAAGCTTTATCAGGAATTAAAAAAACAATTCTTTTCTGTCAGGAGATAAGTATAGCTCGAGATTGATAGAAGGATTCTTTGAAAAAATTGAAATTTGATTTTTTGGCAGAGTTGTATGCAAAATAGTTGAATTTTTGGTACAATTTACACTCCGCCTTGCAAAATTAATTGCAATCGAAAAAAAATCTTCGTTCAATCACTAGTCAATGCTATTTTGAAGAAGTGTGCAAATTTTCAATAAGATCGGTGCTTTTTTAAGCTTTTTTAATCGGTGCACGGAAATGTGCATTACAATATTTATCTCATTTTACTCTTCTAAGCTTTCCTAGGCCGGGCGTTCTTATTCAGAAACCCGCACGCGAAATGACTCGAGCTCGGGGTTCGAATCGGAGTGGGGGAAGCGCTCGAGCGAGAAAACGGGGAAGCGTTCTTATTGCAGGCGTTCTTATTGGGAGGTCCGACTGTAATAAATAGCTGAATACATAGATATACGTGGATATGAATATTTGCGCGTATGAATACGTACATATACTTTACCGGAAGGGATAAACATTTGAAAATCCTCGGCACAGTCTCTCGGCACGTACAGCTAATATATATCGCGATGTAACTCGGTCTCACGCGCGCGGACGATCGTATACATACGAATATGTTACCATAGACCCAATATAACCCAGCGACCACGCCAATGTGGATCCGCGGACGTGATAAACGTATTACGCACGGACGCGGCAAATTCGCGCACTGCATGCGTATCTTGTTGCATGCACTATTTGCCCGGGGTGCGCTCGTGAGCGAGAGAGAGAGAGAGAGAGGGACAAAGGGCGAGCGGGAGCTTATTTTTTGCGTATATAGATGCTGCGCGGTGAATTGACAATTTACACGAAGGAATAACGATAGAAACGAAGGTGCGAATTCAAAATACCATTTTACCGTGTTTTTCAACAATTTTATCGATTTTTTTTCTTTCTGGAGCTTAACGCGTTACCCCCACTTGTAGCGCAAAAAAAAGACCTTTTTCATGAATTTTTTTAAAGAAAACTACAAAACTTTTTAATCGATCAATATACCATCTTAAAGAACACATCTTAAAGAACTTTCAGTAATTTTTTTATTGAAAAATATTACATTGTTTAGTGGCAAATGGCCGTCAATGAAATAATGTTTTTATATACACGTTTTCCGAGGGTTTATAAATAACTTCTACCTCAGTTAAGGGCATATAAGAAACAAAATCAATAATGCTATCATATAGCCAGATAATCTGGCTACAATTAAAGCCCACTGTCAAACAGATCGGGTATACGAGTACGTACTGCAAAGTAACATGAAGCGATTTTCTCAAAAATGTTCCAATTGACCCTAGCCTACCCCTCGCGTAAACTTTCCATCGCCAGAATGTCAGAATCGAGACGGGATCTCATCCACAAAGGTGAATTACGACAAAAATTTACGAAGAACGCCGCGGTAGATAAGAATTTTTCGCTTTTTCATTCCTTCCTAAAGATTTTTTCCCTTTTTGCTCTCTCTTCCTACCCCCTCTGGGAAGGACACTCTTGCATTCCATTACGACTAATTAGTAGACGTAGAAATGAATCGTTGTTTGGTCTTTTCTCTCGGGTGCCTTTTTTATTTTTGCTGCCTCCACGTCGGCGGCTCGGAGGGAGCGGGGGTGTAGGCGGCTCCTATTTTTCGGCATTATTGTCATTTTTCCGCTTGGGCCGTTATCGAGAGCGTTCGTGTAACATTGCAAATGCTGTACATGTATACAAAGCGCGATAACAACCGTCCGATAAAGCGCAAGTTATGACACTTTAGGGAGGAAAAAAACGATGGAAGTAAAGTGATGCTGTGGGAAAGCGGGAAGCCTCTCCCCCTCTCTCTCTCTCTCTCGCTATCCGTGAATCCATTTTTTCTGCTTTGTCTTTCTCTTTCTCTCTCGCTCCCACCCCTCTCTCTCTCTCTCCCTCTCTCCCACTCAGCGTGTGGCCCAACTCGATTTTTATTCTCGCGGTAATGGCGCCCGGTATATTGCGTTAAGTGGTGCAATGAAATGTAAAATATGCTTGTTAACGCGCGAGACCTCGCTCGCTGTTGAGAGGGTGAGAACTCGTTTGCGTTCCGTGTATATGGACAAAAAATGAGGAAAAAAAAGAAATCCAGAGATACGCCGGTGAGGGTTGAAAAGTATTTTAAGGGGAAAGACATCGCGAAAGAGCAAGGGGGTGTTTGCAGAAAAGGAACCTGCGAATCGGCTGTGAAGAAGCTCGTAGTTTTGTATGCATAATAGTGTGCAATATAGAAACGGTGCAACCGGTGCCAAAATGATATGTGACCGAGGGCGCGCGAGCTACGAAGGACTACTCGTCGTCTGGCTGCTTTTATCTGGAGCCCGCCATACATTCCACCTTTTCTCATAACTTCCTCCATCTTGGTCTCACACACTCTTTCTCTCTCTCTCTCTCTCTCCCTCCCTGTCTCTTCGTGGTCCCTGGGTGCAAAGTTGCTTCTGAAAGTTCTCTATTCTCGGTAAATACCTCCTCGTGACATCATCTTCATTAAATTAACATGGAAAGTCTGATTTTTGTCTTATGTCGTGTGCTTAAACGTTTCGATAAATCTTCTTCACAAAGCCCTACAGGCAACAGTCTGTAAGACTTCAAAATAAATAAATAAAAATAACCATAAATTCAAATAAAAAATTATATAACCAATAGAGTTAATATAATCGATATAAACAAGAAATAATATCCCCATAAGCACCATGAAGGTGGGATGCCCATTGGAAAATGAAAGAAATACATACAAGTTTCAATTCATAGATAGCAAATGAAACGAAAAAGATGTGGCATTGGAGCACTCTTTTAAAAAATATATTAACAACAATATATACATATATGTGTATATATATATACATCACATATTAGACGAAAAATGAACACGTAAGAAAATTCGTTAGAATTGACAATACTCCTTCGCAGAATACACTTCTTAAGGAGTTTTCCGTACAACTGACGACATATTACCATCCCATTCAAATTTATACAGTAAATTCTTTGTCATATACCAAATAGACCCTCCAACTTGTTATTCGATCGTCTACTCGGCGTCTAAAAAATTTACAATTGAAGAAACACTTTTTAAAATATATTTTTCAAGCTAGACTTTTAAACGTCACTTTTAAACATAAATGCCGACGCCCATTGCTGAACAGCAGTTGTACGCACGAAATAGTGTGGAAGAACGTTTCGAATTTTATGAAAAATGATCAAATCACTCTGTACAATGTGACAATTTCGTCTCCCTCTACATTACGACAATCTCTCTCCGTTAAAAAGTGTTTTTTTTTCTTCAATTGTAAGATGTCAATAAACCGCGTAGGCGATCGACTCAAAATTTACAGGGTGCATTAAGAATGCGACAAAGAATTTATTGCATACATTTTAATCAAATGGTAACATGTCGTCAATTGTCTCGAAACTCTTTAATTCGTAGACTTTCGTCGGTCATCGTGGCAGTACAATGACACGTAGCAAGACAGTAACTTCTCAACTTCCGCGGATGAGAGCAAAAAAGAACTTCTTGTTCCGAAGTTAGTCTCTCGATAACGTGGATAAAAAGGTTCAAGTGTATAAATTTGTCGGTGAGAGCGTACTTTACGCACGTCTGACTACGAACGACCTTTACTACTTACCGGCCACGAAACGTTGCTCCGAAGGACCATTTTACATCACGAGGCCTTGTATATATACACACACACATATATATATATACTCGTATATATACACTCATTTCTTGCCCTCGTTTCATTCTTTAGTTTTCTCCATCGTTGGTATGCGCGAATATTACTCTCGTCTGGTTACACTACTACGATCTTTTGCACGAGACTGTATGGCTCTCCATCTCTCTCTCTCTCTCTCTCTCTCTCTCTCTCTCTCTCTCTCTCTCTCTCTCTCTCTCTCTCTCTCTCTCTCTCTCTCTCTCTCTCTCTCTCTCTCTCTCTCTCTCTCTCTCTCTCTCTCTCTCACTCCCTCTCTCTCTTTCTCTCTCTTTCTCTGTTTCTTACTTTACATACGATTACAATTTGTACTGGTGCTCTGCAAGTCGGTGACCTGGAAGAGAACAAGGAAGACAGAAACTGCCGACGGTGGTGGGGGTAGGGGTGGGGGGCGGTAGTCACCACGTAATTTTCTACAACTCGGAGCACCGGCACACCCATACGCACCACATTTTCTCGCTTGTTTCTATGCTGGTATTCACTAGGTAGCAGTTATATCGCCTAGCCCATGGCACTACGCCGAGGAGACCTTATCCACGCTGCTGGCACGTTTTACCCTCGAGCCCGTTTTACAGGAGTTACGGCGCGAAATGAGAGTACCCGCGGCCGAGAGCCAGTCCGAATCCTTGAGCGTCCCAGTCGCCATACTTTATCTTCTTGCCTGCACCTATACATCTTCCCTCTCTCTCTCTATCTCTCTCTCTCGCCCCTGCCCTCTTATTTTACTTTTCGAACCATCTTTCGTTCCCCGCGAAAGCGACGGCGAAATAGAAACCGAGAAGGCATAAAAGTGGACGATCACTGAGAATTTTCGACCTGTGGTTTTTTAATCACTTTGGAATCCCTATACACCGAAGTATATGGGGAAAAGTGATTCTAAGACAATCGACTATTAACACCTTCCTCACAGTCGCCGATTGTCCCCATACTCAAAGTTATGTAAGCACTATGCCTCTAAAATCAACTATAGATGCACGTGAGCATATTTGTACTGAGCTTATTTCGAGGACCGCCCTCTGCCAAAAATCAACAATTAAAAAATGACGAATCATCTTCCGCAGAACAATTGAATGTGCTAATAAGCATTGCATCGATACAGAGGGTTCAAAATGTGCTTCTCCATCTACACACACGCACACACACAGACACACAGATACACATGTGAACAACAATATATATATATATATTAGGATGTTGAATAAGTTTTCGCTGTTTTTTTGTGAGAATTAATGCTTTATCAAAAGAAGTCATAATGCTTTCAAACATTTTAAAACTATGCTAAATTCAAGTTTGCCTAAAAATCGGGGTGTAGGGTTTTTGTAAGGGGATGAAGGGGATGGCGGTAAATTAATGCCAAACTACACCCCTACGAGGTCGGCGCCATGAGACAAAATGTTCAGAAAAATCCAGGCTTTGGTTGTGTCCACATCGCCGAAGCCGTGGAAAATCAATGTTTTTCAAATCAAATTTTGAAAAATCACTTTAATTCAATAACTCTTTAGGAACAATTCGTACTTTTTTTTGTTCAAACAGGAACGTTGTAGCTTTTGAAAAGACGCGTTCATCGAGTATTAAATCATTACTCTCCGATAATATCTTCATTCTGAACAAAATTGTTGAAATACCAAAAAAAATTGTTTATTGAAAACTCAATATATATGTCTATTTTTCGTGCATAGTTCAAATGTTCTAAATGTAGAGAATAATTTTCATTTCTATAGTCTACCCTTCAATTCTTATTTTCTAATCACTTTAGGGGTTTGAAAATAAAAAATGAAATTCTGGGAAAACTATGGACCGCGCGAATTTGCCGCCGTGGAACCATTTGTAGCTTGAATCCTCAGCTACATTTTTGTTCGCAGCGTCAAATCCGTATCTCTTTATTTTCGGTCAAGAGTTTTCCCAGAATTTCATTTTGAATTTTCAACCCCCGAGAGGGATAGGAAAAAGCACTATTCAAAGGTGGTCCATAGAAACGAAAATATAGAGGAAATTATTCTCTATATTTCGTACCTTAAAACCTTCCCCGAAAAAACGATTACTTTTGTGTTATTGAATAAACATTTTTTTTGTTTATGCTTCAACAATTTTTTTGCGGGTGAAGATATTATCGGAGTATTATCAGAGTATAAGATATTATCGGATTACAACGTTCCTAATTAAACAAAAATTGTATGAATTTTTCCTAAGTAGTTATCGAATTGAAACTCATTTTTTTTTATTTCACCCCACTGTTTCACCCCCAAAATGAACTTCCACGACTTCGGCGCTGTGGACAAAAATAAAGACCGGATTTTTCTGAACATTTTGTCTCCTGGCGCCGATCTCGTGGGGGTTGTAGTTTGGCATTAATCTACCCCCATCCCCTTCATCCCCTAAAAGAACCCTACACCCCGTTTCTTAGGCAAACTTGGATTTAGCACCCGCGGCAGCTACAAAATCATGTATCAAAAATCTAGCCTCCTTCTAATCGTTTCCGATTCCAACATACAGCGCGACTGTACCAAATGTGAACCAAAAACTAGTGAACTAATTAGCCATTATATAGCCATTTCGCTTTCACCTCGTAAATCAAATTGCAGTTTAGCTCTTCCTGAACTATAAAATAGCTACTAGGTGCTAGATAATAGGTCGCAATGTGACCGCGCCCTAAGCTACACGCACGCAGTTCTGGTAACACCATCTGTTGAAAGCAGCGAGAACTTATTCAACTTATTCAACCTAATATATATATATACTATCGGACGATGATAGCATATATATATATATATATACACCGTGGGTAAAAGTATGAAACCAGAAGTTTCCTATAGACAGTGCTAGCCATCAGTTTAGGGACCGTAAGGCAGCTTCTGCAGCCCCATCATCTCCCTCTAACAGCTGACGAAGATTTTTAACACACAACAACCCAAGTTCCCTACACCGGTATATTTTTTCTATAACCTTAAACATGTCCAGTTTTGTGCCTACGAACTACCATTTGCGGACAACATTGGTTTTCTGTTATCATTTGAAGAAAACTGCTGCATCATCGCATCGAAAGTTTGTCGAAGCTTACGGCGAGCATGCTCTTGGTAAAACACAGTGTTTCGAGTGGTTAAAAAACTCAAAAGTGGTGATTTTGACGTGAGAAACGAAGAGCGTGGGAAACCACCGAAAAAGTTCGCAGACAACGAATTGCAAGCCTTATTCGATGAAGATGATACTCAAAGTCAACAAGAACTCGCGGATCAATTGAATGTGACGCAGCAAGCCGTCTCCATTAGTTTTTATCATTTTCAAACAAGAGACGTGTAATTTTTACCAAAAATTCCGGTTTCATACTTCTACACCTGGCATATAGAGATTCTGAATAAACGCGTACGATATAAGGGTTAGGAAGAAATGTAGGCGACAGCCAGTATATTAAACGTGCGCAAAAAAACTAAAATTTCTCTTTGCCCCTCTCTCTCCATCGCTCCTTTTCTTCCCTCCTTCCCGCCCGCCCCTGTGTAAAGTCTCAGGCCCCTTGTTCCTCTCGAGCATCAGTTAGGAAAGTTCGCTCGCGCGCGCGATGGCCACTTGCGCGAGGCTGGAAGTCGGAGCACTGGTAGAACATTGTACGAGAGAACGAGTTCAATCTCCCGTGCTGGGAATATATAAACAATGCGTTTTAATTAGAGAAGCCAAGCTCGGTAGCTGTAGCTTCTGGTTCAACGTATTCTCTCTCTCTCTCTCTCTCCCTCCCTCTTTTCGCGGTACGCATACTCGAGTTTCCTGCCAGCGCCACCCTCGACGAATGCGCAATTGTTGTTGGGCAACAGGCTTGCTCTGGCTTCTACCACGTTCGGGAGCTTTCCGTGCCTCCTTGCAGCTCCTCTCTTTCTCGGTCTCTGATTCTCATTCCGCCTCTCCTTCTCTCCTTACACCATTTCCGGTAGCATTTGTGTTTCCGCCAAGTTGGATGTACGTTGACCAGTCAGGACCCAGGCCAAAGTGGGGTTGGCCCCAGATACGCGACTCGACACACTCGAAACGTTTGTTCTCAGAGGAGGAGACTTTACACGTATATATATATATACATAAGGTCACGACAAAACAGCCATGGGAATTTATTTCGAGGACGAGACAGTCACCAAGGATTCCAGACTCTGAAGGAGATCGCTCCTGCCTCTCTCTCTCTCTTTCTCCTTCTCCTTCTCTAGATCTACGTCATAGGTAGATCTAGAAACTCGAGAGATCTAGTCTACAGGTCCAGACCCTTCCTCTCTGCATCTACCAATTTCTCGCTCACTCGCTCACTTTGAAGTTAAATGCAGACCGGTGGTTTCCGTTGGATACGCTGTACAAAGAGAGCACAGAGAGGGAGAGAGAGGGAGAGCTTTTATTACTCCCCTGTATACACGAAGCTCCGGTGTGTAAACTATGACGATCCTCTATGCCGTGTGCAATCCTCGAAGCCAAAACTCTGTCACCCTGTATACTCGTTCAACCTGAAGGACAAACCGACACATTTGCACCGTACACATTCGGTCCTCGTCAACTTTGGCCCCGCTGATAAACGAGAAAACTTTCATACAAGCTTTAACTCTGGATGTATATATATATATATATATTTGTATGTACGAAGCGATGACACACTATGCTGGATTTGCAAAATCCGTTTGATCCTCTTATCGAGACCCCATGCATCAACGATCTTCTCTGCCGAGCAGTGGCAGGAAGGCAGGGAGCGAGGGAAGGTGACAGTGAGAGAGGAAGAGCCTGAGCGAAGGCCACAAGTTACCCATTCATTGGAAGGTAAAGATGATTTGGGGCAATCAAACGTGTTTGTTGAAACGTACATATAGAAACACGCGAGAAGACTGAAACGGAGACACCATATTCGGACAGCGATATGCGCTGGCTCTAGCGCCTCTTTGATGCATCCGGTGTTGGATCGACATTGAGGTCCAGGCATCAAACAAACATTGGCAAGTTGCGGCAAGTGAAATACATACTCTCGAATGTCACAAAATGCCAAAGGCGAGATGATTTCCGTTCCCGTTCCATTTTCACAATCGCACTGCATCAAAGCAGGCAACCGCATGATTGGTGACGCCTTTGGCACGAGGTTAGGACCGAGATTGGAACAGTGATGGAAAATGGATTTTCGCTCGCGTGCAACCTGATCCAACCTGATACCTAGCTTTGCGCTCCTGGAGAATCGCGGATGTCGATCATTGCGCGAACTCTAGCCAAAAACTTTTTCCTCCGTGGGTTGGTGGTATCGAAAGATGACGCGCTGTCGGGCCAAATCCTTTTACCGAGGAAATTGCGATTTGGGTAGGATGTGGTGATTAGGGGGAAAAAAATCGAGCAAAGCAAGCAAAGCCATGCACCGACAAGGGGACAAGAAAGAAAAAGCGGGAATGAGCGTCGTGAGGAAGGACCGGAAGGACCTGTTTAAGCTGTAAACGTGTTCCGTAGTAGCGGCGCTTCCATGGGCCACCGCACGTGACCATAATGCTGAGAAAGCACTGGCAGCCTAGCCACCAAAGAGAGCAAAGAGAGAAAGAGAGAGAAAAAAGTTGAAAAAAACCTCCGCTGTGAGGATGCCCACCAAGTTACATTCACATACTTACTATACATGGGGAAACGTGATTTCAAGGACATTCGACCTCGAGGACGGTCCTCGCAGCAGCTTGTCACCCCCACTCTCAACATTATGCAAAACACAATCTTCTCAAAATCACGTTCAGATCAATGCAAGCATGTGCGAAGGTCGTTTTAAGGAACGTCCTGCAAAAGCAAAGATTCGCTGAAAAATAAATTTAGGACCGTCCCCGTAACGTCGCGATGCGCCGATAGACAACGTTACATGGATGAAACGGGTTCCAAGTATCCTTTTCCCATATATATTTATGGAGCCACAGAGAATGAGAGACAGAGAGTGAAAGTACTCTTCTTCTTTCTTGTCGTCGTTGGAGGCTCCGAGTTGGTTCCCTGAGAGCGAGCACCAGATGAACACGTGACTGGACTACGTAACGTGGCAACCGCATAGCCACAGAAGGGATGGCGGTTATGTGGCGAACACTGAGCTTCTGGCAGAAGCCCATTGTCACCACTTCCTGAAGCCTTTCCCCCATATATATATATATATACACTCTACTCACTACACCCGGATTCGCAGCTCCCCTACATAAAATATACATCGTAATATATGTGTTTATATATATATATATATATATATATATATATATATATATATAAAACAGCATGTTTGTACGTAATCCTCAAACCTCCATTTCCATCTACGCTCTCTCTCTCGCTCTCTCTCTCTCTCACTCGCACACTTACTCTTTCTTTCGAGGTGACAACCAGATCGCGGGTGTCTCTATATATATATATATATGAAGGCGAACTTGCGGTGTGTTACGCTACTCGTAGAGTGGTAAGAATAAATTTATGTCGATGGAGAGAGGAGGGAGGGCCCGGTTTACGGACTTAGGCATGATGATGATGGTCTGTCGTTAAGGTATCGCTCTCTCCAGGCTCTCTCTCTCTCTCTCTCCCCTCTCTTTCTCCCCCCCCACTCGGTTGGAGTCTCTCTAGTAACCTTGATGGCTTCTCTGTATAACCAAGCGTGCGCCGTGTTTATTGCCTTGTTATACAGCCATACCCGAGGTATTCCTGTTGGCGTTTTTGTATCGTGGATGGCGCCGCCGGCGAGAGGGAGAGAGAGAAGGAAAAAGGGCCCCCAAAACCTTCCCCTCCATCGTATGATCGTCGAATCTGCAGCTCTCTCAAACGGAAACTATCAACGTCATACGCACGTACGATTCTCTGGATAAACAACATCGATGTACAGAGGCAACTGAACAGGCGGAGAGATGAGAGAGAGGGAAGGTGGAGGAGAGATAAAGGTTGAATTTTCTCTGTCTCCCTCCTCCCGCTCGTTCATTTTCACCTACAAACGACGACGACTACCAATCTCTCTGCCTCTGCCACCCGCGTGTTTGCATACCTGTGAGACACGCTCTACGACACTGTACGCTGATCGCCGTGAAGAACCCTCCCCCTTAAGCCGTCGTCCCCCTTAACGTGCATCGATAGACGTGTTGAATCTACGCAAATAGCCCATTCCTACGTAACCAGATGCAATCGGGGAGATACGCGCCCGTGCACACACGCACCTACACGCACCACACACATACACACACCCAACTGTAAGCGTTACGCGTCTACATGCGTGTTATACGTGCTATAGGACAAGCACATTCGAAGTTGTGTAATATCCGACGATGGCTATTGGGAAAATTTCCGGGTAACCGGGAGGCCAATTTGACAAAAAAATGTTATGTGGTGATGCTGAGAAAGAATTATATATTATGTGTATGTATGTGTGTATATATTTAGATTTGAGTATCATATTATGATGAGAAAACATTAGATATTTGAATGAAAAGTATGGGTTGATCCAAGTAATAGTCTACGTGCGTGCCAAATCTCATCATTATACATTCGATTCGACTCGAATATTATAATTAGAAAAGTATTAGATGTTCGATTCGACATTAGAAAAATATTTGATATTATATTCGATTCTATTTCAATTATATTTTTTTTTCGTCTGTGTTCTATAATAATTTTAATTTTATCACCACATTCGATTTGACTCGAATATTATAGTTCGGTAAATTTTAGATGTTTAATTAGTCACAAGTTTAATATTTGATATAATATTATATTTTCTTTTAATTATATTTATTTCGTTTGTATCCATAAGAATTTGAATTCCATCATTATATTAGATTTGAGTATAATATTATAATTAGAAAAATGTTACATGTTACAGTGAAAAGTGTACTACGTGTTAATCCAGGACATAAGCTGTTAAATTTCATTTGAATCTGTCAAGCCGTTTTGGTGTGATTGAGCAACAAACAAACGGCCTATTTTTTTAATGAAACGGAAAAAGAATGAGCGGTGATGGAGTGATGGACAATACTTGGAATTTTTATATTCCCGTAAATTTTGATTAAAAAATCAACGAATCGTAATCAGCAGAAATTGTTCAAGCGGATAGATCCTTAGAAAATAAAGATTCGTATCTATGATGGTAAAAAAAATGTCGATCGTATTCGCCTAACGTTATGCGTGGCCCCCCACGCGTCTTCTTGGTTTAGATCGCTTCCTAAGAACGGAAATTATGTTTATATAGGATGAATGTCTTCATTTTTTTTTCAAAAACCTTCGAAATCCAAAAGCCGCGAAAAAGTACTTTAAACGAAAAAAAAAAAATGTAAAAAATATGCAGAAATAACTTTTTTCAACAAAAAATCTCATTTTTTGCCTAACCAACCGATTGAAAAAAAATCAATCGTGGTTTTGAAATAGACACAATATACTATGAGAAAAAAACATTACCGCTGCGCTCGCTGAAAAATGTATAGTTTTCTGAGCATATGAATGTGGCCAATTTCTGGAGACTCGTCGATGTAAAAAGTCAAGAGAAAAATATTTTTTTGCAAGTAATATCGATAAAGATTCATGCATATTCATTGATAAATTTTAGAAAGAGGAGATTGAAAAGATGTTTTTTTGAAAACGCTGACTCACCCCTTAAACGTATACTTTATTATTGAGCGATAATGAGCGTAATTCATTGCCTACAACCAAAAAACTCAAATGAACTGACCATGTTCTCTTTGCTTACGCAAAAGAGCACGTGGGGTCCGCTTGACCCCCAGACCTTTTTGGTATGAGCACTGGGTCGAAACCGATGACTGCCGAGCGCTCGTACCGAGTAGGCTCGATGGCCAGAGAATTAAACTCACTTATGGAGGCGGTCCGAACCCGAGAAAGCCATTTACTATTTCAAGACCGTACTTTAAAATGGTCGTGGGGCCCACATGGTCCCCGCATGGTCCTTCTAGGGTGAAAGAATACGAAGAAAAAAATAATTTGACGTAATTTGGACAAGTCCAGTTATGTTCGCCAGCTCTTCATATTCCTTCTTTGCTCGCTCCACGTTCCCCTCTGATTAATGGCGCTCACATTCTGTGACAAATACACCTGCGATATTGCACACGCAAGCATATGGAAAAGTTCTGGCTACAAATTTATCGATCGTTAATTTGTCGGGCAAAAATCGTGTTACGTTCCCTATTCCCCAATTTTTCCTTGATGGACGAGCGAGAATGGCACAAAAAAACGTATTCCGGGGGTAGGTCGGTAGAGCGCAGTGCTGATGTCGCGTTCTCGTATTCGCTTGATAATTTCCTATGTTCAATTTGTGCCGACAAATTGACACGCCGATACGTGCGCAGGGGGCGAGTGGAAAGAGTGCTCGAGGATTTTTTGCCGTTTGTTTTTTTTTTCTTTTCTTCGCCTCGCCCGAAAAGAAGAAGAAGAAGAAGTCAGGAGCAACGTAGCGAGAGAGAGTGCTAAATTGTCCTTGGGAGGCGCACACCCTGTGTCGACAGTCGCGAGACCGGCACTGAGAAAAAGGCAAGAGAGAGAGAGAGAGACAGGAAAGAGGACTTAACGAGAACGGAGTATCGCCAGGCAGGGTTAATCTACTTGAAAGTGAGACGAACGACTTCGCATATAACACCCTCAGACCAGTACGTGCCTGGAAGGAACGAATAGGCGACGATTTGTCCTTAAAAGTCGGAATATAAAGAGAAAGAAGCCCTTCCACTATAGAAGCAAGAGTGTGAGAGAGAGAGAGAGAGAGAGAGAGCCTGGAACACAAAAAGGAATTTAAAAAACAGGAAGAAAAAACGAACATCAGCAATAAGACCGAATTCCCTGCCTACCGCACTACTAATTCAAAATGGCTGAACGCAAACGGGCAATAAAGTACCTAAAAAACTAACCGTTCGGAAGAATGCTATAGAATTAGTTTAACAAGCGGCGTAGCTGCTCAGTAAAGCCGGAAGTGCGCACGGTACAATATTCGGCAACACTAACACCCCGTGGTATGTCTCTAATGAAACCATCCACAACGATCTTCAAATGAACACAGTCCGGCGAGAAATCCAACGATTCAGCGCAAACTACCTGGGAAGAATCCACGTCGACACCAACAACCTCGCAGCAACTTGAACAGCGTACGAAAACAATAGTCCAGTAAAAGAGAAGAAAACCCAGTACTTTTAGCGTAGAATTGAAATTTTTTACTGAAGCTAGATGGTTGTATACTGCAAGTAACCGCAATGAAACGTTGGACCTCAACTCGCCCCGACCCTAAGAAATACGGGTTGAAAGCTTAAACATCGCCGTGTCTCGATAACTAATAGCCCGATCGAAAAATATTTCAAACAAAAGTTGCTTGGAATAATAAAATACGTATAAAGTTATTGAACGTGCAAACCCCTATCTTTGAAAATAGCGGCACAAAAACACGAGAACACCACTGACCCAGGCAAGGACGCAGCGATGTGTCTTCTTCGCTCGCAGACGCATGAACCCGAAATTTTGTAATCAGTTTTGTGCCGCTATTTTCATACATAGGGCATTGAACGTTATATGACTTTATACGTATTCTATTATTTCAAACAACTTTTTGTTTATATATATATCTATATATATTATATATATATATATATGATGTAAAGTTGTTTATATATATAAATATATAGGGAGAGGGAAGATGCAAGAATAATCTCAGCAATTAGGTAAGAGGGATGGAGAAAGGATAAAAATACAAGAGAGAGAGACGGACAGACAGAAAGATGAAGCAGGCGAAAGAGCACGGAGATAGGATGATAGGAGAGGGGAAGCTTGACTGATTGCACGGAACTCGACTCTTGAAGTTGAGATTCAGCAAGGAAGCGGCAACTCCAGTCACTATATATATGTATATAAGTGTATGTCAATGTAGTTTCCGTATACACTAGGCAAGTCTCCCCCGCTGCTTCATAACGCGCTCGGGTCTTGAACGAACGATCTAATTGATCTAGTCGAGCGTGTTGGGCGACAGGAAACGAGAGAGGCAGGAGAGACAAGCTACACAGGGGGTTCAAGTCTTCTCCGGGAGTTGTTAATCGTGCCCGTTACCACAACCGTTCGCCAGAAGCGTCTTTGCGACGGTGCCATTCGTACACACAACTATATGCATATAATATTGCCAGCTGTTCATTAGTGGTCGAATTATGATTAGCTAACAATCGATGTACATTAGGGTGCCACGATTTTGAGCTCGATCTTTTTCCTTTTTCTCACCATCCAGTTATCTTCTTTGAAAAAAAATAAAATTGTCGCGAAAGCTGCGAGCCGTCAGAAAATATTTAGAGGTCGTTCAAGTCCCCAAAAAAATCCAAATTTGCATTAAAAAAACGATTTTTTTTTTTCGTCCACTTCTCATCAAAGAATTTTGAGCTTTATAATTTTTAAATTAACTTTGCCGCAATTCCAGCCAGCCAATGAATATTTAGTGGTCACTCAAGAGCTTGGAAATTTCACGTTTTGCCAATTTTCTAAACTCTCCTAACTTATCAATTTTACGCTTTGTAAAATTTTCAAAACAATTAATCCTCTTTTCTTTAGAAACAAATTCCAATTTACCTCACACTTCTAACCCAAGAATTATAATCTTTGTTCTCATAAAATAATTCTTTAAAGCTCTTGTCCGTAAACAAAATTATAGGTCGTATTATTCGTAAAACTGAAATGGCAGCTGTTTTCCGCGCACATAATACAATAATACATAATAATATATAATTACACATATCGTCTAATTGGTGTTTGTTACAAATTATTATAATAAATTATTCAGAAAATGCAACACTTCGCTGTTTACTTTGTTTTTATGCTACAAGGAATTATAGCGAGATTTATTTTTTGGCGGAAATTCTGAATTCCTTGAGCAGCCACTAAATATTCATTGGCCGGCTAGAGCTTCCGCGAGGTTAATTTAAAAATTATAACGCGTAAAATTGACAGGTGAGAAGTGGACGAAAAAAATATCGATGTTTTAAAATGAAAATTCGTATTTTCCTGAGGCTTGAGCGACCTCTGAATATTCTTTGACCGCTCGCAGCTTCTGCGACAATTTTTTTTCTTTCTTTAAAGAAGCTAATTGCATGGTGAGAAGAAGGGGGAAAAATAGAGCACAACATTGTGCCATCCTAATTTACATATATATTATGAATTATATATATATATATGTATATGCTTTTTCGATTTCCTTAGTTCCAACGCATATCCCAGTGGGTTTTCGAGTATTGCCCTTCCTAATTGAACCCTTTCCTATCTCGCCCTACCCACACGTCCCAAATGTAACATAACTTCCGTTACCATCACAGCCATCTTAAGGGCTTACATCTCGTTGTAATTTGAAAATATCGATTCGCGGTTGTCGACGGATTTCCAAAATATAACATTTTGAAAATGTTATCTGGAAATTTTAAGTCAACCCGTCGAAAATTGAGGAAGTTATGGGCATCGATCGGTCGGTTTCGCGAACCGGCGAACTTTAACTCTACGTTGACACACTGGATCATTTTGACCCGGACGAATTTCAAATAAAAATCACACTTATCCAAAATTGGCAGTTTTCAATAATTTTTTACAACAATTCAATTTTGCACATACATTGAGACATGTTTAAATTGTATCCCTGATTTTTTTTCAATAAAAACCGACCGTAGCGTTATTTCCATTTATTTGAAAATATTTCCTAAAAATGTTAAGTCGATCCATTTGGAGTTGAGGATGTGATGGGCATTTATAGGTAGGTTCCGCGAATCGGTGAACTTTAACCGTTCGTTGACACAATGGGTTATTTTTACCAGGACGAATTACAAATAAAAAGCACACTTATTCAAAATTGGAAGTTTTCAATAATTTTTCCGAACAATTCGATTTTATAATGTCCAAATTTCAATTTTGCAGACATAAATTAAGAAACGTCTGAAGTGAATCCCTGATTTGTTCCATAAAAACCGAGCCGAGGGTTGTTAATGGCAGGAGGCTGAAATGATATCCGGGTCAAATTGACTCAGTGTGTCAAAGGCGTGGCCAAATTAAGTGTGTCACCGAATGGTTAACGTGTTTAGGTGAAAATTACCTTTTTCAAATCGGCGACCACCATATCTCATATCGCTGCACCGATCCACTTAGAATTTCACAAGCTCCTTTTACATATCAAAAAGCAGTGCCTAAATGAAGAATTTTTCTTTTCAACGAACCATTTTTGGTTCATCAACGAAAATAAAGCTTCCTTTCACCGAAAATCGCTACTTTCACTTTGGACTATAGCAATTTTTTTTTTCGAAAATCAATATTTCATTGAATCCTTCGTCCAAGCACTGAATAATTTCATGCAAAAACTAAACGCGTTTCATTTCGGATTACCGTGGTCACCGTGAAGAACGTTTTTCGCACAGCGGTCTCTGCTGCAATGTCTGCCGCATTCATAAATATTTTTCACTACAAAACAAAAGGTACTTAAAACTATGCTCTTATATATATTATATACTGACTTTTTGTCCCTGACATATTCATTATAAATATAAATAGATTGATTATTCACTTACGAAAAATTCAATGGAAATCACATTGATTGATCGTAACATTACTAAATGAAAATCTACTAAAATGAAACCTTTGAATTTTGGATAATATGTTATTATCTGAAATGAGTCGTCTGAAATAAAAATTTAATCGATCTTACAAAATTTCATTGTACACTACGTTTCGCGATTTTCGTTCATCCCCGTCCATTAAAATAAAAAGATTTTCTCGGTTGGATACTCTGGAGCAGGCGACATAGACCTGACCATGCGAGAAGCAGGCTTTTCGTAGATGGACTCCAGCCGCTCGTGGCGTTTGTCCTCGCGATTTGCTAATCGCCATCGCAAAGCAAACGGTTACGGGGAACTGCACTCGCTTAAATTGAAACGGAAAGTTATTGGGAATAAGTGGTATCCGCGGTATAAACACCGTCTCACCCCGTCCACACCCCATCAGAACTTCTCCTTCGATGACGTTTTCTTGCAAAGCAATCAATTGCTCAATTTTTGCTTGTTCGATTTAACTGAAACATGTACCATTACCTTCGTGGCATTTCAAGCTATACAACAGAGAAAACCATATTTCATTCGGTTCAGTAGTTTTTTAGTGATGCGAGGACATACAGACAGACTGTACCGCTTTATTATTAAGTATAGATATATTATTGTAATTACACATTTACATCCAGTGCTGGGCAAAACCGTAATGAAAAATTAACAATTACAAATTACTAAAGATAATTTTTAATTAAATCGTATTCCATTAAAATTACTTTTAGTAATAATAATTGAATCGGAGTTCATTGAAATTACTTTCGATAATTGTAATTGAGTTAGAGTCCATTGGAATTATTTCCAGTAATTGTAATTGAATTGGAGTTAATTAAAATTACATTGAGTCATTTTAATTAAGTCGAAGTTCACTAAAATTACTTTCAGTGATTGTAATTAAATCAGAAATCATTACAATTATTGTCAGTGATTGTAATTAAATCAGAAATTATTAAAATTACTTTCAGTAATAGTAAACCACGCAAAGTGATTTCATTAGATTTTGTTTGCTTGAGAGAGTTCTATGCATCGAAAAGAATATCTCGTTTTTTTTTCGTACAAGCAAAGCTTTGTTATGCAATATTTTGCAAAAATATTGTGTAAAAAATCATTTTACACAATATTTTTACACAATATTTTTACACAAAGCACATATGTTGTTCGATGCCTAAAGAACATTACCTCGAAACTTGTACACAACCAACGCACACGTCCTTCCGAATTCCACGCATAAACATATCGACTTATATGCACGTGTATGTGTGTATATTGTTAAACGGTAGAATTGGGTATGTGTATGACGGAGAGAGAGAGTGAGAGAGAGAGAAAGAGAGAGAGAGAGAGAGAGAGAGAGAGAGAGAGAGAGAGAGAGAGAGAGAGAGAGAGCGACAGGAGGAGAGAGGAGGGGTTGCTATAACAGACGGTGTTCCGAGTAATTCATGCTTGTACTTCGTGTCACCCCGGTTCGCTTCCTCTTCCGGTTTCTCGACTCTCCCTCGTATATGGGGCCCTCCTAGGCAATAGTTACGTGGTGTATGCCAACTGAGGGAGTTTCGTTTTACAGTTTATCTTGGTGTATGTTGAGATCTCATACGGCGGTTGGCACTGAGGAGAGGGAAGGAGGGAAAGAGAGGGTGAGAGAGAGAGGGAGGGAGGGAGGAAAGTGATACGATGCAAGATCTTCGTAGGCTTTCCTTATCTGTAGAATATCCTATACAGGAAGGCGGAAGACGTTCGTGACGCCCGAGGGTTGTATGAGACGACAGGCTCTTGTGACGGCTGCACCGAAATTAATATAAATCTCATTCCCTCGGCCAGTTTTAGGGTACAATGTATAGAAAGAGCAAGGCCGAGAAAGGGGGAGAGAGGAAGAGGAAATGGCAGAATGTGGATGGGCTGAACGGATGGGCTAGAGAGTGAAGGAGATAGACGAAGAGGAAGAGAAAGAAACGGTAGGTTAGGTCGAGAGAAGGACAGATGGAGAGGGAGGGAGAGAGAGAGAAAGGGTTACGCCAGAAAGCCCTGTATTGTCTTACTCAACGAGCTTTCCGCTATCGTACGGTAATTTCTCTCTCATCTTTCTCTCTCCCTTTCTCGCCCCTCTCATTGCCTCTCCCGTTCTCTTACTCTCATTACCCATACCCGGCGATCCGGGCGTGACGCAAACATGCTACACACCGCTCGTATATCCCCGACATTAATTTATACGAGAGCCTGCGAGAGATAGCGAGGAAGCGCGCGCGCGCGCACGCGCGTTGCGTTACAATCTCGCGGTCCGACTCGGCATGTATAACTCGATTAAATATCAAATGCATATGCGCGCAAATCGTGTTATACAATACACTGCATGTGTAACGTACGATTGAGAAGTCTGTATACAGCTGTCACCAACGCTGGCGACGCCGGCGCCACCGCGACACGACGCGAACGACGCTGTGTCCTGCCACGCGCGA